>JASXSY010000479.1:0-171848 GCA_034509805.1 Sipha maydis
TGCGTTAAGAAAATTAATAAATGCTTCCCCATACATATCTAATTATACTCTCCATACAGACCTCAAATTAAAAACAATATATAAAGAAACCAAACACTTTAACAAAAGATTCCACAACCGTCTTTCCTACCACTCAAATCTTTTAATCAAAAACCTTTCCTTCCTCACAATCTCCGACAGCCCCCCCCCCCCTAGACGCTTAAAACGTAAACGGTGTAGAGACTTTTTACAAATTTTAATCTAATAAAAAAAAATAGATCCAATTACTTAATATAATCCTACAACGTTTAAAAAATCAACATTCGGTGGCTTCTTTACTCATTTTTTTGTGTTTACTCATGCTTTCTCGCTTATCATACACACTTATTATGTCATCTGATATAGATTGTATATTTCTACTTAATATAAAAAAAAATTCACAACTAGGCGTGATTATAATACAGTTTCAATTCATAAAGTTTTATTTTAATATAGGACCATAAGGTCCGGAAATAATCTTTTATTTTCTCGTTTCCGAATATTTTTAATAATAATTATTTCCATGTCATATATTACTTGAATTATATTGCTCCGAAATTGACTATTTAAGGGCCTGTTAAATAATAAATGTATATCACGTGATTCGCATCGCATACAAGGCGTGCAACGTTGGAAATAAATAAATAAACAGCAGTCGCATTAGTCTTGCGATTAATTTCAATTCATATTATATTATACCGGCTACGTACACTGGCTACGGTGTAACGTGCAGTTGTTATATTGTTACGGCTATTGATTACGAAAAAGTCGATCACCTGCTGTTCAACAGGAACCATCAATTTTTAATCTTTCAAAGTGCGTTACTGAAATACGCGACGTACTTGTCACTGTTCTAAAATATTAAGTTTAATGCGAACCATTGATCTTTCTCCCTTCGGAAATGAAATTAATGTTTCAGTGCGTGGGGCCGTCGTTTCGATTTTCAAACAGTTAAATACCAAATCCAGTACTGTCGTCCGTCAGCGTATAGACGACGTAAGTGGAGTTGGCCAACTCTTTTTAACGGATTAACTTGAAACTTATACCAATATTTGCGAGTTTTTTGCGAGAATTCGTGAGTTAATTTTCATAATTCGGGAGTAAGCCGTTTGCAAACTATAATTAAAAAACACAAGGGCGGGCCAACTTCACTTAGATCCTCCAAGTCGTCCTAGGATTTCAAAATTAATACCAAATGATGCGTCTTTATTTGCGAGTCCATTTTCAAATTTTGCGAGTTCACCCCTTACCCGCAAGGGTAAAAATTCCATTTTCCTGTCGTGAAGTTACGCTGTATCCAAGGTGAACGTGAATTTGCGGCTAAACCATATTCAGATATTTTGAAGCGAGTTGTGCAAAGGTTGTGCGGTATATTTTACACTTTTATGTTCTACTCTTTTAAAAACAAAAACAACTCAAAATGTCAAAGAACATTCTTTTTTGTACCCCAGATATAATGTAACTCCATATTGATCATACAACAATATCTAATACATAAATTTTAAATTAAAATACTATATATTATAATTTAATAACTTATATTACCTGTTTGCCTATTCGTACCGTATAATGAACAGTAAATCGTAAATTGTAATTTAAATATTTTTACGTCTATTCGCTTAAGTGGACGCTACACCCGCATGTGTTGTCTTACAAACGCATGACATAGCAAATTGTACTCTCAGCAGATCACATTTATCTCTGTTAGTTTAAAAATTAGAGTGAGATGATATCATATAAAATTTAAAGGTAAGATTATTATTATTATTATTATTATTATCTAGGGCTCTCATTGGAATTTTATTATATTTTCATTTTTAAGCTAGTTATGAATATTTTAAGTTGTACAAACAATTTACAATTTTAAAATACTCTTAAATCGCTTTAAATTTAAAATATAATAAAAAGCCAATGAGAAACCCTAGATAATAATCTTACTTTTAAATTTTGTTAGGGATCAATTCACTCTAATTTTTAAACTAACCGAGATAAACGTGATCTGCTGAGAGTACAATTCGCTATGTTACGCGTTTGTAAGACGAAGACAACACATGTGGGTGTAGCTTACGCGCTTTCAAAAACAAAATGATTTGATTTTAAAACCGTGCGACAAACCCAAACAAATTAATTTGTCCGGGTCACCCGCGTTTATCGTGTACGATGAACAATCTAATCTATTTTTATATGTTTTATAATTTTATTTACCGCGTCGCCCGCTCTGCAACGCTTTTACCGCGATTTGGACACGGCGCAACTTCACGACAGGAAAATGGAATTTGCGGGTAAGGGGTGAATTCACAAACATTGAAAACGGATTATACTCGCAAATAAAAACGCATCGTTTGGTATACATTTTGAAATCCTACAGTGACTTGGAGGGGCTACGTGAAGTTGGCCCATCCTTTTGTTTTTTAATTCTCTCTCTATGGTTTCAATCCGTAGATTGGTTTGCAGCAATCTTCAGTATTCCCTCTTATCTTGAGAAGAAGACATGTTGATTGCTGATACTTGGGATATTAATACGGTGGTTTCCCGTTGCCTTCCGTATCGCAGTGCAGCCACCAGTCGTACAGTTTCCCGTATCTGTTGGTTGCTGTCTGGCGTGTAGATGATGAATCTACACCTAATATTGTAATAGCTGCTGCCCTACTACAAGTCTCTTTTAGTCGCCTTTTACGATTTTTTAAATATAATTCGCAAATTATGAAAATAGACTCGCAAATAACTCTCAAAATATTGGTATAGGTTTTAAGTAAGTCCGTTAAAAATAAGTGGTCAACTTCACGTACGTGTATAGACGCGCACAATATGGTCGCGCGTTCACACCGTCACGTCGCCGTCAAACGTATCACGCGATTGTCTGAGAACCACGCGAAGCATATAATGTAAATATTTAGGCAAAATTACGTTATGTGTTCCACGTTGGATCGCGATTATGCGGTCGTCATACGGGGAAAGCGTCGCCAGAATCTCATCGGTGCCCGCACGACGAGGGCATCGGTCATGTTACGATTATTTACGAGTATGTATCCATAGGACTCGTATAATCTGAATTTACAACGTATTTCACGGAAACAATTAGTCAACAAAAACCGTTGTCGACTGCAAACGTACCAGATCTCGAGTAGTAGTACCTACAATGTACATAGTACATATATATATATATATATATATATATATATATATATATATATATAATTTCGTATGACACGGCGTACCGTAGTGGTGTCGTGCATTTGAATACACGCGAATGGAAAAGTTGTTGTTTGGATGAGAAATTATGTTGATCACACTAAGGAATACGTTTCAATTCAAACTTGTTTCGCGGATCGCATTGAAATTAATATTTATGAAGACTTGATTAAACTTTATTACGCACGGAATGTTTAAATCATCCGATTTATTTCAGAACGACAAACGGCGTATAATGAGTTGTAAACTATACACGTAGTTTTACAAACCGAATCGTCGGAGAGTTGTTCAAATATTTAATCGTTTATGTTCGGTGTTTCTAGAGTTTCTACAAGTGTTAAAAAAAAATAAATATTTTTAGGTTTGTAACCTAACCTTACAAAATGAACGTGTTGTTTTAATTCAAACGGCTTAGAGTTTCGACGCGTATAAAATATGGCGAGTGCACAACGAAGATGTTTGGTTCGTATAGGAAACCGTATTATAAAATGTACGCGATGATTAATAATTTGAAAAAAATTAAAATGTAAACGAATTTTGGAATTCAATCGAGTTTGTAGGAAAAAGCGCAAGTACATGCATTAAATAGATAACGACTTAACGGAAAAATAACATAAACATTTATTCGTGTTGTATTATTATGCGCTGCGAAAATGATGAAAAGAAACAAAAAAATAGAAAAGTTACGATTGATTCGGTTGATACATACAATATATTAGGAGGGAGAAAAAAAAGTTTTCGTTACTGCATGCCTTATTATATTTTTATAATGACGTAGCGTAAATATAGTGCACACGTGAGGCAACGCGGTTACAATTTGTATCACCGGTATCGTCGCTCGGACTTCAATGCACCGAAAGGCAATGATTTGCAACCTTTATCACACGCGTACCACAGTGTTGTATGATACTTTTAAAGTATACCATTGCGATCAGTGTTTCCCAACCTATATTTTAAAATGACCTATAAATGTCCTTTGTGATGACTTTTTTAAAAAAAAATAAATGTTTTAGTTATAACAACATATCTAATCATATTAGTTTAAGGAATAATATTGTATACTTTAACGGAACATTGCAAAACTAAATTATAATTATATTTATATATATATATTGGTTACTGAGATATTTTTCTTTTCATTAGTCTTTTCATTAGACATCGTCTTCCCATCAAAAATATCTTTGTTTGGGAAACGCTGGTATAGATAGTATTTTTAAAACAAATCGAAATTCGCCCCATAGTATACAATTTAAATCAACCCTCTCAATTTTCAATGACTAGCGATTTAATAGGAATCAATTAATCAAAAATCAAAATATTCATCCAATTCCTTTTTATAGAACCCTTAGCAAAACAACATAGTTATAATACCAAATAACCGATTAATTTATTAATTTCAATAGTCATAACATAAATACAAGTGCATTTTCTCTAGTTTCTATGAACTACTGGTAACCATTTGTAGTCTCTGTGTATTTATGAAAAAAAAATCTGAATAAATAGGTATATGAATGTTAATGATTTTAGCTAAACCGATTTGAGGCAGCACATTTTTTAACTAGTTAAATTAGTGGACACAAATGTCGTCCAGTGGTTCTACTCTGTCGACTGTATTTTGAAAGATTGGGCGAATTAATGCGAAACCAACGTGTAATACTGTGATCGCACTATGGTGTTATACATTGACTATTTAGAGAAAAATATTTTTTGTCGCCCAGTGAAAATTCCTTATAAAATGCACTGATTTGAGGGTTATACATATTATTAGTATGTAGTATCGGACAATATAAAAATAAATAAACTCTCATCGATTCATTTCAAAATACCAAATATTAATTGCCAAGTATTTTTATTATTAAGTTGTGAAATCGCATATATTATGAACGTCAGTTCATAACATAACATGAAATATAAAGTATACTATACCGATTTCTATTGAGCTTATAAATTATTTATTCAGATAAGATACTTGTATATATTAATGTTAATAAAAATGTAACAAAGTAAAATTAATTATTCATCAGTGTTCAAGATGTACAGAAAGCATGTGTTCACGTTAAACACAATTGATTAATTCGCTATTCGTTTTATAAACGGAAAAAATTTCCGTTTAATTAATTTCGGTAAACGATCAAAATGTACAACGAGATGTAAAACTGTGTATACGGAAGCAATATACAGAATAATAATACGTGAGAGTAAAAACGTAAAATGTATTGTTGCTGCGAACACAAATCATGATTTAAATGAAATTGTTCCTTTAAAAAATGTAAACCATTTGGCTTAACTATCGGGGGTGCCATGGCAGCACCCCCTCCATGCGCTCTTTGGCTATGCTTCTGACGGTATTATTGATGCGGACCTCTTTGTGTACGTTATTTTACGGTGAAATCGACTGCTCCGTTGAATTATTTATGGCGAACGAAATCGGTCTAAAAAGCGTGATTCGAAATACATTTGTTGTTCTCATAGGGTATGTATACAGGGCGTGCTTAAGCTCCCGTATTCACGTTTTTCCGTATATAACAATATTAGGACAGCGAACGCGGTGAAAAAAACCAGAAAACCGTGGTGACCCTTGTTCCGTGTATCCTGTACATATATTATTAAGCACAAAAAACGCAATGACTCGATAAACTCAAAAAAAAAAATTAAAAAAAAATTAAACCGTTTAAGGTCCGAATAAACGCGCGTCATTAATCGAAAGGATCGTCGGGGAAAAGTAATTATATATTCACGCGAGTTCCCCGCAGTGTGCATGCGTAATATTATAATAATTATAATATTGCTAATCGTTCGATTTTCGACGCGATTATGACATAGTGTTTTATGTTTTAACGCGGTTAGTTGGGCATGAATATTAACTCGTGTACGCGACTTAGTACTATTTTGTGTCGTGTATAAATATTTAACATTATTTTATAATCAATGCATCTCGCACAGCGTTGTGGACTCTCGAACTCGCGTATGCGAATCAGAAGTATGAAGTGTGCACACATGTATGTGTGCGTGTTTATAGGGCAGCTGAAGGGGCCGAAGTATCCCCCTTCCGAAATTTCAGAAAACATTTTGCTTTTACTCTGTATAATGCAAATTATAGAAGCTCATATTATCATTGTTTTGCAAACTAACAATTTAAACTAAACATTAATTGTTTCATTGTTATTATGTAAGTATTTCATTTCTTTAATTTTGTAAATGATGGTTATAACTATGTAGGTATTTCATTTCATTTTATTTGATCTATTTTCTAAAAAAGAATCATTATTATACAATAAAAATTAAAACTGTTTACTAAAATTGTAATTTTTATTTTTGTTTTGAATAAGTTGTGCAATTCTATAATTTCCATCTTTGCATAAAAAAAAAAAAATCTAAATACGTCACTGAACTACTCCAAATCTTATAAAATCTTAAATACTACAAATCTTCAAAACCATTTCTGTACGTGACAAAACATACAAACGAAAGAGATTAGCATATATCCTTAGCGATTACTCTTTATAGTACATCATTAATGTACAGTGGGCGGGTTTGAATTAAGTTTGCAAAGATTTTTGCACAGATACACTCGCACACCGTGGTACGATCAGAATTTATTGTCAGGAGAGATTTTAAGAAATTTCGGTGAGGAGTATATGAAATTGAAATACTGCTTAAACGTAGACTGTATGATGTGTAAAATAATATAATATTAAATAAATAACCATATAATGCATCTGTCTATATATATATATATATATATATATATATATATAGAATCATGAACAAATATTATTTAAACACACTCTCGGAAAAAAAGTTTATTATTTTTCTTTTGCTTCCTTAATAATGTTGGAAAAAGTTGCCTTTGGCTTTGAGATATAAATTATATATTTTCTAGTATCAGATATGTGAAGTAAGTAAGTATTGAATTAAAACAAAAACACTTGTTTGATTGCAATGCCACTCTGAACAGATATGAAGATACCCATATTTCGAGTACACGGATTATAACATTTATAGCATCTAAAATTATTGCTTTTCTGCGCCCTACGCACACCGTATGTACAAGTAAGATTATAAATATCCAATGTACTTACACTTCGAAAGGAAAAACAAGAGAAGTTATGAAAAAGTAAGTAAAATCTACATGATAGAATGGCAAGCATAGTAGTCGTCGGTATATACATTTAAAGTATAATATTGTGTAAGAAATATCGACTTGACGGAAGTCGTTTTATTTCTTTAACCACCACCTTTAATACGCACCTTTACGCAATAACGTACCAGGCAGTGTTTAATATTTAAATTACTTCTTGCGTTTGAAACGTGTTCGAGTATCGTTGTACTACGTAATAATTAAGTAATCGACGTGCACGACATTCATGGAACGCACCAACAACTTATAATTCAAATGGAAACCATTTCTTGGTAATTTCAACGATTGTTGTGGCTAATCAAGTTATAACTTGAAAGTCCATCGATCAACCGGCTGCGGTAATTAGTCGAGTCAATAATGTACGTACGAAACATTAGTGACAGTTGGCATTAACTATACGGCTGGTCAACGTCCACCGCAGCTCTGCAGTGTCAGTCCGTCCCGTGACTCATCCGATTTCGAACCCCCCCCTCGGACTGCCGTGCGGAACAGTTGTATTATTAGCAGGCACGTAGCGTCCGATGCCGAGAAGGTCTGTTAATGACCGGTCGAGTGTTCGTCCGCAACGGGTCGGTGATGTGCACACGACGACTAGTAGAATCTAGTGACTCACTAGATGCGCAGTACAAACGTTCGGTGCGTGCGTATGCGAGTGTTGCGGACGATCGGTTTGGTGTTGAAACGATTCGCTGCCGCAGCAAGGACCGGACCCGAACGATTACTTTGCACGTATCGACGTCTCCGGAAAAAGGTCTAATCCGGCGCGGCTTAAATCGTTTACACAAATGAGGGCCGTGATCCGCAGTGCCGTTCCGCGACCGAAGCCGGCAATGCGGTTTGGTTTCTCGGTTCGAGAGATTACCGTCAACGTTGCGCTACTAATACGAGATCGAGACCGTCCGGATTACGTGACCAAACGTTCTTCGTGGCAATTCGATTTCCAAGTCCGTGCGCGCGCAGGGTGGTAATAGAATGATCGGAAAAAATTCGCGCCGAACGGAAAAAGCAATAGCTCTCGTAAAAAAAAAAAAAAAAAACAAAAAATAAAATAAACAATAAATCCGGACAGCATATTGGTCCGTACGTTGATTGGTCACGATCCGCCGCGTCTTCCCGAGACCAGCGATCTCTGACTTCGCGACGGTATCCGTTTCCCAGGACTGCAACCGTAAGCGTGTTTGAAGGAGTTCTGTGGCGAATGGAAGAAATCGTCGGATACAGTTGTGGGTATTATATCGATACTTGCGGGTACTATTAGAAATCATCTGAATTTGCCAACGGCTACGTTTAAGTCGATAGTACGTTCATGTCGGTGAAGACGATTGGCATACCATCGTACGAATGGAACTGTTGGTCGTCCGATGACCAGAAGGCTGAGTTATGCGTAACTCATTCGAAACCGTGAAAATGTCTTTTTTCGATCGAACGTGTTTCACGATTTAACTCGTCATCTATTAACGTACAACTTATATATTTGTATATATAAGTATATATTTATTTTATATATTTCACCACAACCGAAATCTATAGTCCGACCCGTATTTTCATAGCTAAATTTCGGACGGACAGCAGTTGTCTGCGGAACGACTCCACGACAGTACGCAATAACGCTACTATTATCGTGATATCGTTTTGTACGAGTCTGGGATTTTTTTTTTTTTATATTTAATTTTTTTTTCTCGCTAAATATTCTTCCGGCCAGTAAAGACGATGCGTTGCCACCGAATTATATCGAACACGCGCCACCGCCGTATACATTACAGAAACAACGGTGGCGTACGCACCGGCGTTTTGCTGAGTTTATACACCCACTGCTCACGTCTACGTTCTCGTCCCTTTCGTCGTACGGCACGGTCCCGTCACCTCTGCCGCAGCGTTTCGCTTTGTTTGCATTATCGCGTGCGGGTAGTGAGTCCGACTCCACGGTACAGTGAATATAACACACGCCCGTGTGTGCGTGTGTGTGTATCTATTTTACATCCACATATACAAGTTTATATATATATATATATTTGTTATACACGGTATATTAATATATTAAGTATACATATATATATAGACACCGTACTCGATTTGTTTCGATTCCATGTATAGACGGTTTAAACATATACATATATATGTATTATGCATTATAATATGCACTACATTGCACTCGAATTATATACGTGATACATGTAATGCCGATAGTATATATAGTTTCCGCCGAGTTTAGCGCGAGAGCGTGTACCCATGTTTAATACGTATATAAAATATATATAAGTATATATAAATAGAGATATGTAAATTTAGACGAGCGAATGCGTTTTCGATAAACTCGACTTTTGCGCTCACGGCATGCATCAGTTATCGTATGCGTCGAGCATAATAGCCGGATTGTAGATTGTATTTAATAGTAGTAGGTTTAATATAACACTATGATACACCCAGTTTTAAACACTATAAAAAAAAAATTTTTTCTCCACGTATGAAAACGAACATGGATTTCAAAAGTTTAAGAACTCATGATGTATGGGATATTTGTATGTATGTTTAGTCAAGTCGTTTTGACGCGTTCAACGATTGTTATTTTTGTTTTTATATTTAAAAGCTTTTAATAATAATTATTGTTGCTCAAAAATAACAAACTATTAACAATGGCTTGACAAATGAACAAAATTATACATAATACAACAAATTGAAAATAACAGAAATTGTTAATAATAATAAGATAATACATAATGTGTATGTGACGTTTCGGCCCTTTGTGGGGCTTACTGCTCACCCACCGTCCGAGGGGAACACTTGAACGGTGACCTATAGGCCGAACCGCGTGGTGTCTTCTTTCTACACCGACGCCGTCTTTGGTTCGTCGTCGTCATCGTCTCCGTCTCCATCACCATCCCACGTGTACGTCACATTTCCGTCTTGGTTTCGACTCACCTCTTCTTCAAGAATAAGTACGCCGACAGGATGATGGGCTAAGCGACAGCCATGGGCCCTCGGCGGGCGAGAAGTCGACGATCAGCATCAACCACCGAAAGTATCGATCAAAATGTCTATCGAATTCCCCATTTTGTTTTTTTTTTAAATTAATTAATATATATATATATATAACGTTACACATCATATTCGAAATGTTGTTATTATTATTATTATTATTAACATTTTATAATAAAACCTATAGGTTCCACTGACGTGTCCTTGAAGACACCACGCGGTTCGGCCTATAGGTCACCGTTCAAGTGTTGCCCTCGGACGGTGGGTGAGCAGTAAGCCCCACAAAGGGCCGAAACGTCACATATTATTCAGAACTAACGTAAGTGATTCATGTTTTTTTTTTTTTTTTGTAGGGGACAAAAACGGAAGAAAAATTAATAATTATTGATAACGGGAGTAGATTTTATCATATTTAATATTTTATATGTTACGTACGTTGTAGTTATCTTAAAATATGAACTCGTGGACGTTTTGAGAATACAATGTACATGCTTAAAAACCGTTGCATATAAGCTAAAAAAGTGGTATGTCGATGTGAGGGATACAGTTGATATTTTTGTTTTCTTTTATTTTACGAACGATAAAAAAATTGTTAATTTCACAGTTTTCGTGGCAATATTTCATAAGCGCTGAGGTGCACTTTTTTCCCTCAACCCTTTCTTCGATACAATAAAACCGTTTTCCGCGTTTACAGGAAATAGTCGTATAGTATCGTAACGGGTATACGTCTCCCGCAGTGCCTACGAATAAACTTATCTATGCAACGTTTCAAACGATCCGATGTTAAATTGTAGTCGTCTCGGAGAGCCGTATATACTCGTACTTGTACCGTTGAGTTCGATATTCAAAACTATACATCAACTATATTATTATTATACACTGTAAATATATATATAAATATATTTATATATATATACAAAAGTAACCTATGAAACGGTTAAATGTACGTTGTGCGACGATAAAGTCCCTGAAGAATATGTTTTTAGAGTGCTATGGCTTAGAAATTCGGAAAGCCGAAAATTTTATTTCACGCAAAATATTGATTTCTTTTCCTGTTTCAAAGATAAAACAAATATAAACACAGGGTCCACTCCTCAGGGAATCTACTAATTTAAACATATTAAGTGTGCGTGGCGTGTGTGCGTGTGTGCATGTATGTATGTATGTATGTCTATGTAAATTATAAGTAAAGTCTTGAGGGACGAGATATCTTGCTGTGCAATATAATTGCACGAATGTTCGCAAAATAGTAACATTTTGGAACGATTGGATTGGCACTGTGGTCATATATGGTGTCCGTATATAAAAACCTTCCGTGTCCATGATATTCCTGTAAGAAAATTCCTACCTGTAAATCGATTTCACATTACTACGAATCGTACAAAAAATCAAAATTATAACGGTTGCAACGGTGTTGCGCTCATCTACAGGTTAAGCTGTACGTAGATACGGTGTTCAATGCGCGATCGGTCGCAGCTACTCGATTCTCAATCGAGTCAGTACTACTCAGTCTCAGCAGTACACCGATATCTGTTGAAAAGTGATGTACACCATTACCTGACTATGCGTTATTGTGCGTTTTGAATAATAATACATTTATTAGAATTAGAAACGAAAGAAAGTACCTAGATTATATTTTTCGTTTAAATGACTAAAAAGAAAAAAAAATCAATACATTTCTTATTTTCAAACGGAGAAGCTGAAATGTATTTTAAATTACTAATAATTGAATAATATTTTTGTATTCCATGTGTGATACGTCATATAATACAGGATATTTCCTCACAATCTCAATGAAAAGTTTATCTATCTAATCTATCTAATCGCCGACATCAGACGACAGATTAGTAGTCGCGCGTTGGAAGGCCAGCGAGAATGAAACGCTAATCACGAATAGGGCAGCGACGGTCGTGCGTCGGACAACCGTAATTTAAACTTTTTTTTTTTTTTGATGGACGTTGCAATATTTTTACTAGAAATGTAGGCGTTTCTGCGCAAAACTTTCTAAAATAAAACGATGCCTGTATATGTTTCTAGTTACTTGGGCAAAGGTTCAAACAACATAGAAGTTAATTACTAAATCAACAACTGATTTGATGATAATTATTATACATGTGTACCATATTTATTACGTAGAAATACATTTATTGAAACCCACCGTGCATTTCGTTTTACACATCAATGTTATTTTTGACCGACTCGTAAATTATATACGTTAGCAAATGAATACAATTTCTTTCAATCGGAAATATCCTACTACGTGATAGTGACGTACTTATGATCGAACAATTCATTTTAATTGGTTAGATGCAAACAACCTATATAGTATGAGATTGACCCTGTTTTGTCGCAGGAACATAATTTAAATTTTACGCTCACTCCTTATCTCGGGTCGAAACTTGCAGATCCTGGACGGCACGCGTGAAGGTATGAAAACGGCCCCCGATTGAATGTATAAAATAGTCAAAAGGGTTCTTATCGGCGCCAAAACAGATAGCCGGGTCAGGACCTATTCCGAACGTGAGTACAGCAATAACGGGAGTGTCAATATATATATACATACACACACATATACATATTCGCTGTTAAACAAATGAATAGCGACTGCATTATTTTACACAAAGACGCGAGAATTAAAATTACTCCACACAATACCGAATATTATACGTTTAGTTCAAAAGTTTTAATTCCATTTGAAAATCGCATTACGGCTCACGGCTACTTGTATAGTTTAGCGGTACTCGATTATTCGCAATGTGTTATTGATCTATATATTGTCTTCCAGACAAAAGTGTTAAAAGCTAATAAGTGACTGCTTTGGCTTCACGAACTATTCATGTGTTACGTTTGAATAATTGTAAACTGGTTTTTTTCTCTTTGATTGTTTAATAATCTTGTGAATATTGTGTATTCCTCGCGTTTATACGTTGTGCCACAAGGTACAGATTGTGAGTTTCATTAAAATTTATACATAATTACTCATGTGTATTGAATATTATTTTCTGAAATTATCGTAGTTTGGTGTAGTCTTGTAAGGTTAGGGGTACTGGGTGTCAATAATTGGCGTACATTGAAAAACAATTTCTTTTATGAAACGAGACTAGTTTATAATATGCTAGAGTATATGAATCGTGTACAGTGTACATTAAAACTAAATGATATAATATGTTAGTATATTTTAATCTTCAGGTATTTTAATACGTTGACATTTTTACATGTATTCACATTTGTGTGTTTTCCTATTGCGGTGTAAATAATAAACAACGAACATTTGAAGTGAAAAAAGGCCATTGGGAGAGGGTGATTGCCCTGTTGGCCTTAAAAAATACGTCTCTCAATGTGGCTGTACGGAGCCCTGGAGTATTTAACGATTATGAAAATGTTAAGATATCCTTATGTGCTAGAGCGGCCCTTGTGAAGAATGAAATACGTTTTTGTCTGCAATCGTTCTAAAGTAAGACCGCGATATTATAAGCGATACAATATTCTGACGCATAAAATTAATATACGTGCAAGAAACTGAAACTTTTAACCGTCGATTAATTGAATGAGCTAAAAGTTTCAATACGTGTATATAACTAGTAAATATGTTGTTAACGAAATTATCGAAGTATAATGTAGGTTGATTAATCTGTCGGGTAGTTTGTGATAGCCTTGACGAAATGTTTTGTGAGCGATCGAGAACCAGCAGCGGATCCGTGCAAGTTTAATACATTTGAACGTGTTACACGTTCCGCTTGTACGCGTGCTCGCACATTCGACGCGTGCATATTTATTTAAAAAATCAGGTACACGCAAATATACCCATAGACCGAAAAATCACTATACTTGATAACCACCACGCAATTCACGTCAGTCACCACCGTCACTATTTACTCTATGTAACAATTTCGTTCATTTTACTCCCGTTAAACCGTTGTACGTAGCAGCGCAGCTGACGCGTGTCTCGTACCACCTGCGTCCCAGAACCTTAAACGGAGAGAGCACTACGACGCGTTATGTGTAGTACGAAAAGAAAAGTGCGCACTGCGAAATTCGAAAGTGTGTAATAAAATATAGTGTATTCGTTGCAGTCATAAAAGAAACAGAAAAAAAAAAAATAACAAAAATAAAAAACGTTACTTACATAAACAAATAAAATCTAAGGACACCATACGTAGAAAGAAATTACATCGCGATTTCTACGATGCATTGTAATCGGTTTTCTGGAGTGGTGCGGATTATGTTTATCTGCTAACATTTGTTTAAAATGTAGTGTGTGGATCATTGCTAATTCTAAGCTCTGCTGCGTTACTCGCGATACCCTGTACACAATCGAGTGTTGGACTAGTTGTCAATATAGTCGTAGTAAATTTTGCATTAATAAAACATTACGATGCCAGTGACGACACCGTTTTCACGGCCCATCTGTGCGATAGTATCTTATGACTTATTGTCGTTGCAGCAGTAGTAAGTGTTAGTTCCACGGTCAGAACCGGTTTGTAGGACGAACGGGATTTATCCATTTTTTTTTTCACCGGTCCCTTCAATGCATCATTACGAACGATTTATTTTGCGCGACGTGTATTGGCTTCGGTGGTGCCGTCAACGCTTACGCATGCACCGTTCGCATATGCCGAAACGTCGGCCAAACCATTTTAATATGTGCACACAAAAGAGCTTACGCGATAAGCTTCGACCCCGCGAGATGAGTCGCAGCCGCTGTTGTTTTATCACAACGCGGACGGTGCACGCGTGTTCACCCCACGGCCATTGTACGCGTAATACGCGCTATACGCATTATTCAAATGAGAACTGCTTACTGCGATAATTTATTGTATCGAATACATGCGCGTACGCAGTACGAACATATCGTATGGCTGTTCCGAAATGTATTACTCGAGTAAATTACATATTTAATCGTTCACTGCGACACGAAGGTTTGGTGGTCGGGGCCGCCGGCGACGGAGAACGGGGTAAATGACGAGCAGAGGCGACGACAAGTGATTCGACACCGTTAATGGAGCCGACGATAAGACTGCGCTATCTTCATTAGGCATCCGCTTTGATCCTTTCCGCAATTCCGCTACGGTTAATCTATACGACGACGACGATCCGAACCCGACGAACGAACATCTCTCCGATACGCCCTCCCTTTCCCCACCTCAAATACTTCCGCGGCGTATGAGCACGCAGAATCCGTTGTCGAGTGTAATGATATGCGTGAGAGGGGAGAGACCAGAGAGTAGACCAGAGAGTGAGTGGGACGGATGGCGCGTATGAGCTGCACAGCGAGGGTGATAAGCGTCTCGGTTCAGGGGTGCTGGGGGGGGGAGGGTTTCGGGAAGTCATTAGTCGAACGTGTGACGGCGAATATAAGTCTCGTGTGGTCACGATTGCGAATCCCGATAACCCCGCCACGCCGCCGCCGCACGATGTGTACGCTATACTTAACCCTACGGCTGCTTCTTTCATTCGTCGCGTTTGGCAACACGTTCTCCGCAGAGCTCACCGGGGTATTCTCATTCGTGACGACGACGCGTACACCGTGAATAAGTTCCGAAAAACTGTACACCCGATTAATTCGTTGGGAAAATATTTCAGTTCATACGAAGAAATTTACTACAAACAATCGATACCGTTGCAACGGGAGCGGTTACTAAACTAACATACTTCGTCCAGAACTGCTAAGTTACAGTACCGGATTAACGGTCATCGTTCGTAAGCTACGTACGAGATGATAATGCGATGGAGATATTGAATGATTTTTTTTTTTTAACCATATCGGAATACATTGTAAAACGTACAGACGTTGATTCGGCAAAACTTAAAAGTCGAGTAAATGAGGTGAATTCTGATAACGGCTGCGATTGGGTAGAATTAATTTGCACGAAGAAATACGTAACAATGATAACACTGGACGTCGGATTAACACACCGATCAGCTGTAACAATTAAAGACTTAGCATCTGTGCGGTTAACTTGCCTCTTCGCGACCACTTGATTTCAGGTTTGAAACCTCCACTTTCGTCGGCACCGTGCGGGACGACCGCGTTCTCCCGCGCACGTTTTTTGCGCACTGCTATCATATTGAATCCGGTGTAACACACCGGCGGCGTTGAACGTGTGCGGTTCCTTTTTTCATTTCGAAATCGAAAGCGTTTTATCACGAGCGTACGTGCACGTTTATTAGATCCGGTGCCGCGAAGAAGAATACGACGCACAGCGCCGTCCGCTTCGCCCCGCGGAGTTGAGTTTGGTTTACCCTTCGGACGACGGTGTCTCCGGCCGACAAAACGGCAGTCATTCGAACCGTTTGAACGCCGCGGAAAGAAAGATAGAGAAAAAGAAATAATGTAAAAGTCAGTCAGTCATCTCGGCGAACAGTGCATAGCGGCGGGCACCGCGTCGTTGTTTCGAATCGTATCGTGTTCGCGGGCGCTTGCGTATTCTCCCGTCGCGGTTTTCCGGCACGATCGTCACTGCGTATCCGGGCGTCATCCGTGGACGTCCGCGGAAATCGCCTAAAAATCAAACATCAGAAACGTGCCACGTGCAATAATTTCACGCTCCACAGGTCAGCTCAGGTTAGGTTTGGGACGGGCGGATCAGGATTCGTGCTCATGACCGTGCGGAATACATATTCATATGCGACCAGGTGTCAACTTCGTACTCGCGTGCACGTTTAATGATCGCGTGCGCGCGCGAGTGTGTATGTGTGTGCGCGCGTACGCGTACCCACCCGTGGCCGTTAGTTCGCATCCGAACGTGTAATATGCGTAATAATATTGTAATAATATTCGTGAATTTTATCATTTGCATAGTGAATTATGTAAAATCCCGAAAAAGACCGATTCGGTTCACGAGAGCGGCTTGTGGTCGCGATAAGTATTAATAATTCTTATGTAGCGCGCACGAGCGCAAATAATATAGCCGGCAGTGAAGTACAGAAACAGTGGCGTAATTATGGGGGGGGGGGACATATCTTTTACCGCAGTCTTTTCTTAAGAAAAATATTAATTAATTAATTCCCGTAAGCACTTGGCTTTAAATGGTTTTAAGATTTTCGTTTTATTTTAAGAAATAAGGATTTATGGTCATTATCATAGTTAAAAGATAAAACTAATAAAAGCTTAAAATTAACGGCTCATAGAGTATTCTATTGGCTAAATTATATATATTTATCGATAGAAACACATAATACTATTTTCAATACGATTTATTCCGCGGTATAAGGTCAATTTTTGAACATTTTTACTAACCTTGAGCAACACCAACTAATGCCTATTTATTTAATAACAAAAATTGAAATGATTATTACAACTACTGTTTTTAAATTGTAATTCTCTTAAATAACCAATACCTAATAGTCCTAATAAAATATTTCATCAAATTAAAAATGAAAAGGCAGTCAGATGCCTTACTTTCATTTTTAGCCCTCCACAATAACGGTTAAGTATAAACTTATTTCCCACTCCAAAACCAATTCCAAATTACGCCAATGTACAGGATCAAACACGTTCGTACTACTCTTCGACTCCGACGGCGGTGTGAAATAAAAGCTACCGCAGCAGTCCGTGCGCATCGTTTGAAAAAATAATACTTTACGCGAAAATAATATGTATCGTAATGTAATGCATACGTGTTACGAAATAAGCCGAAAGTCGTGGAAATTCGTTTGGGAGGCAATGTAAATCGTTAACACGCTGTCGTTGTACATTTTATGCTTCATTAACATTCCCGTCCGATAATTTCAATCCGTGCAATTGTTCTTACTCGACACTATAACATTAAACATAAACGTAATAGCGACAAATACCGCGATAGATAATAATTATTATTCAACGATTACGATAATCATTTTTGTGTTATTTTCATCGTTGATGTAGTGATTACACGTTTTCCATGTTATCTATTTACCCGTGCCGATCCTCTACTCGTAAAATCGAGTAAACAATTAAGTCAACGTTGAATACATGCGACTTAGACATGCTTAACATGCTTAGCGATCGGTTTCAGCAGAATAATCCAGTTTAAACGCTATGGGGTGGCCAGGCGAATCAAATAGTTCTGCAAGTAAACCGTCGTTTATATACGCGGTGTACTTATCATACATAATGAGGCAAAAATAGAGATGGACAGTATTGAAAATCCTTGAACGCTTACAAGTTTTCGGCGTTTCGTGTCGTCTTGTTGGTTAGTAAACAATTGTGAATATACTTTAAAAAGGAAATGTTATAGAAGAGACGATTGACTTTGCATGTTTCTCCCACCGACTAGAAACGTATTATTTGGTTCGTATACGGCGTATAATTCATATTATTAACATACGATAACGGAATAAGTATATTATTTTTCGCATTACTCTTCTACAATGGGCGTTTTACTCGATATAAAAATTGAAATTCTGAAAAAAAAAAAAAAAAAGAAACCCCATTACCATTGAATTATTATCGACAACCGTACATCGTAATAAATGAACTGTTCATTACATACATTTTGTTGTTTTCGAGTACAGTATTACAATGTACCGCAGCTCGTTGAGGATAACGCGCGGTCAGGGTATATTACCTTTACGCTCGTGACGGCGTGTTGTTTTCCCGTCCGCGAGTAACCACGTTGGCATAGGTCATTGAGAAACAGAATAACGCACGATACATTATAACAGTTTATTAATCGCGTTTCGGTCGACAGAAGTATATTGTACTGCAGATGATCTCGTAAACATCTGCTGACGGTGAATCGAAGCTAAATCTCCCGACCCGACGTGACCCACTCATCGCGACCTAGCCATTATGAAAAGGGTCTGTTTGGCGGGTCGGCGAAATAAATATAAAAGAAACGCGTAGTACACATAGGTACTCTCTATGGCCTACACTCTGCCTCGACTCTCGGAGGCCGCGTATTCTGATCGTGACGGTACGCGCGCACAGGATGATTTTTCAATCACGCTCGACCATTTTTTACGATAAATAGTACATTTTTTATAATGCATAGTTACGGAAATAGCAGGTGCGCTCTAATTCGTTTGTCGATAAACGGATCGTTGAAACATTGTGATAACTCCGGAGAAGTATCCTGTGATTATGTCAAATTTTGTTTTTCAAATCGTTACACCTTTTGTTATTTTTTTTTTTTTACTCAAATGATTATTCAATAAAGTTATCTCGATTTGTTTTTATGAGGCATAGTCAAAGTTCGGACCAGTATTTTCGAAGTTTTTCAGGTTGATCTGTGAATTATTCGATATAATTTTTTTGATACGTACTATACAGTTATTATTAATTAACGATGTAATCTTTCATTTTATTTGATCGGGATTCGCTACAGCGTTTCAAGACGACGCGGATATAATCTTAATGTTTATGATGACAAACTTGCATAATATAAAGAAAAATATTAATACAATGCAAAGGTCATGATATATACTAATCATTCCTTAGATCAGTGGTGGTCTTCAATCTAAGGGTTGCGACAAGTGTACTGTTTAAATTTAAAAAAATCTATATATATAATGTTATAATATATTATGTGTGTTAGATATGACGCAAAAAATTATTCCATATGACTCGGGATAAAATAATCTTTAAGTAAACTATGACATTTTATATTTTTAGAAGATAAGAATGGTACTTGCAGCGTCGTTTTGCATTAAAATAACGCAAGTGTGCAATGGGCATTGATCGATAAAATATCCGGTTATTTATCTATACATTTTCTAAATTATTTTTATAAATTATTGCTGTTATCATTGATATCGTTGTATTATAAAAAAATATTGTTCTATCATTACATACAATAAAAAATTTAATATTATCTTAAAAATGTAAATATTTATTTATTCAGTTATAAAAGCACTTTTACCATGGCACATTTGAATTTTTTTTTTTTTTTTTTGGTTAATAAAGCTGACATAGGCGGTAAAAACTGTATGGTAAGAAAATCAGGTCATGAGTCTAAAATTTTAAAGACCACTGCCTTAGGTGGTATGATATGGCTAATTTGTTGAGCTTCTGAAAGGGCAGATGGAATCGTCGCACGAAGAACGCTGACAAAGAAGTATTTGGTAGCCCCACATGACAACCATACGGACATAGAAAGAAGACAGGAGTCGTGATTGGCCATCTGTTAGTGGTACTAAACGATTTAGGAGCATTTTAAAGCCATTCACAGTAACATATTTTGAAGCCTATATGTCTAAAAAGAGATGTTTAACGACGAAGCTCTGAGGACGGGATTGAAAAATTACTTCATTCGCACGACGAACATCCCGAAAATCTTAGGTTATACTTTATAATTATATTGAATAAATCATATCAATAATGCATGATTATCTCTCTTTCTGTCTGGTATGGTTAACCAAGCTACTGGTAAACCAAGGTATGGTTTTCATGTGAAGCTTTTTACTATATTTATATAACTTATAACTGTATTAACTACACCATTGTATATGGTTTCGTCGAGGACCGGTATGTTTTGATTTTCTACTTAAATGATCGAGCATTTTTCTGGGTAAAGTGAGAGAGTGATTTGTAAAGATTAATTGTTGTTTATTTTAACCTTTCGGTTGTTGGACCGAATATCGAAGAGGTTTAGATGTTCTTGGAGATGTTGTGCTGCATTGTTAGTGTTTTCATTTTATAGATCCATCTACGCTAACACGCTGTTCACCGTTTTGGAATATAACTATTTGCGAATTTAAATACTGAAAACTGCCCGTGGTCGTTCTCACTGTTTTACGGGTTTTCAAATATTTCGACCGTGGACCGGGATCGGAGACCAGTACGGCCGCTAGTTCTACAAAGTCTACAATAGGTTCGATTTATAAACGGTTTCTCGATGCACGGTACGATGTTATTGACGCGTTGAACGATATCGATGGGGTTTAAGAAGCCGTGCCATCGTCCGTCACCTGTTGGTCATTTAAATGGACAGAACATGACACAGCACGGATCACCGTCCGAGAAGGACGTGCGATTTTACCGCTGGAATATTGATAATGTCCCTGCAGGCGGAATAATGGGTCGATGTGTCGTCAACCGTGAGCGTTTCACACGTGATTTACAGTTTATTGTGATAGCATTTTCGCGAGTTATGCGCTTTTGTGCTGCAGCAGCGACACTCGTCCTATAGCGCCTTACCGCCGCCTTAATATTGAGTCGGCGCAGCACGGCCAACACCATGTTCAGTTTCGGCGGTTTACTACGCGCGTCATTGTTGTCCTGATTATGATCAACGCGTAACGCAAAAAGATCACTACGGAAATACAATTACAGCCCGGCACAGAATCGATAATTTTCTAATCGACGTTTTAGTTTTTAACCGAGTCCACCATGTCAACGTCGGGGTACGTAGTAAATGCGGACGTCTATCGTTCCCGCGTGTTTGGTTGATTACCGATTTAAATGATCAGAACATATTCTTCAGGTATACCCATGTTACTTTAGCCATTATTATCGATTCTTTCCGTTCGTGTTTCTAGTAGTTTCCAATAATGAGAGAATATAAATAGGTATTTTTTTTTTTTTTTCAGAGATATTTTGCTAATCAACGCTGTTAGATATTTGTGTTTTTTTGGGAATAACGAGAAACGATTGATTGAAACAATTTTTCAATTACATTTCACGGCTACCGCGTAGTGATCAATTATTACTCGACATCTCAAGATGTATTATTAAAATGAAAAAGTTCCGAAACACGATATTGTATATTATACATTTGCTGTGCGCATAATATGTTATACGATAAAAAAGACCAATTCTTGTTGAAATTAATGAATATTGTATCTATTATCTAAGAAAAAAATTAGTAGGGTATTGCCAACTCATTTTTATCAAAAACTGAATACATTACAATAAATTACACCCGACAAAGATAAGTTTTATTTTTACTCGGGAAACATATTTGTATTTGTCAATGTGTCTTCCTCGGGATTGAAAGAGGCATTTCAAAAAATGAGTTTTCAACTGTATATGCTTCTGCAGCCGTTAAAGAAAACATAAAAACTTCCTTCGACGATTCCTAGTAGATAAATTACCGACTTCAAATCATTTTTTTTTCCTCTTAAGAAGTTTCACAGTTGCCATCCTTTTTTTTTCGTTTTCAGAACATTTTCTGTAAAGCAAAAAAAAAAAAATAAAAATAAAAAAAAATACCGTAACCAATGACCGTTTATCATCAAGTTATGACGTGAAATTGAATCGTTCGTTCGGAAATGGTAAAACCATTCAGCTATATTATGTACAAACACGCGGGCACAGCTTTACTCATAAAATGTGTAATTCCATTAGTTATCACTGCTATCGGTGTTATCGCTTATCGTAACTGTTCGATCGAATTCAAAATATATTTTCAAGCTCACGGTGACCTATCGTCTTCACATATGTAATGCGTGTAAGTGCACTTACAAAAAAAAATATTATATTATACCTTAGGCCGTGACTTTAAAACAAAGTTTTATAAAGGGAAAAAAAATAAAGAAAATTTTTACATTTTAATATCTACTATAGGTACTCCGGCTGCGTTCAAAAGACAGAAAAAAATAGGTAGATATACATTTTAACATTATATACATATATGAGTTCTTGACGCGTTTTCCGCGTATTCGAAACTCATATATATATATATATATATATATATATATATATATATATATATATATAAGAGTTTATGTTATACATTTACTGTATTCTCATGCATGTGCGTACGACTTTTTTCCACATTCTGATACACGCATAACACATTGTTATCTATCTTTATTTATATATATATATATATTTATTGAATAATATAGTGTATATACTATATGCACGTTCTTGAAGCGACCGTGTATGCCTTTGATGTACCGTACTAGTCATTTTCTGCAATCTTCAGTAGAACGCGCGTGTGTACGTGTATATGTTTAACGTTATTTACGTAATTATTTCACTTTGATGTATCCGCGCGCAGCTACGCCTTTTCGTCGCTATGTACTAATGTGTACACGTGATATCGAAAACACCTCGCGGCGATCGATTAAAAATCTTCCACAGCGCTGTAACGTTCGAGGATTCAACGACGCGGTACGGTGCCGGTATGGCTGCAGCGTGTACGACGCACGGTGTCGTAAAAACGTACGAGTCTAATCGAATCTGGTCTTACCGAAAAAATCGTACAAACACCGATGTCCACGCGACAGTTCGATACTATTTATTCATATGCATACGTATTTTCCGATCGATGGCTATCGATAGATTACAATAATTACCAACGACGATCAAATACCAGGTATGCCGGATCTAGGGATTGTGTAACCCGGGGCACAACGTAATAACAGCGCGCCTAAAATTTTGCCAATAAATAATTCATCTAAAACGAGTTAACAATACACGGACTGTCGAAGGCGATTTCATGGTATAATAGGTTAAACATTCGCACAATCACACTTGATTAAGACATGAACCAATACGTTATGGGGGAAATGTTCATTTTTAATAAATCACTTAAAACCGACGGTTGGTTTAAACTTAAGGTTACATATTTGGTTAATATTGATTCAACTACAAATTAACTAATATTTTTCTTGCTTATTTTGAAACGAACTAGCATGCAACGTTTTCATAAATTATGGATTTAATTATTATGTGCTCAACGGATACATGATGGACAGATAATTTAAATATTCCTTGTTCTCTAGTCGATCGTAAATATGATTTAATTATTTTCAGTTAACTAAAACTGCATTCATAAGATGCCGATTATCCGGATAAAGAAACAAATATTTTATAGAGCCTATCTATATATGTTGTTGGGATAAGCATCTTGAAAACCATTTATAAGAATAAAATTCAAAATTTCATGGGAATGAGTGGTTATTAATTTATTTTCCAATTTAATTACATTTTGTTATATTTTGAATGAAACTAACAAACTCTGAAATAAATTAATTTTTATCCATATATTTTTCACAAATGATGCAATTTTTCTCGGAAAAAACTAAAACATAATAAGAAATACGCGTGGAAAATTTTAAACTCGCGCTCCTCTGTGATCAGCGCCCGGGGCATGAACTCCATGATTTCTCCTCACTTTTCGATCAGATGCTGAAAATATCTTTAAAAATTGATTTGTTAGCCAGTGTGGTTAAAACACTTAAGTCTTTTAAGTCCAAGTAAAAGTAATTTATTAAATTTGATTATTGAGATTAAGAAATCAATTTAAATGTAATAATAATGCGTACAGGGAACGAGTGAACTCCAAGTAGAGATTGTCGCTCATTATTGTTCTATGTAACTGGAATTTTAGTTAATGTAGGAATATTTATGCTTGAATTTATTTTTGATTTTATCTATCGGTTATTGTGATCAATCTTTGTTATCTGAACGATTTAAAACCGTTTTGTCGGAACTACCATGCGTGTGGAAAAAATTGATTTGTATATTTTAACTGATGGAAACAATCGAATAATCCTATGTAAGTATTATACTTTTTGAGGCATGGAATAGTGCATTAAACGGTGACAAATTAATATTTACTTATTTGAGCTGTTGCCCGGCTTCTTCGATAAAAAAATATGCATTTGTTATTTTTATTTTTTTTATCTTCCGATTCGTGTTCGTTTACATACTTTCATAATTTATCCAAACTGTTACCCGTGTTTTTACGGTTCTGAAAATATTCAGATCGATGACTCGAGAAAAACAAAAGGTCATCAACGTTGAAAAGTAAGGCCTTCTGTAACAATCACCTTTTCCCTATTACAACCGTCACTGGCAAATGAGTTGTGCGCGTGCGTTTTCTTTTGACGATTATATTATTTTTGTTTCGTTGGTGTTAGTTTTGAACTCTCACGCACACGCCCACTTTTTCAAATCGTCGAATAAATTAACAATATCAACGATAAAATAACAAACGCACGTTCGAATGAATTATGTATGTATTCAACATGGAAAAAAACGCATTAAATGCGTGAATATAACACCCGTGCAAAAATATCCAAGGGATTTTATTCGGGATCGTGAGAGAAATATAAGTATTTTATTTTTATATATAGATATATAAAACAATAAAATTAACTGCTTTCCGAAATAGGTATGAAATGCGCACGGGCGACGGAGGAAAAAACGTTTACAGAATATTATTGTTTTCTGTGCGGTTTGTTTATTTGAATAATCGGTACGGTACAGAGTGTTTTATTGTTATTTTAAAATGTAAAAAACATATAAATATATATTTGTTGTTTCGAAGGCATTATTATTATTATTATTATTATTATTTCAATAGTTTTTAAATTCGTTTGATTTTATACTTATTTGTTCTTTTTGAATCAATATCAATTACGATGGAAAACATGAATTATGTTTACGGAAACATTACGTTACATATACAATCAAAAACGACACGAAGATCAAGTATATAAATAAAAATAGTGGTGAACTGACTCTTAAATTATTTTAAATCAATAATTTTTACTAGCCCAGCGCCGTGGATGTAAATCATTTTGCATTGCTATCGAGCTTGATTGATTGCTGAAAGTTCAAAGTTACCTTAATTAATTTCTTAAACTGTATAAGCATTTCTCTAAAATTTCACATTATTAATTTGTATTGGGTGTTGTTGTCATAAATCAAAAAGTTTGAAATGTACACAGCCACCCGCTCACTACGTTACACACACGCATGTGCACACTGCGTAATCTTCCACTAATTCTACTAATTACGAATTGACGTTATTAAACGTTTAGCTCTTAAACGTAACCCGAGATCAGGACATCGAACGATTGGTTTTAGAGTCGCACGAACGTATACGGTATTCGTCCGATGTGCACGTCAACATGAATACGATTTTCTTTTCTTTTTTCGGGTGGTTCAACTATCATCTGTGGCGCGTGTAGCAGCATCAGGTAGCCTGCAATCATAACCCTTCAGTCGTAAATCTAACCCCTAGCAGCTGCGAGGCAAATATAATCGTTACTAAACACCAATAACAGCTCATCAGCTGTTTTGAATTTTCGTACAACAAAACCGTGCACTTTATGCACATAATGCTTAATACAAAAGCCTGCTGGTTGGACCGACTCCGGTCTGCTTCCTTTCATTTTTTCAGCAGAAAATAATATCTCCCACACCGCCGATTCGAGTACTTCGATTGTTCTATACTACTGAAATGTTAACGACACTATAGTGGCTAAGCGGTTTGTCGCTGTTTAACGGTCATGTTTTTGGACTAAAAATGGATTTTATCAAAAATTAATTACTCAATTGTTGCGGATTGTGTTGGGAGATGTGTTATACTGTTTCTTTTTCTTTCGAAAGATGTGCTATTTTTTTAAAATTTTATTAGGTTTTGTGTAATATTTTCTGTACGCAATTGATGTTTAAAACTGATCTTGATTATCATATACAACGTAAGAATTATCTGAGTGGGTTGATTTCCATCTATAAATTTATTTAAAAAATACGGGTTTCTAGTGAATTTCGTATATTTTAAACAGTTTATATGTTACAAAATGGTACTTAATATGAGTTTTAATGAGTTTTAATGAGTTTTAATAATTTGATTTCATAATTATTGGTAGGAATATTTTTTTTAGTTTTAAACGTTTTGATACTATAATGGGTTTAGACACACAATTATTGCGATGATGCTATAAAAAAGACTTTTGACTTGGTCGAAAAATTGAAATGCCCATTCAACAGTATTGTTGAGATAAACGCTCGTTCTAGATGAAAAAAAAAAAAAAAAAATAATAATAATAATAGTATTAAAAATTTGGCAACGGTCCATTCCAGCACATTCCTTAAAATATTATTTGCTCATGGGTATAATATTTTAGCGAGATTTCTAACAATGGTACCGTATAGTTTTTGGCAAAAACGTTCAAGTTTAATTAAGTAAATAAATATTAAAAACTGAAGAGTTTGAGAATTTTCGCCCGACGTTGCGCAATTCACGGTCAGAATCATGAAATCGAACTGTTGAAACGCTTCGAATAAGAAAACCGTACCATTCCGGCGACGACGTTTAACGTGATAACACTGTTCGAGAACCTGTAACGCACCGTGTTGTGCGAAATATTAATATAAGTACTCGCGCGTTTATAACTGTTGATCGGGAACTGGGTTTTTTTTCTTTCTGGAAACTCTCCGCTCACGTGATGAGCATACTCGAGTACGCGTTTCGCGAAAAACGAAACGAATTAAAAAGAATAAAGAGTTGTAAAAAAAAAAAAAATTCGAAAGCCGTGAAAAACACTGCGCGCTCGTAAAATACTCGTAAAACATTAACGCGTTGTAAACATATTACAACGGTTCGATCTTATTTTGTTTGGTATACGCTCCGTTGTCAACGCACCGCACGCAAACGTACTCGAACCGTACACGCAAAACCCTATCTCTCGTCCTTTTGTCGCTCCTGGCGTCTCCGCAGACGGTTCGCCTCTCTCCATCCCTCCTTCGCACCCTCTCCATAATTTTCTTTCGCGTTCATTTCACGTTTTTCCGCCGACTCGACACTTTTATCCGTCACAAACGCACGCCGGTTCTCGTGCATTTCGCCGGCGCGCAACGCGCATAAAATAATAAGCATCGTAATAAGTAGCACGCGGCTGCACACGCGGCTGCGGACGCGTGAGAATGGCGTTTCCGAATTAGATGGCAATCTGTGCGGGTCTAACCTGGCTCCTCGGTGTCAAAGTGCGCGCACCGCCGTCTACGTGGTACGACGACCCTTTTTCCTCGTCCGCCATATTACGCACAGCGTCTGTATAGGTACCGATAGCAGCTATATATACAACACCGTTGGTGCAGCAGTATTCCCATACGCGATGCATATTTCCGTTGTTTCCAAATTTAGAACAAACAACGACTTTGATTGAAGATTAAATCTTCTTTTGCTTTCTCGCTCTACCTCTCTGTCCCTCTCTTGCACGCACACGCACACTTTCTCACCGTCTGCTCCTCCGAACCGACTGTTACCCCTATTACACTCGAACACACGTGAACGGTACGCATATTAATGCATAAATATTATTATATGTATCGGATAGGTGGCACGCGTACGGTGTACGCAGTATGTGTAATACGGTCGTCAAGGGGGTTTACTTTCTCCGTTCAAACGAAACACGCTGTGCTAAACGAGCACGTGTTTTCGAACCGTTTGTGCGCGCGCGCTCGCGACCGTGTGTGTTGTTTGCAAGGGGTGTGCGCGACGGCGGTGGCATTTGGCGTGACACGCGCGCACCTGGTTTTTGTGGGTGGCAGTACCTAAATAAGTATGTATATATATATATTATATGTATAATAATACGCGAGCGAGCAAAACAAAAACAAACGAGTCGTAGAGTAGACGGAAAAATATAGTACATAACACTGCGTACACGTGTACACATATATACACACATATACACGAGTAGAGGACAACAAATATTTGACAATGGTTTACAGCCGTCTGGGAATAAAAGTTTTAGAGCCTATTAATCGTCCAAAACAAACGTTTTCCGATTTCTTTTTTACCTACACACACACACACACGTGCGCATACACTTACACTCGCATCCAACAGACTGCGCAATTACCCTAAATCACGCTAGACGATTCCAACTAAATGTGTATATATACATATATGTGTATATAAACATATAGACCGGCTAAGTACGACGAGCGCGAGAGTGTACACTGCACATATATATTTTATACACATATACAAAGGATTTATAGGGCGCGAACAATAAACGACCGTTTTGTATGCTCTCCGCCGACTGACTTCACCGTCTACCGTCACGCGTCGTCTGATAGAATATTTTTTTCCCTCCTTTATTCCCTTTTTTTCCCCCCAGATGAAATACGAAAATACTAATGTTTTTTATTTATTTATTTTTTATTTTTTGAACATTAAGAAGTCCACCGACTTATATTGTTGTTTCGTGTTATGCGTATAAAATAATATCTGTTAATCGTCAAAAATAATATTGAGTGTCACGCTTGAGTCATAAGAAGAGTTATTGCGTATGAAATGAATCTCTAGGTAATATACTGACGATTTAAACGATTAGTCAACGTTAACGTTAACGTCACAGATATTCGTTAATATGGGCTTATTATTATTGCAGATTCCGAGTGAAACGAAGAATGTGTACCGAGGTGATTTCTTTCCGCTGTGTACACGAATATAACTAAGTTCATTACAATCATAAAAATCTGTTAGCCGAAGAGTCACGAAAAATATAAAACATAACGTAATCGGATATTTAAACGAATTCCGATTACACGAAATTCGTTACTTGTTCATTAGTCTATAAGTATTAACCGTATATTAATTTTTAATTTAACTTTAAAAACATTAATTAGTTAATTAGTTTTATTTTTTTAAATTTAACTTATATTATTTTATTAAATACTTATCGTAACTCGAAACATTCGCTGAGTAGCGAGTACTTATGTAGGCATTTTAGGGATTTATTACATTTATATAAACTGATTAGAAACAAACAATCAAATGTGAATAATGTTAATGGTTTACAAACCAGATCATGAAAATACGTGATTTTCGACGATACGAGTACACATCCAGGAAGGGTTATACATACGCGCTCACATTTTAGACTGTTCCGAAAAATATGATACGCATACTCACAAACATAATTTAGAGTAGTATACAATGTTTTTGAAGGTAAACAGCATAGGGAAAGTGATGTTTTCGATTATGTAGCCGAGATGATGAAAATACGAATGCAATGCACACATATTTTAATGATTATTTAATGTCATTCCAATATAATTATAAGATTGAATTATATATTTATTATAACCCATAATCATAAATTAATAACGAGGGAAACAGGTAATAATCAACAGCTAGATCGGTTAAAAAGTGATATTTATTTCGTTGAGTATTCAGCAAAACGCTTATTGGGAAAAGTAAGGTATTTTCCAGGCATAGGAAATTTCATGATATTTGTTGAACGTGTAATAAAGAATTGCATTGTACGTTCAACAAATATTATTACGAAATTGCCTACGCTACGAAAATACCCCGCTTCACCTTATTCAACATTATAACGATACATTCGCAAAATATTTTCCTCGTTAAATTTAGCATACAATTTTACATTATTGTCATATTGGCTTTAACCGTTGACCAAAAACTTTCTATATGAGTCAAAATTATACATTGAAAATAATAAAATATTAGGAGAGCACATTGCAATATTGAGAAAATAGGTTTTTTATTTTTGCGATTCTCATAAAATTTAAATATATAAATATTTAAAATCGCATTTCATTACTCGTCTAATACAAATGAATTAACTAGCCATGAGCGCAATTCATACAACTGTTGTATTGTTATATATGTACTTATATACATATACCATTTTTTTCGTCTCGACAGTAGCAGCAACGGCCCGACAAAATAATCTTGTTTGATAAAACCGAAGCGCGTGTGGTTTGGACAATGAAAAATTTCGTTTTATGAGACTTATAACACACACACACACACATACGTATAAATAAATAATAAAAAAAAAAAAACACTACGCGAATTATTATATTTCATATACGAGTATACGTACTCGAAAATGCATTAATTCGAATCATTAAAGTGAAGTATAGGTTTTAGGTATATATACGTTTTATGTATAGGAAGAAAAAAAGTGATTTATTAATATCGCAGAATAATAACCATTGTTATTTTTCAACACTGTATATTATCGAGTGTTTCGGTAAGTTTCAAAACTTTATGGACGAGGGGTCGGTTTTATTAACAATACTGCACATGCGTGTAATGTACACTTATACACTCACACACACACACACGCGCACATAAAATCACACAATATATTATTATATCGTTATTATTATATTACATTTTATACACATATATTTATAAAACGGTGTTAAGTCAGGACAGAGGACGTTGGCTGACGATGATATGCGTCACGCACATCGTCATTGCGCGAGCGAAGACCTAATTTTAAGCGAGAAGCATTCGACGCGCTCCTGGTTTTTAGTGTTATAGCTACGGAGTTGGAAAGCGGGAGAAAACTCCAAAGCCTGTATAGTTTGTCACGCCAAGTATAACATTGTGAGTGCTGTATGTATTTATAAAGCAAAACTTTCCGTCCGAAACGGACTCTTCTGATAATGCGTAAACCGTTGCCGTAACGGACATTCTGTTCGTCGCATTGCAAATTTAAGCTGTCGCACCTACTATGATTCGGGTATACCATTCCGGATAAACACGACGAGAAATTACGTCCGAAGAGGAATATTTTTTTTTTTCGTTCTTGTTGATTTCATATTTTATTTGAAAATCGTATTAGAAAATCGGTTTCGTGTTTTATACAATATAGGATTCTCGTTTTTATATTTCACTGCGATATAGTATTTAATAAATCGACCGTTCTCCTTGTAATAATTCTTATCCGTTCCCTTAGTTTTGTCTTCCATACAAGTTCTTATAAAAACTTATCGGTTGCTCTCTTTACCTCCTTTTCCCCGGATCTGACATTTTTTTTTCAAATTATTTCCAACGGTCACATGGTTTAAATATTTTTTTATTCCTGCTCATCTTTCGCAATAGCTATGGTAAAATTTAACCACGAGGATGTACGTTTTATACAAATTTCGAACGTCGCTCTTGTTAAATGACGAACCCATTATATAAAATACGAATAATGTTATAACGTAGAATTTTTTTTTCTTTTATAAATAACTAGTCTTTAAATATATAAACCATAATTTTTTCTCAACCGTAGTCGACACCGAGTATGTTATGTTATAAACCAACATTTCAAACGTAAAGGGATACACGATCGCGTTTTATAACGGATCGGTAAGCACGATACGGTTGCACAGTTTTTTCCTTCTCAGATACATCACATACACACACACACACACACACACACACACACATATACTCTCACACGCACGCCTGCTTTATCTCCGTATCAGTCGTACTATATTGCACATTCCACTCTGCAACATATAGCTGATGCTCACTTGTACGCGTTCCAAACCAGAGTTGGCCACGTCTAATAGGTTTTTGTTGTTGTTTGATGGTCGTCGGACAATCGGTTAGAGGTGTATTTGGTGCACCGCATAGTAAGACAAGTCTGGCGATCGGCCAGTCCCGTTTTTGTTGCGTCGTGGAGAGTCGAGGGTTGATAAAGAAAAAGAGAGAGAAATAGTAGAAGATAAAGCGGAAAGGAATAGGGGTACATAGGAAAAGGAGGAAGGAATGTATGAGAGAGAGAAAGAGAGCTGTGATAGACAGAAAGATACGGAGGCACTGCAGTAGCCTCACACACCACTATGTCTTATCTGGACTCGGCATGGTGTGTATGTAATATATATATATATATACGTATAATAATGACTAGGACAGAACTCGATGTCCCTTGGCTGGGATTGGATGGAGTATAAGGAGAAGAAGGTTAGAAGACGACCGGAGTAGTGAAGGGAGACCCTTCGGTAGGAGGAAAAGCAAGGAAAAGAGGGGAAAAAGCACACCGTATCGTTCGACTTCCGTTATCGGTGCGGTTTCTTGTTTCCTCGGTGCTGTGCGCGTACAACAATGTTTAGCGGAAACCGTTCGCCAAAGAACGCCAAAGAACGAAAGACATATTACATATATATATATATATATGTATATACGTACGTGGTATATAAGGCATGGGGTAGGGACCAGAAAACCAGGGAGATGATTGGCGGGGAAGAGTGAATAATGGTGATCGTATTTCGTGAAAGCGCTATGGAGAGTTTCTCGAAAAAAGGTCGTTCCGTTGGCGTTTCTATCACATATTCAATTTGTGTTATATTATAATAGTATATGCGCCAAAAACGCCTTCGTCCGTTTAATTTCCAAACGTCTTTTTGTTCCAGTTTTGTATGGTTCTCTCATTGTTTTTTGTGCGTATTTGTTTTTATTTTTTAGTCCGATTGTAATATTGTTGCGCATCATTGGTTGGATCAATGTCACGTGTATCAATAAATCATTCTGTTATACGACTTTTTACCAATGGACTGTGGGTGGTAAAGGGATTTTGTTCTCCGGCCAGTACAAACAGCACCGAAATCGGTTCACCTCTTTTCGAAAATTATTACTCAAACATCGATATCTATACGAGTTTGAGATTACTATGATTTGTAATAAGATATTAATTTATTCTATGCGATATCACATTGATCGTTAATATTTTCGTTTTATTAGAATGTTTTTTTTTTTTTAACACTGTAATAATGCGTGCGCGTATAAATAATATAATAATGTAGCTGTATAGGTTTCGTGCAGAAGGCGTGAAAACATAAAGTATAATGTATACTGTATTCTGAAAGCACTAATTCCTACATTGTTGAATAATTAAGTAGTCTCGAGAATACTTTTGTTCGTTTCGAATATAATATGTCTACGTAATCCGGAATACATTCCAACAATAATAAGCGCGTATTTGCTTTTTCCGAGGACCGAGGGTGACACTTATTCGGTTTCACTTTTGTTGAAAATTTGAGAAATGTTCTGTGAATAATATTCTTGGTGTCATAAATCACTACTGTCAGTCAGCCCTTATTTAAGTCACTGAATAACAAAATAAAAAAATAAAATGAAAAAAAAAAGACCGGACGAACGAGACACAGTTGACGGATGTGTAGCATTAAATTTGAAAGCGATCACAGATCGCTAATTCCGGACTAAACGTTTAAATGAGACAGTGTTTCGTTATCTGCCACTTCTTTCAAGGCCCACAAAACGATTTCTCCTCACTGAAATTGCAGGATATTAATCATTTTAGATGCATCTTCGTTAGCTTTTATTTAAATTTTTTGTTTGCCTTTCATTCACGTAGAATATCTCTGTTTGTCTAAGCAAATTAATTTTGGTTTAGTTGAAAAGAAAGAAAAAAAAAAGAAAAAAAAACACGGCCCACTTCACTTGTAAGTGAACTTCTTACATTTTCCATAAACAAATATCCATTGACATTTGACAACATTATCTTCACAGTTGTCGTTTCCCGTCGTAACCAAAAACGTGATGCAGTTTGTTTTTAATAATTTTTTTAAACCGTGAAACGACCAACTAAGAATACGTTACAGAACGTGTTGAGATCGTTTTTTACCGTTGACCATTTAAGTCATTAATAACCGCTGGTGTTGAAAACGGTTTGGGCGCAAAGCACGACTCGTTCTGGACCGTTACGTGTTTTGATATCACGGAACCTACGTTGACTGTTCTTATTGCAGTCGCTGAAAAACCAAACGGAAAACCACGAACGTGCAAGCAAAATTATTGTGAGCACCGTGGTCGCAGAGATGCAGGGATGCAGGTTGCGAGGGATCGCCGGAAATCGCCGGAGTTGACTGTTTTGATTCAACCGGTAGGTACGGAGTCAAAAAGTGACGAATCAACGGTGCAAGTGTGCGCGGTAAGTTTTGAACAGAAGTCGGTCCGACTGTCGTCAGTAGGGAGAACGGCTCGCGCGATCACTACTGTTGTGCGCGCCATTTGTAGCGATACGCACAGGTGGTTAATTCGTTCGAAATCACTTCTCTCCGCGATTTCCGGTTTCCGGTACAATAATACGCTTCCGAGTCGATCTCGCGCGTTGACAACAACGTCACTGCGACACGCAAACCAACGACAATGATAATGATTACAGTAACAATGACGACGACGCGGCGAAACGTTCATCTAGCGACGAAGTGTCGCGCGTGGAACGAAAAACAATCGGAGGCGTTCGTTGAACAGAATTCGCGTACGACAAGCGAACGTCGTGGTCCTCGAAAAGAAACGGAACATTTTGTTGAACGGTAGTCGGTCACACGGAAGTTTCGACGCAACCATACGAATAATAAAAATAAAATCGACAGAAAACAGTAAGACTTTAGGAAGCAGTCGTGACGCCGTGCTGAACGAACGTCGTCCGTGGAACGGTTCGAATGAAAACGCGTGCACGTTCGCGTACGGCCGAAACCGGCGCACACGGTGTAGCCGGGCCGCGGAAACGTTCGCCGAAAAAGTCCAGTACGAACGAGACGCGGCCGTCACATATTCCAGCAAGATGTTACGGACATGTTTGACGAAGGTTCCAAAGATAACCACTAGACGGGAGGAAGGAGTTACAGAAGTAATAAAATAAATCATAACGATACGCGAACATATTCACAAGAGGACCATAAATATAAGTGACATGTGAACGGTTGTAGAATGTAGAAATCGTAAGACCGACCAATCAACAAAACAGGGTTGGGCTCTCAGTAATATTTGCTAATTCATAAAAATCTTACACGATGAGCACTTGTTTACAAGGTCTTTGCAAAACATAGAAATCACGAGGCCAAAAATATAAGATCGTGTATAAGATAATCATATCCGAGTCAAGTGGTTAACATGAGATCTATGTATACAAGGGCGTTCCAACATACCTAGGATCAGATGTGTTTTAGTCCGATCACAGTAAGCACCTTCGCGCCGGATTGTTTTACGAATTAACTAAATGTTTTGGACTTAGAATATTTTAATAAAAAGTTATAACTTAATTTTTAAGTCAATATTTTATCCTTTTCCACAACTACCATTGTTGAACTGACGGCACGCAACACCGATATCGATTGACCGCAAAAACGATTCGTATCGGATTCGGTTTGTACCAGTGCTCTTGTTTTGATGTGAGTGATATCCGGTTACCCACAAATCCGGGTACTAGTATATCCGGGTAATACCCGTTTTTACGGTAGACAACGTTTTCGGGTACAGGGTAACCGATGGTTTTTGATTCACGTAAATGATTGAGCTAAATGACCTAGCTGCTGGAACGTAATTAGTACTATAATTTATACAATTATACGAATAAAAAATATTTCCTCTTTCAGTTATGGTTTATAAATAAAATCTGTAGTGTTCTGTTAATGATATTATAGTTTAATAATTAGTTTATTCAGGTATAAAGTTGAATACCACGTTACAAATTAGTTTGTACGCGTATCGTACGCCATAAGGTTCCCCCGGTGCATTCTCGCGTGTGCACATTCGTCATGACATTCGTTCGGGATGTGTACGCGTCGGTCCGTCCGACGGATCCGGGCTACGCGTTTAGGTCGCTCGTAAGTTTCGTCCCCGTAACATTTTTTAAAAATCATTCATTTCGTTTTAATTTTTTTCTCGTTTTTATCTAAACGTTTGGAAAACATAGATAATTGCGTCTCTGTGAACGATACATCGGGATATCGTTGCACGTGTCGTGTTCGTAACGCGGTACGATGCGGTGTCCGAACAGCGTACGATAGAACGAAAAACGTAATTCTTCGAAATGTTTACTACTATTCGTTTCCCAGTAGGTTAAACGTCAATTAATACGAAACATTAGTGACAACTGTACACGACCGATTGTTGGGTTTGCAAATCGTTACGTTCCTACACGTGTACGCACTCGAATTGCCTACTCTAGCGCTCCTCGATAACCAAACCGTTATAGTGATGTACAATCGAAAAAATGCGTACGACGTACGTTGAAATCGATAATCATCGTATTTTAATCGTTTCGTATTTTAATCGTCATAAGCTTTTTGATCGTTTGTAACTGTAGTTCGATCTGTTGATGTCAAATACGATTGGCTTAGTTGTTTAAATATACTTTAATAACAAACGAATTTATAAATACTCACGATCACTAAATTCGATCAGACGATTTTATTAACTTTAATTGGAGATATTTGAAATTTCATTGTAAACTTGCTCAACGTTTGCCCTTAAACATCACACACACATACACACACACACATACGTATATACAAAGTGAAACTTTCAAATAAACAAGTCTCATGGGGAACAAAAAAATTCAAGATGTAGTGGAATGTGTAAAATAATTACTTAATGATGAACAAAGATAGCGTGGTTTACAAAAATAATTTGTTAAATGAAAGCTCGTTATATGGAAGTTTTACTGTTTATATTATTTTAATACTTTATTTTATGCTCAAACCAAAAATTAATATTATCACGAAAATGTCCGTATACTTATTTAAATCCAATACAAAACCAACATCAATTTATTTATCAGACTACTTGCAAGTTAACATCAACACAAAATATGAGAGGAAAGAAAATGAAAATTCATGAAATAAATACACCAGAAAAAAATAAAAAATAATTTTACCGAGCAACGTAAGGTATCTCTTTTTATTATTATTATTATTTTTTTTTTAGGGCTTTGCGAGACATTTAGACTTTAAGCTACCAAAACTACTTCTTTCCATCGTTCTCTAGCATATGCCAGCTCCCAATTTATTCCAATTTCTTTAAATAACTTTTTGATAATGTCCTTCCACCTTGTTCGTGGTCCCTTGATCTCTTTCATGATATCCCTTATTACATATTATGTTTAAATAGTTTGTCTTTTTCACAAGTATAATACATAACGTTTAATAAGCATCTTCGTTTTCGTCGATTCACTGATGCTGAAGTATTATATTCTCTCTTTAATTGACAGTATAGACAAGACAAAATAATTTTTATATTTTATTTTATTCATATATTTTTTTTATTTATTTATTTATTTTTTTTTGTGTCTTTTCATCTTTATGAATACAGTTACTAAGTGCCTACTGTGTAGAAGTAATAAAACATAATTCGATTAGGAAATACTTTTTGGGTACTTATTTGACCAAAAATCCACTCAGTTGAAGATAGCAGTACATGAATGCTTGCACTTACGTATATACGATCTAGCTCAAACAATTCCGTAGAAAACATCCAATACAATAACGTTTTTTCTTTCTCTAACTGAAATAAAATATCTTTTTTTTTTTTTTACTGCAGTCTCGTTCGGTCGTTATGTGTGCCCCGCTTAGTACAGCAGTCCCCTCTGGTTATACAGACCAACAAAACCCACAAATAGTTGGCGTGTATTTGGTTTGTCTGTTGGTACACACTCGGCACATCCACTCCCACACTCTCCCACTCGATGGCAAACTGATTCTATTCCTATATTCTCTTTCGCTTTTCCTCTCCGTCTTCATCCCGTCCGCCACATACACCAAATGTGCTTTTTGTAACATTCCTCAATAAAAATCGGCCTTGTTGAGTTATGGCTCCTAAGCTTTATATTTATTTATTTTTTCATCCTCTCCCATCCACGCCCAGTGTCCTTTTCCCAGTTTTTCATTGACAATAGACTAAGGGACGGTCGGCGGTGATCGTGGCGTGTAGCGTGCGGGGAAATGTTTATACAATTTGTACGTTCCACACAGTCGTCCGGAGGGTTTTTATCACATTACGGGTTCACTGGCGCCAGGCGTCAATAACGTTGAAAAATGAATTCAACACTTTTGGACCGTGTTTATGGGATCGTGTTTTCCTTGTTGCTGTTTTTCTTTTTATATATATATACGTATATAAGCACATACACATATATATATATATGTATGTATATACATTTTATGAAAAATGAGCTGTGCAGGACATTCAGATATGTCTGCGAGAGAAATTCCCGTTATTAAATCGTTATTATGCCTTCGAGGGTTGTTTTTTTTTCGTTTCCAACACGGAAACCATTAGCGAGAGTGAGGGGAATGCTAATTCGATAAAATAACACTGAAAGTTTATTTGTCAAAATTTGTCACTGGATTCAAATTGGATTAGCCAAACGCGAAACGCCATAATGTGATACCAGTTTTAGGTTTCACGATATGCGCGCGTGTGTGCGTGTGCGAGCCTGTGTTTCTGTGTGTATACGTCAACGTATAAGTCTGTTAAATATTCGCCGAAATCGATCCCTTTCGAACTTCAAGAAAACTATACTTAATTATTAATGCGTAACTTAATATTTAGGCAGTTAGTTTGTGCACGCTGAAGTTGTACAAATCATGTATTTAAATCGTAAAACACGAATAAATCTACTAGTATTTCTTGTTAAAAATACAATAAACCATACGTCACATACCATACACGATTTTGGTACGTATATGGTTTAGACATCAGTGGGGTTGTCTAGTTTTTGGTTTGGAATTGTAATTTACTGTTTAAGTTAATAACTATTGACGTTTTAAGTATTCGTCTTGTCGAGGAACGTAACGAATTGCCGAAACGATTTCCTAAACGTTATTATTCCCGTGTATTGCAGTAAAATATTGATGCAGTAACGTAGCAATACAACCATGTCCTATCATCAATACGTAATTGTATATTTCTTGTTTAAGAAAAGTATACAACCAACTCCTAATAAACCTTATACGTTAATTATTACGTTTAAAAATTAAAGATTTAAACGAATTAAAATAATGCAGTTAACGTTTTCCAAAACAATATACTCAACTACAATTCTTGCGTTCATTATTATTTCCTGATGGGATTAGTTTCAAATATTTCATTATACGGAAAGGATCAGAAAAATTTAGAATTTCAAAATCTGATGTCATGATTACATATTTTGATGATCACCAAAACTACCAGCTTTAAGCAAAATATAGTATAAAATATAATATTTAAAATTAATAAACTAAAATATCGAGAATTTTGAATAGTTTAAACAAAACTTTTTATTTCAGCTTTCAAAAGAACTAATGTATGTTTAAATATTATTAATTATCTTATTAATATCGTATCATAAAATTAATTCTGGTTTTAAATTAGTATTTGATTTTTCATAAAATATACAGTTCAATTTGAAATCAGTAATATGTGCATATAAGTTAAATGATAAATCATTTAGATATTACAATATCATGAGCAGGGACCGGATTTATATACATAAAAAATCCTCAAAATATGCTTCTAATAATGCTGTAATATGTTATGAAATATGTATTTATTTTTAAATATGTACTTAAATATGCACTTAAAATTTTGTTTAAACCTATGTAAAAATATGTAAATGTATTATGTAAAATTATGTGACAATATTTATTAATTAATATGGTTTTAAAAAAGTATTAAAAAGCTTTTTAGTATTTAGTATTTATTAGTATTTATTTATTTATTTATTTATTTACTTTTTAGTATTTATTTTTTAGTATTTCGTCGTCTTCGTTACTATATATGCTATATATGACTATATAAAGTATGTAATCTTATCTTTGGAAACAAAGACCGATGTCAATTTATCGATATTATGTGACTGTGAACGTGAAAATACGACGAAAAACAAATATATATGTGTTATAAACAACAATATGCACTTTAAAACTACAAATATGCATTTAATAGGTAAAAACATTGAAATATGCAAAATATGCAAAATAAAATTAGTGTTATTTTAATAAGAGTGATCTAAATCGGGGACAATTTTCATCACATTTCAAAAAGCTTATTCAAATACATATATGCATTTGCATATAAATCCGGTCTCTAATCATGAGTGAAATAGTTAATTAATTATATTTTTAAGGCTCATAAAATAAATTACTAATAAACCGCGCAAATTATTTTGATAATAAATGTGTACAAGACAAATTTAAAATATTTGATAAATTTATGAATTACAGTACTTTTTAGGTTTAAATATCCAACACATATAAACAATTTTTTTCGATTTTGAGAAAAATGTAGAAAATTTGATTCATATAGCCTTTTAAATCAGTCACTTTTATACTTAATTAATACTTTTAACGAGCGTAAAAAAGAAAAAATGAAAAACATTGAATTCCTTCAAGTAATTGCTTTTATTTTTATTTTCAAAATTTTATTAGACGTATAATTCTGTAAAATATTATTTATTCTATTTACACACACACACACATACATATATATATATATCTTTGAAAATCTTCTAAACACCTACTACTTATGTTCAGACAAATTCATTTTAGTTGTGATCCTTACACACGAGAAATCAAACTTCAATTTTCAGTGAGATGTTATAGTTATCAAATTGGAAGGTACTTGATCTATAGGATCATAAGTTGTAATAACTTATAGGATCGACTCCTTATACTTTGTTTTACAATATAATTTGCGTCATAACTCCAATATATGGCTACTCTCAGTCACGGAAGAATAATAGTTACTATGATGTACTTTGAAATTGCTCTCGTTATTATAAATTGTACGTTCAGTATCATCAACGCGGTCAAAGAAGGTTTCATCCCCTTGTACTGCATTAAGTAAACACGGTAAACATTTTTGGAGATAGTTTAGTGAGATTGCTAATTGAAACTCATGACAGCCAAATGTTGTTGCGTACATCATGCAGATGTTTTAAATAACACAGAAGTTATAGTCTAGCTCAGTGTTAGTGTGGCGAGAAAACATTTCTTTTTAAACTTTATTGTGTCTTTCCCTAAGTTGTCACGACATGTTTGCGGATAAATTCGCACCGGATAGGAATTTTTGCAAAAGTTTGTCGACGCGTCCGTTTATTTAAAACCCCAAAACTTCGTTGAATTCAGGTCGACCGTATCTAATTTCCATTGGTATGTCTTTGACATACCCTGGGGTATCTTATCCTTTTGAATTCCTTCGGAGCCAAACAAAATTTAATGGAATTCATAAGTCACGAATGAAGTAAAGAGAACAGACTAGAAAGGCAAATGTATTCGATGTATCTTTTATTTTTCGCATATTATTATTATCATTCATATTACATTTACTAAAGATTCTGTCTGTGTGTGTGTGTATGCTTGTTGACACCTGTCGTCTTTCTCTCGCTACTTTGTCATAACGCCCATTACGAACATATATAAAATTGTAATACTAATACACGATACGGCCCAGTATATTTAAATTAATTAAATACGGTTTCGTATAAACTCCAATCCCCTTCAACGGTCATATATAATATACATATTTTTATTATTGCCAGTAAAACATATTTATCCTTCATAATAAATAAACCGCGCAAGTTGAATGTTAAACAATTTTATTCACCCTCTTGTCTCTCTTCATTTCCCATCATCTCCCGACGGCGAATAAGTGCAACTGTGTATGTATATAAGTGTGTGTGTGTGTGTGTGTGTACTTATGTATTTAATGTTTTAATACATATATATATATATATGTGCGGATGTGTACACTGGGATTGTATATGTATATGTTTTTATCGGGAAAATTGTTGTTATTCTGTCCGCCTTCGAACGAAATCGAATTACACCCCCAGGATTCATATCAAGTTATGACAGCGCGTGTAACAAATTCGAGTTGTTCCACTTGTGTTTTCCGAATTAAGGCAAGTAGAACAAATTGCTTCGTTATAACTTTCCCGTGGGAGGAATTCGAATGGTTCGCTTTGGAAAATTAATTCTCAACTTTCATTTAATTTAAGTTCGACCGGGACAGTGACTTAGCACCACGTAAAACCGATAACGTTCTTATCGAGCTGAGGTATCTTAATTGTTCGATTAACAGTGATGGAATAAATATTTATTTATTTATTTTTTTTTTTAACGGCAAAAAAAAAAATAAAAGATAAACTAAAACAAAACGCTCACGACAAAAGGCGACGTAAAATACGTTGGTTTTCTCCCTTATTCCGCTACCCGAAATCTACTAATTGAGTTTGGAACAAATCTAGAAGGCGTAAACTTAAAAACAATTAGCTCTGTTCTAATTATCTGCAGTTGTAGAAAATTAGTATTCAATTTCTATGGCAATGAGCTTGAACTCTTAACTTTTATACTTTTTTTGCAGACGAAGGAATATACGATAATATTTTTTTTTTACTCAACTCTGTGTTTTCTCTTAATATCGTTATTGTTATTATTAACTATTCCACGACTACGGTTTTCCTTCCACGTTAATAATAATTACTGTATTGTGTTTATCTAATAATTGTGTGTCGTTATGGTGTCTATCTCGTTATGCTACGTTACGACGTGTACACTGAACCCAGGCGTAATCATAATTGTTGGTAATATTATTGACGTTCAAAGGGTTTGCGATTAAACATGGTAGTGCGGTTTGAACTTCAATTACACACAGTTGGATTTTCATACACTAAAATGTGTACGTAATCACCTACTTATCGACATCGTTTTTACGACACGTCTATTGTACACTTGATTACTACAGCAAAAGTGCGCTACCACAATAATATTTAAAACGACCGGGACGAAATGTAATACTTTCGAGTGGTTCATAATTTAGTGTTAATTTGTAAATTGATTGCATGGTTTTCATATGGATAGTGCCGTTTTGTGAGAATTTTGTGAAACAAGTTGTTTGATTTTTTTTTTTTTTGATTTTTTTTTCGGTTAAAACATATTACGTGGTACGTTAATAAATCTAATAAACTTAAATGCAAATTACAGCCAACGTGTTGATTTATAACATGGCGCGCAGCGACGTTGCGACTAATGCTGTATGTAAACGTAATATTTTTTTTCCCCTTTTCCTTATAACGTTTCACTTACCGAGTACCTATATACATGTACGGAATACAGCCGTATCCGAAATAGCAATATTTCCTTCTTATTTCGTGATCTTATATTTCCTTATATTGCATTCGTAACCACACGATATGTTTTATTTTTCCCTTTTAACTTAGTAAGAGGTCGTTGTAAATAGTAATATACTTGCAATGTAATATATATATATATTTACATGCGTACGTGTATGTGCACGCGTACACGTACATCGAGAGAATAGCAAATATAAGCTTTTGCTATGTGCAATGCGAAATTCACGAAACAGTCATCTTCAATAGACGCCTATTGCTTTTAATATCGTCGACACGTGTGCAAAAAGGTGTTGCAGAGAGACGGCGAAATTATATGTCTGCGTGATTTCCCAGTGACGTTTTTTTCTCCACGTTCTGCAAATATCCATATGTTTTTGTATTATAAAACAGTCTGCGAAACAGTAAAAGATGGAAAAAGAAATATATATATATATTAATTCGTTTTATATGTTAGGAAAACTAAAAGTTTTGTTTCCACAGCAACCAAATGATTCGAGACACCTGCTCCCACAAAAGTAAATAACCGTGTTCGTTTGTCATTTAGGGTTAATAATAATACGTTATTACACTCCCTTCAACTATTTTTCGTTTCATTATTTCTATCGTTATTTATTTATTTTTCTTCTTCTTAATATTATTTTTATTTTTTTTTTTTTTTTTTTTAATAAAGAAAAAATAATAATTGCCATTTTTTATGTCTTTTCTTTATTTATTACGTTGGTTATTTCTGAAAACGTATTATACTTCGAGCTTTGCGTTGGCTTAGTGTAAAGCTTGATGGCTGAAAACATAAATTAATAGGGTTGTTGTATCAATACGTCGTTCAAACAATGTGCACAATACATTACAGTAACTTAATTTTCCATTTAATCAATTTCAGATCTACCATGAACTATCTAAGAGGACTTTTTTTCGTTTAGTAATTTTAAATTATAAACCATATAAAATCTGATTAAAATCTATAATTTCAAATTATTTTTGTACTTTTAAATTAATTTTGAAACGAGTGAAAATAAAATAATTTTTTTTTATTTTGGTAATGATTATTCAAAAACTGTCGTTAAAAATATTCGCGTCATTATATCATATTATTTTCATGTGGTTCTTTGTTTTATCCGATTTTCACGAAATAAATATCACGCGGGTGATCATATAGAAAACAAAAAGTAATAATAAAACAGAAAGCGAAACGAAAATATTCGAAAATATTCTCATCGATGTAAACGATCCGAGGTTGCTCGGAATGTGCTTATATGTATTCATTAATATAATATTGGCATGTGTACTGTAGTAGAAAAACTTCAAAAATCATATTGTAAACATGATTTTTTAATGGAGGCATAGGAGATGGAACACTTTGAGACCAATTAACGATATTAGCCATATGGTGCCAAGAAGAATAAATACATTGTTTACAATTTCACGAATCATATTAATTCAAAAAAATTCATCAAGAGTTATAAAAATGTTAAATTATCAATAATAACTGTCCTCTTTTATTAAGGTCGTTTATTCGTAATTTTTGTTTTTTAAATTCTTACTAGTTTATAGCTGTCGGGATAATCGCTATAAAAATAAAGTGGGTATGATCTGTACATTTTTATTTTTTTCTGCGTTTTATTAATGTTACAATATTTCAAATATTTCAATAACATTTTCAAATGTATTCATAATTTAAATGTATTATTCATCAGAAGGTGATTTTTTTTTTTTTTTATGTAAGAATGTCATCTTAAAAACGTTATCGAAACTGATTGAAGTAGGTCTTCTAACGTACCATCTATGTATGTTCTTGTCAGAAACGACAAATCGTTAAACTGCAAACCGACTCGATGGGTGCAATAATATCTATTCTCGGACCGTTTGCGATTTATCTGTTTAACTCGTCATAGACGTATATGTGTGTGCGATCCCGGTCTCGGTCTGACCGGTACGAGTAACCTGTCTGCGATTCGATGAGCTTTTCAAAAGAAAAAAAAGCAAAGTTTTTCAATCGAATCGGAAACGGAACAATCTATTGTCTACGGTTTTATTGATTCGGCTCCTCGGAACGAAAAACGTTTTTTTCGTAGTAGTCGTAGTTCAGTATTTGTAGCATAGTAGTAAAAGAAGTAGAAACAATAATGGTGGTAGTAGTAGTAGTAGTAGTAGTAGTAGTAGTAGTAGTAGTAGTTGTAGTAGTAGTAGTAGTAGTAGTAGTAGTAGTAGTAGTAGAAGTGATAGTGATAGTAGTAGTAATAGTAATGGTAATGGTAATAGGTCCCTTTGTCCTAAGTGAAATTCATCGGATAGCGTGAAATCTCGTTTTTCCAACAGTCACGTTCATATCCTTGTTTTATTATAGTTTTTTCGCGGCAAAAAAGTGATCGTTTCAAACCGGTTTACACTGGTTTGAGGGAATATTGTGTTTACCGATTAAAATATTACAAAACAGAACGACTGATTCAATCGCTATTATTAATGACCGTGGGAAAAATGTATTTTGCCAAAGGTATAAAGTCCTAGATATTTGAATCAGTACGCAAAAGTTCAAATATTAGTAAAAAAAAAAAAAAAAAATGCATATTATTTACAAAATGATTCGGTAAAATCGATTGAGATTACAATACCGATTGGAGGATTTTTTGAAAGAAAAAGAGCACTAACGTATTATTCGAATCGGAAAGTATGCATGCTATTGTCTATTATCTTTTATATCCTGTTTATGTTATATCAGTTTTGAAGAATCTTGTTCTACAATTATTTTCACCATTGCCGCTGAGTAACTTCTCGCGATTTTCGTTTCGTTAAAATTGTAATCGAAATGGCATGGTTGCAATCGCATGCACACCTATATAAGAGATGCCGAAAGGCTTTTTCGTCGAAAAAAAAATAATAATAATAATAGTAAATAAATAAATAAATAAAAATATAAACCGTAATAACTAGAGAGTGTCAAGAACAAAGTCTGAATGTGCAGACCCTTAAGAATTTTACACCACGGTTGTCCCTGAATTATTGCAGAGGCAAAAACGCAATATATATATATATATATATATATATATATATACGTCCGCATAAAAACCAGAGTCGCAGACATATCATTTAATATATATATATATATATATATATATATGTGTGTGTGTGTGTGTGTGTGTGTAAGAACCGGAGCGGGGTCTAAGACGTCTTGACTGGTATGTACGGGTGGGTGAAATCGATGTGAGCGTATTACGTACGCTATTTATATACGGCACAAATCGTTGGATTTGTGTGTGTGTGTGTGTGCACAATTCTGACGGTGTGTCGGTGCTGCTGAGGACGCTTCACGGGCTGCGAAGGAAATAAAACCCGCGAGATCACTTAAGACAAAGACGACGGATCCAATTAAACGTAAATGCACTCGGCTTAATCCGGCACCGCCGCCAGTAACGTTTTACGATGAACGATATCGCACTCGTCGTCGGATCCGACGTGCCCTGCGTAAATTCCGCCTGCCACCGAGACGACGGCTACGGCGATCATCTTGTGCTGCCGGTGGCGCAGGGACGACGGCGACAACTGTACGTAATGCGGACTGCAAACGTATACAGCGGGTAGTCGTATGGCATACAAGCGCACCCCGATCGCAGCCAAAGTACCAAATAAATTTTCACCGACCGAAAGGAATCCAACGGTGAATTAATATAGGCGGCTAGTGACGACGGCAAAAGTGTTAATGTACGAATAAATATATACATTTAAATGCGTGTCGATTTATACGTTTTAGGCGCGTACACGAGGCGTTCCTGAAATGGTCGAGGAAAATAGTGTACGACACGTACTCTCTGGAGTGATCGAATAAAGAATCTTTTGGAATTGTTTTTCTACATTCAAAACCTGTATTTTATCTAATTGCCTTTAGAATACGATTTCGAATCTAAACACGAATACTTGTAGTATATTTCTTGCAAATTTCTCACGTGAATCGACATCACGTGACATCGGTTTTGGGCTTGTCACGCTATTTTCACGCTCGAGTCGTCGGGATCAAAAAGATGTAGTATGACGTTTCGATTTGTATGAAAACTCTGCATGCTAAACGTAGGTGTGATCTGTTTGTTCTCATTTCACATATTCGATTAAGTAACACGGTTTTAACTGTAAAATAATCATAATTGAACAAAATTTGTTTGAAATAAAAAATAAAAAAAAAACCGCGTTAATTAACAGATATTTAAAATAACGAACAAAGTTCAAAATATTTTCTCTAGCAGAGGTTCTCACAGAAATCGAAATTTGTTGTCTTTTCAATATACCCCGATTATAAATATGAAAAAACGGGCTGATTTGAAATAGAGACTTGTCTCACGCCGAAAACATTAATAACTTTGATATTTTGGTTACTGAAATGACAACAGGTGTGATATATTAGTATATCAGTCGAGTATGGTAAATAATAGGGATTAACCGTATATGTTTAGTGTATACAAAATTATAGTTACACTTTTTTTTTTAATCGTTTGTATATCGTATCCTGAAACCAAGTTTTTTTTTGTTAAATACTGATAGTTTTACTAAAAAATTTGCAACTAAGTTAACTTTGGTATCATTTTTTAATGAAGTTATTGTGCACACATTGGTATTGTTATTGATTTTATTTCCACATAACACATAAAAATATTACAAATATTAACCTCTTAAATGTCATGTATAGAAATCTGTTAAATAAATTAAATATATAATGCATACAAAAAAAAATATATATATATAAATAAATAAATAAAAATCAAATATATTATAGCTGAAGACCGTCCCATAGTCAGAATCTGTAAATATTCAGAGGAATTTAAATTAAATTATATTTTTGCTTACCTACATGTGACTGTATGGTAATGACATTTGGAGTCCTAATAATTTTCCTTTCTAGGAATTGATTACTATTTTTCCCCTTTAAACTAGAAACTGATTAACATAAAGGAGATAGAAGCAAAATGCACCCCCATATTTTTCTTAAAAACCCTAACTAATGAATTTCTGGTAGTGAACCATTGATATAATACAAGCCCTAGCCCAAAATCAGCAGTGTACAATAATTCATGTAAGTGTTTAAAAATTTAAATAAATAAACATCAAATTGTTATTCAAGATGGAAATATAATAAATATTTAACTTATATAGTGTAAGTAAAATTAATTTTAGCTCAAAATTAATGCCTAACATGAAAATAAATATTTATAATACGTTGACAAAAAATATATACATTCCGGTAGTATTCTTATCCAAAAATAATTTTGATTTACTTATTGCGCTTTACTAAGGTTTTTAAATGTTTCATTTCCGACATCGAATAATGCTGAATATACTTAGAAATATTTTCGAGTTTTCCTTCAAAATCTTTTTATTTCTTGGTTTGAAATAATCTCATGGACCAAACTAATTAATTTTAAGCGCAATATTTTGAAAACCTGAAAAACATTATGAAAATTAAAATAGATCACACAAAAAAAAAACAAATAAAAAAATGTTGTTTAAAATGTTTACATAACTGCACGTATATAATACACTGTGTACAATTCTAATTTATAATGTGCAGACTACAAAGTGAATGTGAGGTTAGGCGTTCCCAAACAAATTTCAAAGGATACGAAAATGCCTTTGGTCAGGAATGAGCAGCGTGCTAATGCGTTTGTACAAGACTGTTTATGCTCAAGAAAAAAAAATAAACCAACGATAAACAGGAATCTATTTATTTCAAGTAGCTTTCCGAACGACTGAAATTCTCTTAGCCCCACATCGGAAATCGAACTGTATGTCTATGATACTACCTAATCGCCATTTTCGTCCTGCTACGTGACTACAATAACCTTATTTATAGTGTCTCGACAGCGTACGTCGGGTGTTTCAACGAAAACTTTGTGCGGAGAGTTTAATGATCACCTTTGGTTTTGTTTTCAACGAAGCAGGTACGCGTTGCAATTAAGGAATACGCTAAAATAATAATAATTTTAGTAATAATAACAATAACAATAACAATAATAATAATAATAATAATAATAATAATAATAATAATGACAACAATAACAATAATAACAATGGCAAATCATAACATAATATTGTAGTTTTAGATGTTTACGGGATATACAACCGTTACATTTAATTAAATTCTAATGTTTTTGCGCGCATGAAATGTTTTAATTTTTCATTCCGTGCCATGTTTCTAAATCATTTTATAATTCCTCAAAACTTTACACATTCAAAACGTAATTGTTCATTTGAATATTTTTTGATATGGTTATTCGTTGTATTTATTAAAACTATTCACAAGGCCGTGTAAGATTTTTGTATACGTATATATATATAGTGAAGTGTTATAAAATGTGTTATAATATGTATCTTCGCGTACGGGTCGGCGAGCTAAGCTGTATTATACGAGAATAAAACTAATATAAAAGATAAGACCATCAACAACAACAACAATAACAGCAACAACGACGACGACGAGAAAACTTTGAATCGTGCCTTCTTATTTGAATCCCGAAAACGTATAGATTACCGTTTAAAAAGTTTGTTCTGAGAAAATAAAGAAAAAAATATCCCACTGTATTAACAATACAGCAGGTACCTTTTAAATTTTATTCGTGTTCGATCGTTTTAAGTTCTGCATACAGTGTGTCTGTATAGAATAACCGCGATGGATCGTTTTTAATACGTTATTGCAACTCGTAGCACATTAGCATATAATAATATAGCGCAGACTTCGCGGGAAAATGAATTATGCGCTTACCCACCAACTTTGAACATTTCTATAGCCGAAAATAATTTAGCTATAATAAATATAGCCGTATATTACAATGAAAATCGTGAAATAATACAGCACCCGCACTCTAATTGTCGGTGTATAGTATAGATTTGTTCTAATCACGCGCACGGTATGCGCCTAGAAATCGTAAGAAAATATATTATTAAAATTATTATTATTACTATTATATGTGCTGAGTAGTTCGTCGATGCAATAAGGAACGTGAAGGTTTTGAAAACTATTATTATTTTTATTATTTTCCTAGATAATTTTCCGGGAACTAAAATCTCCGCCGAAAATACACCGTGCACCATTGTAAATTGAAAACTACTGATCACGAATGGTACTTCAAACAGATAATTTTTCTCAGTAATTTTCCATCGACGTAAAGAAAATCCGAACATACCACTTGACAAAAGAGTTTAATTTCAACCGTGTGACCACTTATGTTTCTTTTGATAAAACGAGTAATTACATGGTTTTAGGAATGGAAAGTAAACCCAAAACTACTTGGCTTAAATTCCTCTAAGCTGCATTAAAGATGAGTAGTAAAATTCATTAATAGTATGTTATTATTATTTTTAAGGATATATTACTTATTAGAATGTTTATAATCGTTCAAGTTACGTTATTTTTTCAGAAGAAAAAAAAAACCCAAATGATTTTTATTTGATCGTCGTACCAAAAACGCAGTGTTACACTTGAGCAATGTACCAACGGAGTTTTTATTTCAGAAATAAGTTTTAATAAGAGTAGTATTTTAAATTAAACACGAGAGTTAAGCTTCAAAATAAAAAAGGCTATAAATTACTTATCTTAATCTTATCCCTTGAGATGTTCTAAAAAGCTAAGTTAAGAATATTCAAAATTAAACCGTGACTTTTGATAAGAATATTACGTAATCGAGTACAGTTGATAGTCATAACTAAAAGGTAATTTAAAATTAAAAAATTATCAGTGATAACAAAATCGTGAATTAGGCGCTAACAACGTCCACATAAAGCCGTGATCGGAGCAAGTTTTTGAGTAACATATTGCACACCGAGAACAAGTTCGTGACAACTCGAAATGAAAATCAATTAATAGTTTAAAAAAAAAATATTACAAAAAAATGCTTAGCTACGTTGATAGAACTAAATATTTAAATACTTACAATGTTACCCACCGAAATGTGGCAGTTCTGAATCCAAGTTGTGTTCAAGCGAACGTCACAAATCGAACCGTAGTGGTTTCGCATTGTACGTTTCTATGAAATAATCAATAATACTCGTAATAACAATAATCGTGTACACGCATTCAAAACTAACTAATCGATGGAAAATCGATACGGTCACGAATGTTACACAGCAATAACGTGCATCGATCGATGCGCACCCGTGTTGGATCTACGTCGGAAACCAACGCGTTAAAAACGATGTCGATCGATCGTGGTGGGGGGAGAAGGGGAAGCCATCACCTCACCGAAAGTATTTCGTTCCGAACGCTATAAGTCCTAGCGGTGGCCGAGCTTCTCGCGCTCGCGGTCGTCGACTATCTATCTATTTCCGTCCGTTATTTTCTGGCCGACGAGTACGCATACACGTCTTCGAGACGCTATCGAGCCCCTCGGCTCGTACGAACGGTTTACGATTTATTCGGTTCCGTGTGATGTCAGGCAATAATATACGTTGCATGTATTACCCACTGATAATACCGATAAACGGGGTGTGGTGCTACCCGTGCACGTCGGCACGAAAAAGCACTCGTAGGTAGGGACGGGAAGGAAACGGCGATTGATTGATAAATTATTCGCGTTCGACACTTCCGTCGGTCGTGTTTCATTTCCCCGCGGCCGTCGCAGAAATAGTCCGTTCGTCAGCGTTGCGTCCGTTTTCGAACCGATACACCGGGTATTACAATGCAGTTTTTGACAAAACATCGGTGTTCCGTCAGATTTTACGGACATTATGGTTTAAGCCGTCGAAGGAGTTGTACGGCCGAAAACAGTACAATCGGTATTGTGCCTGTTATTATTATTATTATTATTATTGTTACTATTAAGATTGTTATTAAGATTGTTGTACTGACAAAACGAAACCAAAGAGGACGTTTACATAATGTATACATGTAATATATTTTGTTCGCGAACCGATCGATTTGCAGTCGGATATTTGTGCGAATGTTATAGAATCGCAGATTACACGCTTCGCTTAACGGTTTGGCGAAGTCGACAAACAAAACAGTTCTAATTCAAACGTATACATTTTCGTATCGTTACGGTGCCTAACTATTATTGTTACCAATTCGGGAGGACAAATCAATTACTGTTTTCTTGGTGTCTTCTATGAAATCAGTTCCAATCGAGTTCAATCATTGCGGGTCGTCTGTCGGGTGGTGCATTAATTACGTAGTGAACTTGACCGGTTAATGTGATCACAATGTGATTTTTGGAAATCGAATTTTTTCTCGTACTATATTGTTAATATACCATTGTTATAAAGTCAAAATCGAACGAAGGGATAATATTTCTGGGGGAGAGGACTTTAAAAAATACCATGGACAATTTGGAAATTGGTTATTAAATATCTAGGTTAGGTGATTCTTTTTTATTTCGGATGTTAACGGAGGTTAGATCAGTTTTCTGTTTTTGCGCCTGTATACGTACATTCAGTATATATATATATATATATATATACCTGTATATACGTCATAACAGAAGCAAACATTGATATTTGAGTAATGATAATATTATATTATATTACATAAAAATCAGTTTCTGATTGTGAACGATTTAGAATAAGTTCGGTATACACACGCATTCATAGAAAATAAAATATTCTCGTTTAATTGATGTTATAAAATTTAATACACTGGATGGTATAAAACTATAAAACTCTAATTCAAGTGAAACTGTTTCATCATAAATATTTATTACATCGTATTATTTTAATGCTATTTCTATGGTAATACGTTAACAATTAATGTTTCCTAAAATAACTATACAATTGATTTTTTCAAAACAATTATGTTTAACTCGCTCGAAATACAGATTTAAAGATATATAATAACTAAGGCTCCGGATTTTTACATGCTCTGAAAAAACATAAACTATACAAAACTAAGAAAAAGCAAAACTTAAATAAACTTTAATATAAAAAAAAAAAAAATCGCTCTAATAATATTTTAAAACTTTATTTATGTAAAACGTAAAATTAGGCTCCCAAATATCGATAATACTGCATACGTGACTAAAATGTAACTAATATTTTTATCAATAAATGAATTGTATTTATTCGATAATAAATGTTTTTTCTGAAAAATGATGGCTCAACATCATATGATTGGAACAAATTTATAGTATTAATTTTTTTTTTTTAATTACTTATTTTCAAAAATACCATCCATTCAATTTATATATATATATATATATATATATATATTCTAAAATTGTAGAAGCGTTTTGTAATTCTTCAATGAAACAAATAAAATCATATTTTGTTAAAATTAAACGTTTATATTGTAGGTACCTATACATAATTTGTACTTGTTCTCAAACACGAAATACAATCGTTTAATAATTTCAACTATACATTTTTTACAAATTATATGCAACAATTTTTAATCTTTTAAGAAGTATTTATTGTATTTTTATTTTGAGCCATTGAGATTAAGTATCAACTTCTAAGTATAAAAAAAATATTTGCCATGTCAAATAGTATAAAATAAAGATAGAAATAAATGCCATTAATAACCTAATTAATAAATAAAAACTAGTTTTACTATTTTGAATGATTATTGCCAATTAGGAAACACACACTCACCCCTATGATTAATCCTTTCTTAAAGCTAATATTATTATATTGAATATAACGATGTATAGTAAATATTTTTTTATTTAAATTTTCTTATGAGAATATTCATAAATAATTACTTTTTTATAGCATTGAATATTAATGTTAATATAAAATTATTTAATGCACTCGGAGAAGTCATTCTTAAGAATAAATTAAAATAATGTATCAATATAATATGAAAGAAGATACAACATAAAAGGATAAAGTAAGTTTCAATCACAAATAATGATCACCTTTAACATTACAAAAGTTCAAATTGTTTCCGATACTTCAGAATAAGAAGACTGAATAATAACTAAAGAAAAATTATGTTTAAGATGAACGTGTCTGTTTATAATTGCAGCATATCGAGTATTCAAAGTTATTAATTTATTTATGTTTCATATCTATATCTTTTACCTATAACAATTTATTTACTGAACATAATTACTGTAAGTAATAAATTGTAACACGTTTAAAATTAATGTTGCAGTAAAAGTGGTTCTGTTCTTCTTCGACTTTTGTGGTTCTTAATATTTGATATATGTTTTTATTTAGAAATTTGTTTTATCCGGGGAATACACTTTAAACAAATTCTTAACAAAAAAATTATCAAAATATTAAATAGTAGTTTTGGTAAGGTCATAAACTATTTGAGTACAGTACGATACGTAAAACGAAATAAATTAATAAATTAATAAATAAGAAATGTTGTTATAATTTATATATACATATGTGTGTGTGTGTGTGTGTGCGTATATATAACTCAAATATCACTCACACACTCACTTATTCACTCACCTACTGATCAGTATACAACAAAAATATCTCTACCGTTTCGTCTAAAATTCTGTAGGAATGTACTTCATATATATATATATATATATATATATATATATATATATATATATATATATATATATATAATAATATATTATATCATATATAAAATCACAAACTTATGGATCGAAACCAATTTGGACTCAGAACGAGATGTATACGTTTTATTTACTTTCGGTCACTTTGGAAATATTAAATTTTGTTTAATATGTTGATTTGAATAATTACCGATTGAGGTATACGTAAATTTAAATGAAAAATAATATCGCTTGAATATAGGTACAACGATTGTGCATTTTTTCAAGCCACATTTTTTTTCGTACTTCGAAATAGTAATTGCTCTAATCTAAGACAGTGAATTATCTACCAGGCGGAAGATAAGATATCGTATTATTCATCCAGTATTATACATTATTAAAACTGTAGGAAATTATCAATCTTTATTTGTTTTGTCTTTTCCATGATATAATTAACATCGTGTGACAGCAACTAAGTTTTGCGTATGATTGATATACGTCATCCAGTCCGTCGTTGTCACTTATTATTTGTTTTCGTTAAGTTTAACAATGTGTATTCAAAAATTAATTTAATTACCACCATGATTCAATTAAAATTAAAATATTATGATATTCATCTTAAGTGCTAAAAATAAGAAATGCTTACGTGTACGTTGTACATATGCCTTATGATTGTTTCGACTTCAGTTCTATAAATAAGTCACATAGACTATGATAAACTAATTAGTAGAATTTTATATTAGCCGAAAGTTCGTATGTACTATTAAATGTTTATCCAATACAAAAAATTACTCATTAGAAATTAACAAAAATATTCAGCAATTTGAACGGCAACTAGTCGAAAAAGTAATGCTGAAATTATTTTGGTAGTTCAGTATCCAACTGCTCAACCTTTTTGTTATAGCATATATTTTGGGACAAGTATGTCTCATCGAATGTTAATATTGTTATTTTGTGTATAACTGACATCAGGATACCTAATACAAACACCATAATTAAAATGCAAATCAAGTCTTACTGTACTTCTATAAGTTATTAATTTTTATGATTATATTATTAAAAATTAAATTGCTTGTTCAGTATGGAACTGAACTTCTCACAGTAAAAAGTCCTAAACGTATATGAAAATTATAAGAAGATTGAAAAGGATTTATTAATTTTTATTGGTATAATTTAATGACCGGATAAAATATATTGTTCTTTATCTTTGAGGTATTCATAGGCGTTGGTTGATAAACCCCTTAAGGTGGTGGCACTGGCAATTTTACCTTCTATTTACTTATAAACTTTTTTTCGGATTTATTATTAATTTTATTTGTTTACTTGTGGACATAAAACTTTATTTCATTTCGGTTCAAAATGTTGGATATTATTACTTTCAAATGACTTAATTGTATCTTGTTGTAATTTAATTGTATTTCTCGAAGTAACATCTAATTGTCATAATTTTTTTTTAATAATGTATAAAGCATCTCCAATAAATCACTTAGTAATCTAAAAATAAAATATGATAAGTTTTATTTTTTTAACTAAAACATTTTTGTTTTTTACCGCAAAACATAATTTCCATTTTCATTACATTGCAAACTATGAGTTCTATATGATTGGTTTGAGTGCTTGTATCAGTACAACTATTATAAATTGACAATCTCAATTTCTTCGCATAATGAAGTAGCAATTAATGCATATATTTGAAACTTTGATGTTAGAAGATGGTTTTACGGTAAATAATAGTGACATAAATGATTTCGTTTTGCTACGAGTTTGAGATCGGCTACACGGATGTAAAAAAACAATTATTATAACGGTACAAATGTAAAATATTCATTAATGTTAGTATATATATGAAAAATACTAATTTCACAAGTTAATAGTATAATATCAAATTTAAGTTCTTGTGCACTTTTGGGTGAATATCCAAGCATTTTTTGAACTAATTGCTTATAATGTCACTTCTTTGATAATGCCGAACACATTTTCTTTCTGAATAATAAGTTATAAATATATTATTTAAATAAAAATAACTATTATAAAACAATAATATATATTATACCTACATAAAATAAAAACTACTTACCAGTATTTACATTTACATAGTCAACTCTTCAACACAATTAAACCGTTTTGTTCTTAAAACTTACGTTTCTAAGAAATCTATGTAACGTAATGTTTTTATTGAGAGACTTAGATCCCTTACTATGCATTTAGGAATATTAGAAAATCAGTAAATATTACGAAAATAATAAATAAAACTAAAAAACTTGTAAATAAATAAATTTGTTCATGATTACTAATTTCTTTCACGTGTTCCATGGGTGTTGAAAAATTGTAAAATAAGGTTGGTATATTGTTTTTTAAACATAATCCACAAACAATAGAACTTATCATATACTTATTAATTAATTTATGTTATCCTAGCTCTTACAAAATAAAAAAAATTAATCCAATACAATTTATTCTTTATTTTTAGAACATTTTATTTTTCATCATTTTTATATTAAGCGATTTGTCGTATCATAATTATTTGTTCTAATGTATTTATAAACAGTACAATAGTTAAATTTTCAAAACAAAATTTAATATTCTATATTTTAACATTTTTCTAAGAAAAATGATAAATGTACGAACAATATTGTAAATATATTTTAGACATCTAAAATTTAAGTTCTGTCTATTTTTATAATAGATTCAATAGTTTACTAATTATACTCCAAAAGCAACATATCAACCATATTCTGCGATTTTTTAATCCCAATGGAGCACATGAAGGTTAGTGATCATAAACAAATTTAATTCAAATTATTTTCGTATAATAATGAAGAAAATGAGAGGGCGAGAAATGAAAAGATCAAAATTTAAAAAAAAGGGTCATCCTATTATAAAAATAAATAAATAAATACTTAGCCTGAAGTATTATTATATTTGTAAAGTACAACCGGTTTTGAATAAAAAATTTATTATCAGGTACATAAAAAGTCAATAAAATCGCAACTCACTAATTTTTTTCTTATTAATTCAAATTACGTTTATTTTTTTATTTGCATTGTTAGCAATTTACCTACTTCTGTGATGCATTAAAAAAAAAAAAAAAAAGTACCCTGTAACAAAACATTTTGTAACCATGATTGTGGTCAATGACCTATGTTGCGAGGCCTCTATATAAAAAAAAAAAAAAAAAAACAATAAAGCACAAGTTCAAAAATAAAATTTCAATCATGTAATTAAAAAATGTTAATTACAAAAACAAATAGTTTAACATGATAATAATGATTAATTATTTTGTATTATATATGTTTACCAATGCTGTTCCCAACCCATGAACCGTGTGCATCGTACGACTGAACGTAGACTATCATGAATATCTTCTATATTTGTGGTTAAAATTATATCATTCCATATTTTTACTATATAATGAGATTTCAGAATACAGTAATTGGGAATGTCTAGTAGGAGCCAAAATGTCATTAAGAAGCTTGATGGATTTTTCGATAACTTATTTTTGTAAGCGAGCATTTTTCACTTTTTTTAATAATGCCAATTTTATAAAATAAATACACTAACAATTTTAACGTTGAGAGTGATTTAATAACAGGACAGTGTTAACCCAGTAATCGACTTTCTTATGAGGGAAAATCAACGTCCGATATTTAATTACACTTTTAACTTAAGATTAATTAGATTCGTTAAATTGTATTTCTTGTTGAAATATAATTTTTTAGTTATTTTTGTAATAACTGACTAATAAATGATCTGTGTGCACGTTATAAATATTGCTCTTAATGGTCATCAAATGTTTTCATACGAAGTTGATGGTCAAAACTATTAAAAAGTTTGGGAATTGATGATGTATATAACATACTCATATACGATAATTTTTACCACTAATAAATATTCTAAGATGAAAATTAATTTAATTTTATTGAATTATAAAAACTAATATTGCCGTATTTTTTTGAATTTAAATATTATAGTTTAGACTGGACCAAGTTACGTCAATATTTCATGGCACTTAAATTGATAAAATACTTTTCATTTCATTGAAACTCAATAGCAGTGTTGGGTAGTAACATAACGGAAATTAACGCCGTTACTTCCATAGTTATATGTTACGTAATTCCATTACAATTTTTACTGTGTAACGGAAATGCAATTGAAATTGTTTTATTTAATACGTTTCTCTGACATGACGAGTTACAAATAGGTATCTACAATCCAACAAACTTTTAATCAAACATATATATTCGTTCCGTATTTATTGGAAAATAATATATTGATAAAATATTACGCTAATAAACGTGTATGAACATTTTTTTTTTTCGGTTCCAACGCGAAAGAGACGCAGTTATTTTTTTATTTTTGAAAAGTAAAGTAATCTCATTACAATTTAATTCCGTCAACGTAAGATGTAATTTCATAACGTTCGAGTAACGAATAACGAGCAAAGTAAACTTATTACTCGTTTTGGAGTAACCGATCGAACACCGCTCGGCGGTAATATCTGGCTTTCGAAGTTAAAATCTCTGTCGCAGCACGGTCTACCCGTTCTTAAGGTAACGCATTGTCCGACACTTAAATGACTCGCGTTACACCTCTGCAATACAGTGACGACGAAGGGACGTAACTCACGTGGAATACGGTCACACAGACGCACGCAACGGACCGCGTTCAATGTGGGTAACCGCGGTACCGTTGCGTTTTGTACAGTCCGACTGCCCGACGCCGCGCGGTACAAACCAAGTACCAAGTACGTTTCGACCGCGCGCTATGTTACCAGCGTTTATTTCAAGCATGCAAATCGGGTCAGGGATGTTAACTGGCTTCACTCCTTCCGTGCGCGTTTACGTGCGCACATGCACACCCTCGCGCCGCTCTAACGCCGTTGTTTGTGCGACCTCAGAACACTGTTCGCTCCGAACGGGTCCGTCCGCGATCGTTGGTTTACGTGCACCGCCGCGGCCAGCCGGTTGCCGGGATATCGTGTTGTCGACGGTTACGCCGTTCGATCGGGGAACCGGAGCCGAAAACGGCAACGACGGCGTAAACGTTAACGGAACAACGTATCGCGTGACCGATACATTTTCTGAATCATCATAACGGCCAGTCATTGCCCGCGGACCCGACGGGTCGGGCCTACGCAACGGATTAAATTCTATTTCCCCCCCCCCCCCCCGTTGATTGATTATTCCGACTCTACGAAGACTCTCTGTATATCGTCCCGTTCGTTTCCCGTATTGATCGACGCGAAACGTACACTGCACGTTTATCAGTGGTCGTCGAGGTGAAAACGTTTTTTTTCAAAACGACTGACGCTGCAGTTCTCATCCGACTTCAGACCGATTCGTTTGCATACGGTTCGACGTTTTGATTTCAATCGCTGCATAAATAATCACTTTGAGCAAGCGCGTAATAATTTATTTTAATCCTGATTCGTCAGTGTTCTAAATCTCCACGGACAGCGGTTGTTACATCAAAAATATTCGAGCTCCATGATTTATATATTAAGAAGAACAACTGTCATAAATTACCACCAGATGTAATAAATTACTAATTTAAATCGTTACAACTTTCGTTAATGATCTGTTTCACACAAATATATTCATATATACACATAAATGATTGTACATTATAAATTATAATAATCCGTAATAATCCGGTGTAAAATTAATACTTCGAACAGAATTAAAAAAGTTTATATTTATGCGTATTGAGTGATCAAAAACATTAATGGTGCGTTTTGCATTCATCCGATTACACGGGTTAGTCAGTTGCGATAAATATAATATATATTTACCGAAACACTTTTCGAATTTGTGAAATTTTCGATTGTAATTCACTGTATGTGGTCAAATAGCTTTGCAGTATACCAAATATTATTGCTAAATTTTGTTCGATTACTGATGAACTGAATGAACTGTGTTACATTAAACTTGTTACATAAACATTGAGTGTATTTTCTATTCCTTATTCAACTACCATTGTTGAACTGACGGCACGCAACAACTGAATGAAAAGTTACAACTTAGCGTTTAAAACGAACGCTTCAAAACAAATGCACGTAAAACATATACCATTACACCTTTACCCAAACTATGCGTTATATTTAAATTGTTTATTATTCCGACTATGCATGATTACACTTCAATAGCTGAATTTCGCGTCTAATATGGATTAATTGCTGTAAATCCTGAGATATTCTTGGAAGTGTGGCGGTTAAAATAATTTTCCATATCTCATCTTACCTTATTAATGTTTCGAAAATACATCCATTATATAAATTATAAAACGTTAACACTAGGGTACAACAATTGAAATACAAGTCCTGAGCGCCTTATGAATTACCGAATAATAATGCATAATATCGTGTACCTACATGAATTTATTTAATAATAATAATTATATAGATGATAAAAAATTATTGGCTCTTCAACCGATTTTTAAGTTTATATTATAATTTTCCTGTATATATTTTGTGCTAAGTTTAAACATTATACTGCACGTGGTCATTTTTATTACTCTCCTGTTCCTTAAATCTACGTCCTATGGAATATTAAACGAAAAATAAAATAAGTACCTATATCAAAATAAAATAAAACAATTGTTTAATTAAAAAAGTTTTTTGAACCTACAATAGTATGTAATGTGCACGATTATGTGAGGTGAAATATTTCTGTAGCGGTCGGGGGAAAAAAAACTGAGTGAGATAACGCTGTAAAAAAGGAAAATGTCTCGACCGTTAGTTCACCGCATAAGTAATGGTTGTGCAAGAAATTTGAAACAGGTACGAAAACAAAACTAGAAAGCTAAAAAATCGTCGACAATTTGGAGTTTGAATTGATTAAAGTATTAAAAATATGTCATAGTGTTATGGAGTTCAAGATTTTTGTTTTATTTACTTACTCACCATTTTCTCCATATTTCTCTCGTTTATATAAATAATATTTTATCGATTACCGTAATAATAATTTTAAACTAATACAGTACGTATATATGCAATTTTTAGAATCCTTTACTAAGGTTATAATATAAATATTTCGGATTTCTAATACAAAATGCCTATAATCGGTCATTATAGACTCGAAGCAATTTTTTTCGCAATAATTTATCTATATAAATACTTTTGCGTTATGTTAATTTTCAGAAAACGATTTTCATTTAATAGCCCATTATACAACTAAATTGATAGTAATTTAGTTTGTCAAATACAGTAAGATAAATACAAATCTTATCGATTTGAACTAACGCCTATTTCATTTCAGAATTTGCTTTTATTATTTACGACTTAAAAAAAAGTTCTAATTGGACATTTGTGTTTATATTTTTTGTCTTTGAGTCTACTAAAATAATATTATTTATAACAAAATGTAGATTTTATTAATTGAAATATTTTTTTATTCTGTTTGATGACAATTAGTCGAATTATTTATTATTTATTTATTTATTATTATTATTTTTTTTTTTAACTCAACTTATTGATATTTTATGTACAATGCTCGTTATACTTGGTGCCTTGATGGTTTGAAACTAAAAAATAAACAAATATAATTATCAATATCTATATGTGTATGTATACGTACATAAAAATAAATTCAAACTATTCTTTGTTCAGACTTCAATTCCTATTCATTTTTCCATTCGAATCATGTAATTTTAATGTCACGTATACAACGGTAACAAAATACCGTTTCCAAGCAAACATTAGGCCACGAATAAAAATTATTATTTTCTTATTTTGTACGATGCATACATTTTTTAAATTATACACAAAGTTATTGAAACTGAATTTATTTAATGTCTAACAGCTAAACCATATAACCGATAAATTTATTAAAATAAAAGTACGTTTCATATAAATCCAGTTTAAAGATAATATATTATTATATTAATACAAAAATGTGTTTTCAAACTAAATTATTATCCTTTTCACAAAAATGACAGCGTTTAAATACATTTCGCGAAATGGAAACGCGATTTCTCCACTTCACGTTATTACGCGATATGGATAATATTTTATGAAATGAGTATCTAAACTATAGATGATGAAACTTGTTCCGTCATTTGGATGTCCAAATAGCGAAACAAGTTGTCTGTTTTACGATTAATGCGTAAACGATGCAATATTATAAATTTGCTGTAAGATCATGGTTATCGGTCGACATTCATGTGTACAGAATATTTTGAAACTTTCGGGATCAATTCAATGCAGACGATCGTACAATATTGTGTACACCTTTTTCGCATATAATTTAATTTCATTGACTCCCATTTTCTAAGACAATATGTCGTTGGATAAAAAAAATTAATTTCATATATGAGATTTGATTTGTATTAAACAAATAAACTATGTAAAATATCTCAAAGTATACTCTAAAATATAAATATACACAATTATACAATATATAAATATGTTATATACACTTATATTACTTGTTACTATGACTTACGAACTTTTAATTAAAATTATTTGATTAATACAATGAATATTATATATTATATAGAAATAATTTAAGTTTAATATAATAATTGTGTTATTATTTTTTAAGGTGGAGCTTGTTGTTGTGAAATGTAAAAATTTAATTTTAAATCTTTTATTTTCTACAAAATTGAATACCACGTTAATAAAATGAAAATTATCGAAAATCATGTAATCAAGTACCTAGTTCTTTAATATTAATATAGTATTTAAATTCATTGAATAATACATTAAATTATTAAGAATTGAAGTATATTTTTTTTTTTTTTTAAATAATAGTCAATTAAATTTAATATGTAGCAAATAAGAAATTTCTTTAAAACATTAATGATTAATGTTCCACTATTTGGACATCTAAATGATTGAACAAGTTCCGTCGTCTATAGTATAGATATTCGTTCCATAAAATGTTATCCATAACACATAGTGAGGTGGAGTGACGTGTAGTGGAGAAATCGTGATTCCATTTCGCAAAATGGATATAAACGTTATCCATTTAGCGTAAGGGACAATAGGGCGATACGAATACGACATATATATATATATACAAATGAAAAATATGATTTATTATTGAATTAGAGACCATAAGTTATATTTAATTCAATATAACCAAGTCATTAGGTATTTAAAATCTGTACTTGTTTGTAGGTATTTTAAATATTTTAATATATTCAATAGAATAATTATAGCAATACGAGTTTAAGTATAAAATTAGTGGTCATAATAGATTTTTGATTTTTTTTTAATTCGAATATAATTATTTCCATAAATATAGTAAATTTAAAAACTCATTGAATATTTAGTTAAATAATAGTTAAAACAATTTACCACAAAATTTACGTCACATGATAAATGTATAATAATTATATATTGTATGGTTGATAACTAAAATTAGTTAGGTTTTGGTCAATATAATGCCATATATTAATCATGAGACATTCATGTTTTTAAATTTGAATATTTAAATTAGATCATATCATGGTTTAAAAATATATGGACATTAGTTAATACAACCTATATAATTGTGAATAATATGTGTATTCTTAATTTTAACAACATGACATTCACTGAATGCGCGTAGGTAGACCGTATTTATTTTGGGGTCGACGAAGCAATGTTTCGAACAGAATTATAATTAAAGTATACGCTAATTCTATAGGTTGAAAATTTGACGTTTCGCAGTTCAGTTTGTCTTAACAGTACATATAACATATACATATATTATATTGTCACTACTAACTCTTAACATGAAATTGTATAGATGTTCAGTGTTGAAAATGTATTGTTTTCATTTTATCGATTTTGAATAGCATACAATCGATGTTACGTAAATATTTTATGTTAAACATAGTTTAAAAATTACAGAATAAACTGTTTTCTAAAACGCTGGTCAGTTATTGCTTTCGATGTGTGAAATGATTAATTTTAAAAATCGTTGCTCAAACATTTTCGTATTACGAAAAATTACTTAACACAAATTGACGATTGGCTTCAGTTAACGTTCTTTGATATTGATTTAGTATTTAGAGTGTTTATGCCATTATTGTGTTATGCAGGTTCACAAGGGTACAATATAGTTTGGAGTGCACGAGTGTAGTTAAACTATCGGATTTAATGAAACTTAACGAAAATATGTATACCACTTGTACGAGTTCTCGGAAAACAGATTTGTAATATGTACACATTGTATTATTTATTCGTATCTACCTATAAACATTGGTAACCGTATCCCCGGTAAATGAAAACTTTTCTTCGAATTCAGTGGATGAATGTCAACTGCTATAAGTACTCGTATATTGTTATTTATTTGAACATTTTCGGTATATACACGTATACGTATTAATATATACATGTATATATTGTATACATACAAGACGTCTGCGAGGCTATTAATAAATAATTCTAAACGAGACAGCTTCGTATAAAATACATATTAATGCATTTTCAACTTCGTACAATACGCTCTCCGACGATTTCCACTCTCCATCTGATCCGTATTCGTACGTACATACATGCGTGCACGGTAAACGCAGACGTGCTGATTTCAAACATCGGTTTCGTTTTGACGTCTTACACAGTACGTTAAATAGATATCATGATCGGAACGTTTAGATTCAGGGTCGATTTTTGCACTGCGTCAAACGATGATTTGGTAGATATATATATATATGTACATATGAACATCAGAAATAATACAATATCGTCGAAGCAATAACAGCAGAAACTCGTGACTCGAGTTGAATCGATTGAAAATCGAACGCGGAACATGTACCATAGCGTCCAGTCAGAGAGAAACGAACAAACTATTGTGTTACACATTGTTCGTATTATTATTTTCTCGACCCGTCCGACCGCAATGCAGCACCACCACACGTCGTTGTCCAATACGGTGATCGGGCGCGTAATCATACACAATTTTTCCGGAGTTTTGTATTTCTCTCTCGTAGCATAAATAGCAGAGACCCGAATAGACGGTATCCAATTTTCGCGCGCTGATATACATATTTATATTATGCGCGCACGTACAGGTAAAAACGGAGAAAAAGTAAAAGAGAAAAGAAAAAAAAAAAATAACCAAAACAAAAAAGAAATGTGTTGTACGTCGTAGTCGGCAGGGCACAATACATAAGTCTACGTAAACGTAAGTACACCCGTACGTTCTAAAGCATATACAGGGTAATTTTTTTATTATTATTTTTTTTTTTTTTTTTACGCCAAACAAATCATTTCGGTCGGCCTTTCGGGTAAACTATTCTCATTCGCGAATTAACAATACACAACGCATCGATTTTTATGCACGGCTGACTACACGTTGTCAGAAAAATGATTCGTTTCGGAGCGTGATAAATTATTACCAGGCATCAGGATGTGCATGGCGTGCACCTATGTGCGCTAACGAAACTAGTCTTGTTAGGAACCCGCAAAAAAATGTTATGACAAAACTCATTAAAATACGTAATTGTTGTTTTGCGAAACGCCGTACCGCCGGAACGACGGTTTCAAAACGTCCGGTAACATAAACATACGCATGCATTTATTTTCTTCGGGATCTCTCGTGTACAACGACCGGCGAGTCACCCTGTACACAGGTAGGGTACGTTTATACGTACGGAGCAGACGACGTTAAGCCCCGCGTCCGAGCACCGACGTTGTTCGGCGGCGGCAGGGCCAGGATCTGAGGGAGGGGTTCGTGCGTTCAGGATTTTGGGATTCCCTACGCGCTCGAGTTGCCTGTCGGACGCCGTGCATTGACCGCGGCTGCGGCGGTCTGCATCACTTATTGGTTCATGACTCTCTCGTTTAACAAATTGAAGCACGCGGCGTCTTTCAAATGCAGATCGCGTACGCCTAATATCAACGTATCCCGTCCGCCTGGCCCTTCCGCGCGGCCCACGCACACGTCCCCGTTCCTCTAGCCCTTGCGCCGACAGGCTTTTGAGCGCCGCCGGGCCGGGAGAAAGTGGAAAGACCGAGCGCAAAGGGTACGGTTGGAGCGAGCGAGAGACGGGTGGGCAGACATCATTCGTTCGATGCTCTTCACCGCCCGCCACCGTCGCCTACAATCCTGACGACGACGACGACGAGTACTATACCGTAACAAACAGACACGGCTGTTATATCCTCGTCATTCCTTCTCGCTTCCCGTCTCTTTCTACCTCCTTACCCTTTTTTCCTCTTCTCTGTCCCCCAGATCTCTATTTCTCTCTCTCTCTCTCTCTCATTCCCTCTCCCCCTCTCTCTATCCCTCGTTCACTGAATTCGTGTACACACACACATATATATGTATACGCATGCGTGTGGATGTAGATGCGTATTTCTTTTCTCTTTCGCACTCTTCGATTCCATCGCACATTTTCTATATTCTCTACGTTTTCTCCGTCGTCGGCCGAACGGTCGAGAATACGTAATATGCATCGTCCCTTACGCATGTGAACCAAATCGACATAAACTATTCGTTATCATTGAAAACTTAAAAACCCTCTCTGTTTCAATGTGAACTCAAGGTACACGCGTATTATTGTTATTGTTATTGTTATTATTATTATTATTATTATATATGTATACCTATGCAAGGAATATAAATAAACTGGCAAATTTTCAAAAACGCACACATTCCACCATATACTACAGCATACGTAAATTCTACACTCGTTATTTAAATTGCATATTGTTTATCTATATCGGTGCATATTTTAGTTAAAAACGCTGGAAGCTTGCGATTGAAACAACTTAGTTTTTTTTTGTTTTTATAATTTTTTTTGATCGTAGGTTTTCAATTATTTTAGTTTTTTCTTTAGGAAAATTTCAAAAATATGGTTTGATAATAAACAGGAAGTTACCGGATTCGGAAAACGGTTTTGAATTGTAATACCATAATTGCTTTGGAACTGATACCGTCGCAACAATTGCGAACATTGGAATAAAACTCATGGAACTAGAACACGAATAACAATAATAAAACCTAATGATTATAATAGTATATTTTTGAGCGAATTCGTATATTTCCATAGGAAAAATTACAATTTTATAATCGAATAAGTGATATCTACCAATTATTTATTTCACAAAGGTAAGACGTGTTTCGGAACGATTCCTGTAACTCGGTAACCGAATCAAGAATAATAATCAATTTTCCCGTACAATTAATTTGCCCTACAACTTCACGTACACTAATCATATCTGCATTATTATTTAACAATGAAGTATGCATATATTATCAACATGACTGCAGTAGCAAATTAATCATAACAACCAATACCATCGTGTCGTTACGACTGTTCGTTCGTAATTCCATCGTATAAAACTTTGAACATAATGGTATACACACGATCTATAACGTACCCCAGTAGGTTTTTATTATAAATACGAGTATATGCATATAGGTATAATTTGTAATGCTTTATATTGGAATCGTGTAAATTTATCAAGGTTTATACTGAACATTTGTATTTATTTATTACAAACTTGCTTCTTGGTTTTAATTCATATTGCTATGTTAATGACGTAATAAATTATGCAGATCTAAGATCAAATGGAGTGGATAATATCTATGAAACATATGATAATATTGCACGCGTATAGCAAAATATTGTACTAGAATATTATTGCCTGATACTTACCTAATTACATTTTTTTTTTTTTATGGAGGATTGAACGGGTACTGTTTATCTCAGCTGTTTACCCCTCCCCCAATTACCTAATCATTATTAGAATATTATTATTTATGTCATGGTAAATCATGTATTTATTTTTTTCGATAAACCATTGTAATAGTATTTTTTTTTCAGTATTTTAACAAGTAATTAAAACATTTCATTATTATAACTATTGCTTTAGTAAAAATGTATTTTGCGTCAATTTAATTTCACACAAATGAATTCAGTGCACTTTTTGAATATGTACATAATTAATCAACACTGACGCTGTATGGAAAAATTTATAATAAATAGGTTAATTATTAATCTCTATGTTCTATATTTACTTCACTGTTAATGTATCAGCCCCATCACGATTGATGTAAAATGTTTCATTCTCGTATACCTAATACATAATGGATTATTCTAATATGGTTTAAATAAAATAGTTATTTTTATGGAATGAAAATATTTTATTTTCAAGTACAAACATAACCTTATAATACTTTTAATACACGTATACTATTATATCTATATTTATCGTATACGACTTAATTGTGCTTTTCTTTGTACCAAAGCAAAAAATATATCCGTACCGTGTGTAGTCTGCATTTTTTGTATAACTTCAATGTCAATTGGAAATGGAATAATTTTTGTAACGATGTTTGCCACAGTTAAAAATCTAAGAATAAACCAACAAACGTAAGTGCATAAAACAACAACGATACTATTATTTTAATGGTTCAAATTAAGATGTACATTAAACCTCTCATCCTCCGAAATTGTTATAAGTTTGCGGTCTTTAAATAAAATAAAAATGTTTAAAGCAGCGCGCTGCAGCAAAGAGTTTTATAATTTAATATTATTATAAAGAAGGGTTTGAAAAAAAAGGAGTTGAATAATTTTCTTTGGAAATTATTTTAATCTAATAATATCATTAATTAACGTTATTAGGGAACATTATCGTATTTGTCATTATATGAGCATTTTTTTTTCTCTCCCGTTGCAAGTATACAGGAAAAAGATGCGGTATGGCGGTCGCGCTTTAAAGACGCGCGGTGTAGTGGACGCGTAATTAATATCGAAGAGCCGCATAACTTATTATTAATGGTCCTTTCGACATTTTCTACTAAAATTATCTTTTTTTCCCCCCTTTATTCACTACCGCACTATTTTCATGTACACGTTCTGGATATATTTTTTTTGTCTTTTGTACTCGTTCGGCGTCAGTGATGGGGCGGGCTGAAAAATTAAAAAAAAAAAAAAATCGATGAAAAGTCTTGGTTACGTCGCAGCTAAATAATAAAAACGTATGGAATTCACAAAAGAAACCCACCTCCCCCACCACAACATCACTACCCGCGATGACGTTACCCCGATGGTGATGGTCGAAAGTGTATAGAGAAAAAGCGATGGTAATATCGATGATTGATTATATTGTATATGTATTTATATATACATATAAGTGTGTGTGTGTGTGTGTGTGGCACGGGTGCTGTCAACCCGGCTTGGCGAACAGGTGTGACAAATGATTCAACACGGTGCTGCTGGGCGTGGCGTCCATTATCAGTAATGAAAGAAATCATAGGACAATGTCGCCGCCCGACAGAAGACCCGAAAAGAAGTTAAAGGATTCACTGTTACTATTACTACTGCTACTACTACTACTACTACTACTACTACTACTACTACTACGTTGCCGTCGATATGATCAACTATTTCTTTCCTGTCAGCTTTCTTTAAAAGTTTTCGTATTAAAAATATTCAAAGAAAGTGTAATGATATATCGTACAAAAGATTTCATTAGCTAAAAAGATTTCAGTACTGATGGACATTGCAGGAGCAAACGTTAGCCATGAGGCGATGTGCATATTAATAACACCGCGCCGGACTACGCACAGATTATTAATAATAGTATTATGTGCGCACTGAGATACGGCGCGTTGATGAATTTTCAGAGTATAAAAACATTAAAGAATATTACTAGGGTAATATTATGATTAAGCGTTTGCATCAAGCGTCGAAAATAGATTTCCAGTGTAGATATAATTCCATCGGAGTGTGAACTAAATAAATTCACAGGAGTTTTTCGACGAATCTTAATCTTTAAATCTTTTCAGTGTATATTTTTGCGCATATTTCAGCTTTATCTGCTTGCACTGTTTACGAATTTGATCAATGCCTTGTTTTCTCGGGACATAAATATTAATTACAAACATACAAACGCTACAGCTGCTTTTACCGAAACAGGCATTTATATATTATAATAATCAAATCTTGTATTATCTTTCAAACGTATTAAATGTGCTCCACGCTCTATATAAAACATATGTTGCAATAATTTGGTTACTATATCATGAGTTAGTTTCCATACGTATTACAAGTCGATTAAACGAACAATAATGTATTTGTGTAATAGTTGAATTGAAAAGTCTGTACGTGTCTCCGATAGAAGGATTTTCATAAACAAATAGTCGATTCGTGACAAATCGAGTTATTTAGATAAGCTGTTTGATTGCATATTGAAATGAAACTCGAGCCATCGCGAATCGATGAATATTATGTATATTTTAAAATACTGGTATTTTAATAACACTAATGGTCGATGTTGTTTTTGTTACTGTTCTATAAAATATTCATCATAATCCTTGCGAAAAATGTATGATGATTGCATCTTAGATGCAAAAGTAAATATGATCTTGAAATTCTTGAGGGTAGTGCAACGATCGGAGGTCTCTGGTTACTTTCGTTTTTTTTAATGCCTGGTAGATTTGATCATAAGTTACGAGGAATTAGTCACCTTTACATAGGAGGATTTCTAAACTAACGGAGAAAATCGATAATGATTTCCTAAAATTGTCGACAAACATATTTTGAATCCGGTATTGTAAATAATTCTGTATTTTATTATTTTGAACTTTTATATTGAAGTACCGTAAGTTTTTGACGCGATAATCATGTACCTATTACGATTTACTTCACGGGTCCGCATCACTGACATCTATTTTCGTGGTCTACATCTTATTGTACGATGCTAGTGCGAATTTAATTTAAAACTCCAGTAAAACAATGAACGCGTTTTTATTTAATAAAGATACATTTACCATTCAGGGTTTGATAATAACATTTACCGTGATAATTTTATTATTCTTTGGCTTGCTTTGCAGTGCGCCGTGCAGTCCCGTCAACCTTACAAGATTCGAAGTAAACCGTGTAATTTTATTACGAATAAAACGTACACAAACTGGAGTGTATCATAAATATATCATGGGTGTGCACGATTTTCAGAAATTATCCAATTATGAACACGAAAAAATAATAACTCCCAGAACAATCACGGTGCGGACCGGCGCATAGGCAGGCGAGCATAAATTATCGTAGTACTGCGATGTGTACACACGTGTAAGTTCGTCGAGCAAAGCACACGTTTGTTTATTTCGGCGGAACACGCGCGGCGGCGGTCAGTCAGGTGTAAAAACGAGCGCGTCTGTCGGCGACAATCCTTTCGTCGCAGTCGTCGGTCGTCGGATATTACTATTACTATAAGTTCGTCTGCGCGGCGAGCCCTAGTAATTTTTACCATTTGCACCCCTTTCGGTTGTCGCGTACGGGTTACGCGACGATGACACGTTTACATTTCGGACGGGGAGAAGAAAAGAAACGAAAACGAAAACCGCCCAGCGATACGCGCTCCGTTTTCTCACCGAGTCGTGTGCCGTAAATCAAAACATGACCGTCGTCTCCGTCCACGTGTACCGAATTCAACCGTTTAACGATGCGTGTCGCGAAATTAATGCCGCAGCTCGGACGAAAATAACGTCGTTTTCAGACCGAGCGATTGCAACACTTGCAGTGAATATTTTAGCAATGATTGTAAATAGTACTGCCGAGCGTTCGGAAAAAAATCAAAAATGAATACAGTTTTGCTTCACCGCGTGTAACCTTCCGACCTCACCTTTAAATAGCGGTACAAGACATGACATATAGTCCGTTCACGTATAAAGCTTTGTGTTGTACGCGTTAAAATATATCATAACGTACATTATAAAAAAAAAAAAAAAAAGAAACAATAGGTTACGATGTAGGTTAGGTTCGGGTCCGGGGCCGGGTCTCGCAACACGTATATACAACAATGCACGGGCGTAAAATCTATTTCGGCTTCGATGCAAGAGTGTGTCGCTGTTATGCCATTATTATAACTATTATTATAATTATCGACTCGCCGGTGGAAATGACCCCCGTTAACTACCTTAATTATTATATTTCACACGAAAGTTTTAATAATTTAACGCAAGACGTTTTCGCCGGTTTACGACGTGGTATTTTCTAACCTTCTCGCCGTCGTACCTTTTCCGTTCTCGTAACATCAGTCCAGCGGTGACTATTATTATTATAATAAATATCGAACGCCTCGGTTCCACCGTCCGCAAAAACTGCAACTCGTTAAACCGGCCCTCTCCGTATTAATTTCGCAGTATTCGCGCAGGCTGTTGTCCGAGAAATTTAAATATTTCATTAAAAAATTTAAACAAGCAAACCATTCGTACTAAAAATTAATTAATATTTATAGGATATATATATATATATATGTTTTAACATCTTGAATTCGCTTAAACAAAGTGCAAGTACGCACTTTTTTTTTTACGCGTCAAATCGATTCTGACCGTTTGAATAATGCGTTTACTCTATCTTTATTAATATATTTTCTAACATTTATAAGTAAATGTGTATATATATCACATTGAAATTGTTATGATATTCTTTTCGATTTTAAACTACCTATAGCCATGACGAAAAGAATTGCTATCTCAATGTGGTTTTTATCCTTCTCGGATTTCAAGTTATCGTGCTACCGGGGAGTTTTTATTTTTTTTCCTATTATAGAACTTCGATTTTATTACCTTCAGTGTTTTAACGTTTTGTGATCCGTTTGTTTTATATATATATAGTGCAATGGTTTTCATATAATAATCGTTTGAAAAAACCTTCAATTTTTCCAATGATTTATCACGATCACGGCGAAGGAATCGAAAATAATAACGATAAAATAATTCAAAAATATTTAACTTCAGGGTTAGTTTAATGCGAAATGTTAACGCGTATACGCGCTGCATACAAACGATGATTGTTAAACGTCTGTGCACTATTGCGCTTTAACTGCAACCGCGTTTGGACGTTTATGACACCTTCGGACGTTAGTACGTTAATACGACAATACGTGATATTGTTCCATGCAGTGGCGCCGAAGTCCATGTAAAGGTCGATCCGTGGCCCGACCTTTTTTTTGAAAAATATGGCTGGTAGTTCAAAATGTGGCTGGTACGTCGAAATGTGGCTAATGGACCACATTATACTCGCATCGTAATTGTGTTATATGTTAATGTATAGAGTTATGAAAATATTTAAGATATCGAGGCCGCGAAGTTTTGAAATCGCCCGACCACATTTCACAAACTTCCGCGCCACTGGTTCCATGTTGTCATCGTATACTTATGTTACGCATACGCGTTAAGAAAAAAGCTGCGCTTGAACGGACTTCTGTATACGGTTGAATGACGACCGTGTTCCGACGTCGCATTGACGGTCACGTTGGCGGTACGAGCGTGATCGCAATAGTTGTTATCACAAAAAAACGATGAAACACGACGGGGTGCAATAGTTTCGGCGACAATAATACGGCAATGTGTTTGCGTCGTTATCGTCGTTTTCGTTTGTCTCTCCGCGAAACGTGTCCTCCGGAGAATCTGCCCACGCGCCAGCGCAACCCTTCCCGCACCGTCGTCCAATCAGATAGGCTCCGTGCGCACATACAGACGTGCACGTAATGTGTTCATCGTACGTTTACGAAGGTTGTGTCGGCCGTGTGTGTTGCGCCGTACGAGCGCGCGTCCCGTGCGCCTAAGATACTGAACTCTTGGGAACGCCGTTTCGACTGTATACGCACTGAATCCAAATTCCAAACGGAACGTTCGGCACTAAAGTTACCGTCCCTGTTTCGCGATAATAGCGAACGTTACGTAGTGCGTATACGCGTACGTAATACTATGCTTGTATACGCGTTTCTAATTCCAACGTTATCCATTCAAATGTACACGTTTTCGGATAGGGCGATATTACACCTATATATATATGTGTGTGCGTGTGTGCGCATAAATACATTTCGCGTCGTTCCGAACCCTCGTCGCGTTTGCCGGAGAAGAGAGGTTACGACGAATTTTTCTCGAAAATAAGAATTTATTCGCTGGGGTGGTCGACACGCGCGTTCGAATATACGCAACGACTACTGTTTTTTTACCCGGCACACAAAATATGTGTACGACCGTCGCTCCGCTGCGGCGTACACTCAACGTTTCGACAATTGGTTACACGGAATATATATATTTATATATGTATGTATAATAAAATACGATGTGCCGAATGATTACTTTCATGCAGTATATCGCGCACGTGAACCGTGAATTCATTCGAGACATTTTTTTAACCGCAATAATAATAATAATAATATATCAGCACCAACGATATTACGCGCGTTGAGCTATGTATGCACTACGTAAACGCTATTCCGTTTTCGCCCCAAGACGGTAAATTCAGATCAACATCCGGCGGGTTTCGAAAGTTTTTGGTGTGTACTTAAAACGTGCGTATTAACAACAATAATACAACCGATACACGCGGAGTTGCGCGTTAACTCAAATAGTAAATGCAAACATAAATTTCGTGTATTATTACACTTTGGGCAGTGTTCGAATTTCGCGATTATAATATGGTAACGATTCACGTATATATATATATACCATCACAGTAATCTCTCGGAGTCTAACCGTAAGTACATCATAGAATATATATTATAATTATCAACCCATATCGCGTGTCTTTAATGCATACTACGGATCGGATTTCGTCGAATTCAATTTGCGTACCCTTGATAACATTGTGCTTTGTTCAACGTGTGTTCGGCGGCAATACTCAAACCAATAATTTCGAACGTATACGGTCTCGAAATATCAATTATGCACATTCGGCCGTTTCGTAACGGTTAGACGGTGACGTGCAAAAAAGTCACCACCAATTTTCGTTCACTTCGTAACTGCGCGCAATCGTATCTCGGGCCTTGCGGACGGCGCTCGTTGAATTGCAGCGTTTCAACAGTCCATACACCGTCAATCAGCAGTCACCGTCACGGCGTTAGAAATCGTCTGTACCCCGCACAAGGTGTGTGCTACCTACCTACGTCAACGGATGCGGGTCCACCGATGTTTCCAGATGTGCTCGTGTCACCGCCGCAGGCGAAACGCCTTTGTTTCGATCGCTGCACATCCCGCCACGGTCTCGAACAGTAATCGTTTAGCTCGCGCACCGACGGCGGATCCACAGTTCGAGAACTGTGGGATAGGCTGTTTCAAGAGGCCACATATCACGGCTGAAACTGGATTATAAACGTATTAGTTGTGACAGGAAAACACAACAGTATCAGTATGTGTTTTCGATTAATCATTGAAAATATTAGAATATTTGTGCGTGAAGGTGGCAACTGGGGGTAATTTGTCTAGATCCAGTTATTAACCTATAGTCAGCGCACTTAAACAATGTGCAAAGTCTTCAAGAGGCACAATTTTGTCCCCCACCTTAGATCTATAATTCTGTCGCACACCATGGTTAGTCCCATAACAAACGTCAGACAGACACTTGCGAACGTAATCGTGTTTAAAAAAAATTCGCTCTGAGACGGTACCTGGTGTGTAACTTGTATACCAGCAACGGCTACCGAAATCAAACCAATAGAATTCAGTATTTCGAATACATTTCATATTTTTTGCAACGAAACTATAACGTAGTACAGAATACAGTTGTCAGGATGACACTTTTTTTGTAGCACACTAACGTTACAGCTACTTCTAAAAAAAAAATTACTTATGATCGCTACTAATATTATTTTTTTAAATCGTAGCGCGTTATTTCCAACACTAATGTTAAAATGAAGGACTCTGCTTTTCCGCTATATTTGTTAGTTATTTTTCACTTTTATTACTTTTTAGAACCTATGCTCGTGACAAATATTTATATGTTCTTAGTTTGTTTTTAATAAATTATAATTTATTCGATAAACGAAGGACAGCGATAGCCAAAGGAAAAATGATACGTTCCTGTATAAACTAACACACTGTCACTGAAAAGTCACTGGGAAATTAATATAAGTAATTGCTATTAGACCGAGTGAAAACCGGTCATTAGCTGAAAACTAATGAGGTTACATTTCATAAGTTTATCAAAGATATAAAAAAAATCTCAAGTTTAAAAGGTATAACAGAATAATTATTAAAAATGTCTCAATATAATATTAAATATACGATATATTAATTGGAAAGTCAGTCACCATAACTAGTAGTCTAGTGCAAATATTTGAGTGGAGTTTTTTAATATTTAATTGGAGTTAGTCTTATTTAAATATATATTAATAGTATAGATATAGTAACATATAAATGTGTATACTAGATATGGTAATAGTCAATTCGGATAACTTAAAAAAAAATTCAAAAAGGGCTAATATTTGTATTTATTTTTGTAACATTTCAAAATAGCCATTTTATACAATTCTGTAATAAATAATGGAAATGAAGAGAAAATATATTTTGAATAGGTTTAATTTTAAATGAATGAGATAGCAATTTATAATTTTAAAATATAGCAAATTGTATAATTATATTGGTTAGCCGTGATGAAATTTGCTTTTAACGTTAAAGAAAAGTTACAATATAATTTCTTTGAAAATGTATAAAAAAAAAAATGCTAACCTGATCGATCCGTAGAATATTAAAAAAAAATATTGTAAACCTTACAACTTCCATGAAGTTTGTGAGACTATAGTTAATAGCGTTTATGAGTTATTTCAAATAATACATTAATTACTTTACAAAAATCCTGGGCTTATTAAATTAAGTAGTTTAAAATTTGATCAATTGTGAAAAAAGTAATAATACCATCTTGTTGAAAAAACAAGTTTTCCCGAACATTTTCCAATATTAGTGGTCTCTCTCTCTATGGTTTCAATCCGTGGATTGGTTTGCAGCCATCTCTTCCCTCTTATCTTGAAATGAAGACATGACTGTTACTTGGGATATTAATACGGTGATTTCCCGTTGCCTTCCGTATCGCAGTGCAGCCATCAGTCGTACAGTTTCCCGTAACTGTTGGCTGCTGTCTGGCGTGTAGATGATAAACCTAGACCCAGTATTGTAATATCTGCTGCCCTACTACAAGCCCCTTCTAGTCGCCTTTTATTAGATGTGATTGGATGTCGAGTCCTTCTTATTTGTGATTTCTTGTGTATGGTTCTTGTATAGATCTCTTTCTCTCTCTATGGATTCAATCCGTAGATTGGTTTGCAGCCATCTTCCAGTTTTTTCTCTTATCCGCCTTCCTTTTCATTTTCACATATGAGTCACATCCTTAGTCCTTTATTATCTGTTGAATGAATTCAAATCTTGGTCTTCCCTTGCGGTTCTTTCCTTCTACTGTTCCTTCTATTATCTGTTTCAACCGCCCTTCGTGTCTCATGATATGGCCTATCTATTCGTTCCGTCTTCTGACTATGTTATTCCATAGTAATTTTCCATCTGATATTCTTTCCAATACTTCTACATTGGTTACTTTGTCTATCCAGCTTATCCTTAGCATCCTTCTATAGCACCACATTTCAAACGCCTAAAGTTTTCTTTTTTCTTTCATTATTACTGTCCAGGTTTCACACCCGTACAGGGAAATGCTCCATACGTACATCTTTAATATGTTTTTTCTTATTTTTAGACTAATACTTCTTGATGTGAACATAGTTTTCTTTTTGACTATTTAAGACTATTTTTGCTTGACAGATACATTTTATAATTTCACTTATGGTTTTTCCATCGTTACTAATTATTTGGTTTCGTATTTTTATCTGTATTCTTGTATTATTTTTCTTTTCACATACTAGTACTTTTGTTTTATTCACATTTATTCTCATTTCCAACTCTTTTTCGAATGTTTTATCGCTTTAATTAGTTGAGCCAGGTCTTCCTTGCTTTCAGAAATTATAGATATGTCATCGGCAAGACGTAGCAAACTTATTTTTTGTCCATTAATCTTTATCCCTAAATTGACATTTTCCTTTATCATATCTATTGCTTCTTGAATATATGCATTGAATATAATTGAGGATAATCTGCAATCCTGTCTAACTCCTCTGTTAATTTTTACTTCTTCTTCCTCATCTTGGATCCTTATAACTGCGAATTCGTCTTTGTATAAGTTATACAGAAGTTTCCTATCTGCGTATTTTATTCCTAATCTTTTCATCATTTTAAACATGACCTTCCAGTTTACGTTATCAAATGCATTTTCGATATCCACAAAAGTTATAAATGTTTGTTTGTCTTTCCTAATCCTTTTTTGGATGATTATCCTTAACGCCAATATTGCTTCCCTCGATCCCATATTTCTTCTAAATCCGAATTGGTCTTCTGTCAGTGATGCTCTATTTTACTTTCAATACGTTTGAATATAATCTTTGTTAGTATTTTAGAGGCATGGGATAGCAAACTAATGGTACGATATTCTTCACATTTCTTTTTATATTAGTGGTTAATGGTAAGAAATAAAATCCAAATATCTTCTTCCATTTAGGTTTCCATCATAAAATGTAGGGCCCTATTATGGAATTTCCTAATATTCCACCCCACACATTTATTCTCTACACTGTTTGGAAATTAGTTTCAAGTGCCCAATGCGCATTATTTCATGAACAAAAACGGTTATATTGTTATTTATACCTATTGTTGGAGGTATTAATAATGTGCACACTGAAAATCGGCGGCAGTGGACCATATTACATCGGTAATGTCATGAACAGTGCATTTTAACTCCTTGTCATCGTCCACACTTGCATTTGCGTTAATATATCATGTAATTTTTTTTTTTTGTCGTAATTATAATGTCAAAAATAATATTGTATGTTATTTTATATGTTATTTTGAGTAACTGTATACATCCATAACACTATTTTTCAAAAAAAATTGTGGTACCCGAAATGTTCCTCGTCTATTTCTGGTGGATTTGAAATAAATTTTCGTACGATGGCTATTCGTAGATGGCTATTAACCATTTTTGAGAACTCAGTGTTTTACGTTAGATAAGAAGGTTTTAATGTATATGCGAGTTAGCTAAGATACATGGCTATTCGGTGATTTGACGAAGAACGTGCTTGTTATAAGTTATTCTAAAATATCAAAAATTGCCAATCGAAAAACCAGAATTCATTTATCGTTCTTTTTTCTCTGCGAGTACAAACAGCTGATAATTTTCTAGGTAAAATTAATTTATTAATCGGCCACTATAATATAGTACACATAGTATTGTACCGACCAAAGCAACCAAATCTATATAAATATAACATCGTCATATTCACCGATAATACAAAACAATTCAAACACTCAAAGAACACAACTAACAATTTAAATTTAATTAAAAACATTTAATATAATAGACATTTTTCGGGAAAATAATTGAAATAATTGGAACAGGAACCAAGGAAAATGTCGGACAGCAAACAAGAAATGGAAATTCAAGTATGTATTAATAATGGTTCAAAAAACCAAAACGTTTACAATTTTGATCAACAATATGAAGCCAAATGTATCGAAAATCATAATGGATCAACTAGTTCATTTCACGATGGACACAAAAAAGAAATTTGTTTTAATGATGAAGATTATAGTATGATTCATAATAAAAAATGTAAGAAACGAAACAAAGACCAAGATCTTGACTTTGAAAAAGAAGCAATCAGAGATGACATTATGGCAATGGCAGGAGAAATGAAGCTATTGCTCATACAGAATCGTGATCTGTTAATCGAGCTTGATAGATCAAAACAACAAAAATGTATTTTATCGAACCTCATAGAAAAAAAGCCAGATTTTATGGTATATAAACCAAAAGATGGACACTGCACCGAGATTGTTCATAAACCTATTGAAACGAAATCAAAAATGCAAGAATTGATTAGCGAAAATAGCCGTTTGCGTGATGCACTAAAAGAAACTGAACGTGATCGATGTCAAATCGAGGTAGCTAAAAAAATATTAAACGTATCCGAAAATCAGTGTGCTAACTGTATGGGGATGAAAGATGAAAATAAAACGAAAAAGCTGACTGAAGAGTTTCATAAACTGTTAGCGAATTATAAAGATAAATTATCAGAAATCGAAAGCTTACGATGTAGGTTAGATGAGGAAAAACATAATATTAAGACTTATGAAAATCGTTTAATGATATCAAAAACACAAGTCACCCAATTGGAAAAACAATTATTTAATTTAAACTTGGCCTCTTCTAACGACCTCGAAGTGGTCCGTCAAAATGACCAATACTTAATTGAAAGCTTGAAACATCGTTTGCGTGTGGCAAATGATGAAATTACAAATTTACAAGCAACATTCGATTTTCATATGACCGATCTAGAAGATAAGAAATCTAAATATTTGGCAGTTCTTCAGATAAACGAAGAACATAAACATAACATTGAAATTCTCTGCGAGCAAAAACGTGCAATAGTCAAAGAATATGAAGATGAATTCAAGCGTATGAATGATCATCTGCAGAAACGACTTGAAGATATAGAAGCTTTACCAGCTTTGTTAGCAGCTGCCCTGCGGGATTTAGAAAATGAAAAATTATCCAAAAAAACACTTGAAAACAATAATGAATGTCTTAAAAAGGAAATCGATGAACTGAAAAAATCGTTAGCATGTGAAGATAATGAGAAAATGGAAATTATGCGCAAAGATCTCGAAGAAGAAAATATACGGTTAAAAGCCACGACAGATACTTTAAACGATAGTTTGAAAGAAAGTCAACGAAGGTACATAGAACAAAGCTATTGTTTAATACAAGTGAAGGAGCAGTTGGATATTGTGAGGGAAGAATCAGCTATTCAGGTGACGAGGATCAAAGACGTTTTCGACAATCAAAAGTTAAAGTACACTGATTACATTCAAAACCTGGAACAACAATTGGCCAAATGTAGAGCCATGGCGTGTGCCGAATTCAAAAAACGTGACAGCATCGATGAACGTTTGAGAAGTCAAGTCGAAACACTGACGAAGAGCTTAAATGAAGCGCATAAGAAAATTAGCGAGTTTCAAGACACGAACAAATTGATAGAGCTAAAAATCGAAGGGGAATTATGTAAAATTCCTTGTATAGCAAATTCAAGATGTATAGATGTAAACAAAAACACAGGCGACGCGAAGGATACATGACGGCAGGACATTTTAATAATAAATTTTTTCTTAAATGAGCATTATTAGTTGTGTCTTAAATTGCTTGGCAAAGCACGGCGCGGACGTACAGCGGCCCGACTAATTCAGGGAACGTCCGCATGAATCGCTGTCCAACATCAGCGTGGCGGCGGCCGGTGCGGATCGCGAGACAACGACGTAGGACTGGGCGTCCAGATACAGTAGACGCGACGAGAACGTTCGCCGCGAGCTGAACAGGATAGTACGTCACGTTTGTCGCGAGCCAGGGCATTTCTTACGCCGCGCCCTATGTGAATCCGGCGAGTGCGGCAAGTGCGTCCGATGCGAACGAATTAGCATCGGACGTTTTTCGCCGCACTCGTGGCAAATGTGAGTCCGACATCGCAATATACGGTACATACTTTATTCTTAATACATACTTGAATAAAATACGCGTGGATAGTTTTAAAAAACTTTTTACATTTAATATTTGCATTGATACTCACTATGAATTTAAGTCTACAAAAAAAAAAAAAAAAATGTTACTAAGTGAAAGTACTGTACTTAAATACTTGTTGTACTACAAGTATAAAAAAATCAACGGTTAACACATTTATTTACAACGGTTAGGTTAGTTTTACTTACTTATACTTACTTTTGGTGAATTTTACCATTTGTACCCTAAATTACGAAGTGACAATGCTTTGTTTCGAGCATATACAAGAATGTCATCAGAAATTAATATATTAAATAGTACGAACGCACTGAACGCAGCTGTGTGCGGCGAAAAAAGCAAAATGATTTGTTTTTCAAATTGTCCGGTGCGTACGAACGAATTCGATCGCACGCATATGCGGCGACTGCGGCGGTACATTGGAAACGCGGACATGTTACCACAGGTTTGTTTATTTTGGTCGCCGCATCGCACGCACCGCAATGCGTTCGCCGCACTCGCCGGATTCACGTAGGACACGGCGTTAAGGTTTGTGTTTTTTTTTTGCGTCCGATTGGCAGTGTTGGGAAATATCTAGATAAATGTATCTAGATAAGTTATCTAGATACAAATTATTTATATTTTATCTTATCTAGATAAATTTATTCTCGGTTATCTTTATCTTCGTCTAGATAAAAATCTTGTTATCTATGAATACCAATCTAGATAATTTATTTAAATAAAATAAAAATAAAATTTTAAAATTTTAAATGTTTTTATATTTTCATGTTTACATTTTTCTGTGCATCATATACCTATTACATAGATAATAACTGATAAGATGACAATCTTCTTATGAAGTTAATTTTAAAAAAAATAACTCTTTATATTATATGTTTATTAATGTTTGAAATGAGTTTAAAAAATGATATTTATTTTAAAATGTTTTTAATTATGAATTTTTTACCTAATATCTGTAGGCTTAGTATCCTGAATATTTTCAAAATCAAATATGAAATTATCTCATATTTATCTAGATAAAAATGTACTTATTTTTATCTTTATCTAGATGGAACTTAGTATAACTATCTTTATCTGTATCTAGATAAGAATTAGTATAGTCATTTTTATCTTTATCTAGATAAATTATTTGTTATCTATTCCCAACACTGCGACAACCAGTCAGCGTAGATAGACGCCCAGCAATGAAATATTCGACTCGCTATTAGGTATCCTCTTAATATATTGATGTATATAGGTTTAATACTGTTCGAAAATGTTTGACTTTTGAAAACATCAGCTTAAATAATAACATCGTTGATGAACACGAGACGTGGTCGCAACAGAAGAATTGCGATCGTAATGAAGATAAAATTACCGTCTTGATCGCGTTCCGCGTTCGGTTATCGATTATCAGTTTAGCGACTATGATATCGGCAACGGTGCCCATTTTTCCAACTGCGCTCTGGGAAGCTCTGAACGATAATGTTCGGAGAAGTGATCATGGAGGCGAAGCCTTCGATTCTAACGACAGTATAACTTCCGTCACATCTACGTAACGGTCAATTTTTTTGGTTAGAAAATAATTCGTTAACGCCTCCGCATGACGGACACTCTAGTAAACGGTGACAATTAAATAATATTTACAAAAATACGCGAATATTATCTGACTGATGATAATAATCGAACTAACATGACTAAAATTACGCTTGGACCACTCGGTGAATATTCACTGAAAAATGCCCTGCCGCGCACGCGATCACCTTACTCGGGCCGCGATGCGCCACGTGTTCCACAACCGAACTGATCCGACCGATTCCAGATTCGCCGGGGCCACGGCTGACGTCCACGCGAACGAACGGCGACCGGGAGGCGACGCGAGCGTACACGGCCGAACCGACGGCGATCAGTGACGCGCGACCGGTCCCATACAAGTCGACTGGAGCTGTACCGTATTGCGTGGAACGCGTCGATCGCCGGCGAACCGTAAGCGCGGTCCCGACCGCCATTCAAAATTATTCGAAAGTTTTCCCGTAACTATCGTTCCATTCCGTTTCCGTTTCCGTTTCCGACGGTCTTCGCGCGACAATCGCCCCGCGAACGTTTTTATTCCAGAGTCGTTTTGATTTTCGATCCGGTTTCTTGTACGTTTTTTTCGAATCGCTTAAAGTTGGGTCGGTGGACAATTTTGGCGCGACAATCACCGCCACAGTTACTCCTCCGGTCCGAATATTCAATTAATCGAAAGTTCGCTTAACTAACAGTTTATTAGTTGAAACTGTTAAATATTTGGATCGAAAGAATAACTAGAAGTGCTTATTGCAACACAGTTCTTCTCCAAACCAATTTTCAAGTAGTAAGAAAGTGCAATTTAAACACGCCGAATTTCAAAAAGATATAATTTAACTCGGAATCATAAATCAAAATAATAAAGACTCGATGAATAAAATTCCAAGATGTTTTTGTAAACGAACAATGGAAAAATAATAAAATAATCTATAAAAAGAGAAATTAATCAATGATTACAGAAACGTCACGTGATGTGAGAACAGGTCCGGATCCGAATGGACAAAGTCGGGGGGAACTGCGTGAAGTTAGCCCCCCAAGTGAAAATTGGATTTTCTCAGAAACTGTTTGGTTACAAATTTCGTAAAGTATGTGGCTCGTGACGTTTCTGCAATCATTGATTCATTTCTATTTATATAGATTATTTTTTTTTCCGTGTTCGTTTACAAAAACATCTTGGAATTTTATTCATCAAGTCTTTATTATTTTGATTTATGATTCCGAGTTAAATTATATCTTTTCGATCCAAATATTTAACAATTTCAACTAATAGCTGTTAGTTAAGCGAATTTTTCATCGTTTAATTTTCGGATGAATATAATTTAATTTCCGTGTTTAAAATCAAAAATATAATAGACTCTGACAATAAACAATTCATATTCTTCCAAAGACATTGGAATGTGAATAGTAGTTATGGAAAAATGTTGAAGAAAGTCAAGTGGAAAATTTTAATTAAAGCACAACACTATATATTTTTAACATTATATATTAATGTAGTAATATATATTTAATAAAAAATCATCTTTTAATATAATTGGCAATTTTAATTCAAAAAAATTAAATGTATCAAATTTAATGTAAATAATATGTATGTAGTAGGATCAAACATTTCTTAGAATTTATATATTGAAACAAAAAATTGTATCAAATATCTAATAATTGGAGATAAAAATAGACATAATTTACTACCTGTAGTCTTTAAAACTTCTTCAGTCTCGTGTTTGTTGTAATCGTGTGCATACTAGAATTGATGTGTTTTTCAAAATGTCACATTTTTAATAACTGGTCAATATTCAATTTTACTTTAAATTTGGCTTAGTTTTAGTTTACTGGGAGTTCGTACCTAATGGATAAACAGTCAATTCTTATTTTTATATTAATTTATTAAAATGTCTAAGAGGTTAAAAAGCTATAAAAATAGGAAAACAGTTAATTTTAGCATTACGAAAATGCACCGTGTCACTTGCAGTTCAGTCATTTTTAGCTGATAAAAAATATCTACAATTCCTCAACCTCCGTTTTTACCAGATATTGCACCATATCCATCTAATAACAAATCAATATAACAATATGAGGATGTAAAAAACGTTTTTAACAGTTATATGTTCGTTAGAGTAAGTTTCTGTGCGAAAGGAAAATATTTTGAAGGATATTATGTTCATTTAAGTTTAAATTGTTTACACGAGTATATGTGTATACATAAAAATAAAACCTTTTCAACTTTTTTAATTTTACTACTTATATAAAATATTGTATATGAGTACATATTTATTTTATTTTTTTATTTATTTATTGAATTAACGCCCGATAGGCTTAAGAGTAGTGTACAATATAATATTAAGACAAATATAAGACTAAATAATGATAAATTAAGAATAGTATACAATATAAATTAATACTAATATAAATCTAAATGAAGGTAACAATTAAAAATTATAATAATGGCGCTTAAGGTCTGATAGACTATTAAAGAAAAAATCAAATTTTGTTGCATTGCCTTGGGCAAATAGCCGATTTAGAGGACTATTTTGGACATAATTTGTGCGGTGTGTTTCTAGACGGAATGTTGGACAAGATCGGTATTAATATTGAGGTACATGAAAAGGCATACGTTCTAACATTGAGGGAGGGACAGGACACGAGCCCGTTTAATAGTTTGTACAAGAAAGTGATATCTGTTATTTTGCGTCGAGTTGAAAGATAATCCAGTTTTAAGTCAAACTGGAGACTGGTAATGGTTTGGTTATCAGGAGTATTAATTATTCTTCTTTTATATCCGACAAAACGTAAAAATTTTCTTTGTACTCTTTCGAGTCTTTCAATATTTTTAATGGTATTTGGGTTCCATAAAACTGAACCATACTATAATATCGAGTGGACAAGAGAGTAATAGAGGATTGTTAGGTAATTTAAAAAATGTATTCCATCTAAACAAAAAACCTAGTGTTTTTATTGCTTTTAGACATATTTGCTCTATATGAGTTGAAAAAAGGAGATTCGATTGAAAGGTAATGCCAATATCACGTATGACAGTAAATTCAGGTAGGTGGTCATGACCAATAGAGTAAACAAATGGAATTTTGTTTTTACAACGGAAAAATGAGATTTTCGAACATTTGGAGACATTTAGACTAAGATCATTACAAGTACACCATTTAAGAAATTAATTTAGTTCGTCTTGTAATATGTAGCAATCCGAGTGGTTAGAGATTGTATTATTTATTTTGAGGTAATCTGCAAAAAGCTTAAATTTACAGTGAGTAAAACAAATATCTATATCGACTAAAAATAACCACGGAGAAAAATGTCCTCCTTGAGGTACACCGGAAGTAACAGGGATTTTAGTTAGTTAAATATGATCTTAATCGGCTTAAGAAATTTCTGGAAATACCTATTGCATTTAATTTTGAAACTAAAATATTGTGGTTCACTATGTCGAACGCATTACTTATATCTGTATATATGAGTATTATACTGTTATAAATATATATACACACGAAAAAGTGAATCAAATTAATGGAATATAAAAAAATAAAAATTATTTACTCTATTGTTGTTTTTAAATGTATTTAAATTTATTTTCAGTAAAAACTATTTTAGATTGAAAATTATGTTAAATTATAATACAACACAAAATATATTTCAGTGTTTTAAAGCTAAGAGTTTTAAATCTATTCAAATAGAAACAAAGAATACTTTCTTTGAGGTTATGTGCGTAAAAAATATGTTTGGTTTGTCTTTTAAACAAAACAATGAATTAGAGTTTAATCGATGTCGAACTGATATTTACATTTAGTACAGATGTACCGTAACAACGAGATAGAAAAACCATGTTAACTCGACGTATATCTACGGAAAATAAAATACAATTTTAGAGGAGGATTATTAAATCTATAAATATAGTATCGAGTAAAACGACTGTCGTGTACACAGTTTCGCAGATTATAATATAATTTAGTACACGCATATATAGTTTAATCCAGTTTACTTGTTCAACGATTTCCAAACACTCTGAAAACATTGTACCATTTTATGTGTCCGAGGGACTGATTTTCTAACGTAATCGTTATTATGCATATAAACATATGTGCCACCCGTGTAACGTGAGCATTTATCGTACAAGCAATGTAGTATGAAATTATAAACTTGAACAATGCGATTTTTATTTTCGTCAAACGGTAGCTGTACCGTATTATGAGATGGAAAATATTCACAACTTGTTTGTTAGGCTTATTTCGGACGTATGTTCACGTATGCACAGGTTTATACCGGACGGTAATCAAAAAAAAAAAATATATATATATACACGGTGCAGCGGTGACGGACGTGATTTCGGAAAACCGTCATCGGGGAAAACTTAGAAAAATGTTGCGAAGCCTCGGTGTCGCATTGATGCACGGCGTGCGCATAACAGATTTTGCACGTAAAGCGTAATCAATCGAACAGTGTCCGTGGTCGTGTACACGTCCGAAGTACTGTGTAGGCGACGGTGGGCAGTGCAAAATCGCAATATAATAACGTCCGCCTGGGAAGCTGTACGTACGCGCATTAGGCCGGGCGCACATTGAGACGCAGGCGACGCAGGCGACGCAGCTGCAACCGGCCGTTCAACTGCAAAAGTGATGCGTAGAGGTCGGATTTATATTCTTTTAAAATACCAATTATATGATGTTTTATGTCTTTAAATATGCAAAATGTTCTCTTAATATTTAAAAAAAAAAAATCAATTTAATTCAATTTTTATTAATTTGGTTTTAAATATATTTAATTTAATTAATTAATTCATAGCACTCGGATAATATATTTTTATTAATTTGGTTTTAAATATATTTAATTTAATTAATTAATTCATAGCACTCGGATATTAACACGAGACGAAACAGACGACTAGTAGACGAACAGTCGTGACAGCTAACAAAATAACCGATATGCTATCGCAATCGGTATAGAATACCTGGAGATTAATTTGTATTTAAACTCAGAAACCCAGAAATAAATCATTTAGTGAGCTTAGTATTAATCAAAGTGCTGATATACGTGAAATATGTTCATTATATGCTGATATTACAAAAATATTCTCAAATATTCTCTAACCCCTAAAATATGCTTTTTTATGCAAAATAAATTTTTTCTTGTGAATTCTGTGTTTCATGAAACGTAAAGATTTCTCACTCTAATTTAGCTGCATGGACTAGAAACAAATATGTAAAATCATAAAAATCCGACCTTTAGTGATGCGTGTTCGTAGAGATATTTAAAAAAAAATAAATATTATTAATGGACGGGACACACGTTGCATTGTTCGTGCGCGTCTTGTACACGATACAAACGCCCCGCACCCTTTTAACAAGACATTTTCTTCAGCGTTATCTTTGGATTTGGATCTTTGAGGGTTTTCTCCTACACACCGTCACGCGCAGTCGCCGCGGCGGTTAAATGCCAAAACACGACACGTCCATTTAAGTGTCGTCGGGTCGAAAATGTCCACCTCCGGGGAGGCGATGTGTACAAGCTCCGGTGGAACGAACGACGCGATCCGATTGGACGGATCCGCGGGCACGTTAAATAAAATATCAACGAGAAGTGGGTTCATTGTTAGATTTAAATTATAAGATTCAAATTTTGAAATCAATTTGGATTTTTAATACAATGAATTGCTCTTTTCAATTAAAATTAAATTATTTCACGTTTTTTCCTTTTCTACAACGTGAACAGTTAACTTTACAAAATGGTAGTCTAGACATTTCTGAAAACCAAATAGATGTTTAAAGTTTTATGTAGGTATATTTTTTTTTACTTTTTATTTTTGTAATTGTTGTCAAAAATAGTTTCGAATATCACCATAAAAAAGGAAAAAAAATCTTATTCAAAGATTTGCTCGTGATAATGAATTTTCAGGATCGATTCTCCAATTTAATTAACATATTGTGTATTAAATCAAAACTTCAATTTTTTTATTAAAGTTATTAATAATATAAAATAGGTTGATTCGTTACATTACGTGCTCTATAGAAACGCTACGTTATTCGTCACAAATTAAGTAGCGTCACTACAATCAACGAATTACTTCTAAAAATTGATAGGTAGTAGAAATAATTGTTTACCAAAACGCAAAATTATCACAAATAATATTTAATATTTTTTTATCGATTGATACGGTAATGTATTGTAGTGGTATATAATACACGAATTCAATATTTTTCAGAATTTTTTCAAAACCTATATTTTCATAATAATCGTGTACCTGTACTTATGCTCTAAAAGTGATAATAAAAAAAAATCTTATAACAACTAAATACACTTATGGTCATGATCCCGTGGTAGATTAGAGGGTATCCTTTTTTTAAGAATACGTTCGTAACCAGCAATAGATTTTACTGTAGAATAACTTCCGTATACTAAATATGGCGAGTTGAGCTTATTTATTTTTTGTAGGTTGAACCGTTGTAAGAATATAATACATCACATTAATAACTACTAGTGAAATGATAATATTATCTAGACACGATAAAATATACGTAGTGCGAATGTGGGATTAAATTAATTTTCTATGAACAGCTCCGTTCCGTATCCATTGTCTTTCAAATTGAAATTTCGTTATTTCTTTAGTAACTTTCATTTTTTCCTCGACGTTTGTTTCATATTCTATACCAGTGGTCTCAAACTCAAATTACCTATGGGCCATATATATTTACTTCACAGGTTCGCCAGCCAAACATTTTTTTTACTCAGTTTAATAATTAATCTAAAATAAACAAAATAAATTAAGGAAAGATGTAATTATTTTATTGATTATAATTCTAACAAAGATGTACATTGTACAGTGTCTTGATTTTTTGTTTAGTAGTAATAATAGTTTCTTTTTATTTTCGAGCTGCACTTGATACTTGACATCTCTTATTTTGTACCAAACTGTCTCTATTTGCACAAGAACTTCTGGATGCCAAATGTAGAACAGATTGCAATTTTAAATTGGAAATTTGATTGCGGCTTTTTGATTTATTCAACTTCATGAGGAAAAATAATTGTTCACATACATACGTGCTACCGAACATGGATAATATGTAACAAAAATGTTTTTGCAGTTTTAGATAATTGTTTTCAAGGTATTTATACAATTCAGGAATTCCAACAGTTTCAAATTTTGTTTTTAAATTAGTATTACATTGCAAATCTATTAATTCTAGTTGGAGATCTTCCCTTACATTTTCAACATTTATGGAAAATAGCTCACTAAAAAGTAAAAAATCGTCTTTATACTTTTGGAAATCTACAAATCTACACTGAAATTCGTCTTTTAGTAATAAAATATGTGAAATAAATTTTTTTCCATCATTATTTTCTGTAGATACCTGTTTTAATGTAGGAAAGTGTAACAAATTATTTGATACAAGTTGAGTTTCCCATAATTTAAGTTTTATAGTAAATGATTGAATCGAATCGCACATATTTGTGATAATTTTAATTTTTCCTTGTAATTGTACGTTAAGAACATTTAGATGTGTAATAATATCAACAAGGAAAGCTAAATCTTTAATCTAATCAATATTATTCAGTTCCAAAACAATTATATTTTTAAATATCATAAAACAATTAATTTCTTTTAATAAATTGAAAAATCTTTGTAGCACTGCTCCACGACTAAGCCATCTCACTTCACTATGATATATCAAACAAACATACTGAGCATCCATTTCCTCAAGTAGTGCACTAAATTGTCTATTATTCAATGCATGAGATCTAGTCCAATTAACAGTTTTAATGACTATATTCATAACATGTTCCATTTTCGATTTTTTCGAACATAAGGATTCTTGGTGAATGATGCAGTGAAAACTTTTCAATTCTACACCATAAGTCAAGGCTTTTGATTTTAGTCTGAAACCAATCCCGCTTTTACACCTAACATTGCGGGAGCACCATCAGTAGTTATACTTGAAAATGTTTTCCAATCTACTTCTAATTCATTAAGACATTTCTCCACACAATTATATAAATCACTTCCTGTTGTAGTGTCAGTCATAGGAATTAAATCTAAGAGCTCTTCTGTTACATCAAAATTATCAAAACTCCACGGATAAAAATAGCTAACTGTGCTGTATTTGTAATATCGGTACTTTCATCAATAGCAATAGAAAAATTTAAAAAATTCTTACTTTTTTCATGTAATTGTTGTTTAACATTACTTGCCATTTCTTCAATTATTTGAGCAATAGTATTTCCACTTAAACTTATATTTAAAAATGCTTGTTTTTTTTCGGGACATATAACTTCCACCGCACTAACAATACACTCTTTAATGAACTCGCCATCACTAAACGGTTTTGAAGCACGAGCAATTTTTTCTGCTATGATATAACTACATTTAACTGATTCGATATTTTTATTTTGTTTGATGTAAAAGACTTTTTTTTTAATTCTTCAAATTTTTCTTTACGTAACTTTCCAACAAATTTATCGTAAATCTTACCATGATTAGTGTCGTAATGTCTTTTAATGTTATACTCTTTGATGACTGATACACTTTGTTTACATATTAAACATATAGGAACAGAATTACAATTGGTAAAAAAATATGCATAGCCCCATTTTTCTTGTAAAATCGGTCAAAAAGGACGTATTTTTCTTGAAAAATACGTCCTTTTTGACCGATTTTACGTTTAACACTTGACATTTTATTGAACGAGTAACGCACACAAACTACATTCACGAACTGAGTATAATAAGAACCCGTACCTACACGTAATACACGTTAAATAATAACACTTATCTTTATAGATTATTTTTATCGCATTGTGCTTATCATGATCGAATTAAATTATTTTGGGAAATTCCTATTACGAATGTATATATTAAATATAAAATATTTTATAAAACAAAAAAATCAAACAATTTTTGAAGAAATAAATATTTATTGCGGGCCACGTGTTTGAGACCACTGTTGTATACTATGGCTGTAAGTGACTGCAATTATTTGAATCAGGGAATCAAAACACTCGTATTGCATAGAATATAATTTTTGGACTTAGATTTGATTTTATTTTGAATAAGTTCTTGTTTTTGAACTTGAATTTAAATTTCTTATGAATTTTCTTGGTTTGGTATTAAACAAATTGGTCTTTTTCCTTTGTGTCCATTGAAATACTAACTTTTGTTTCACAACAATATTCATTTATGAATAACGAAATAAATAAAATATATGAAGTTAAGTATATTAATGGAAATGGGTTGATACAGTTTTTGTAACAACGTTACTAATTTGATATATATTGATAACTGTTTACTTAAATCCAAAATAACAATATGGTTACTTAAATATTTGTCTATTCTAATAAAATCTGTTTCGCTTAGTTTAAGCTATTATAGAAAAAAAAAAATCGTTGTTTTAAATTATCGAATCTGAAGTCATTTTTGATTCAGGAATAAATTATGTGTCGTTCTGATTGGAATGCATTTGAATTTTTTGAGAGCAGTCTTCTTTTACTTATTTAAAAAACGATTCTAGGTCTGGAATTGCATTTATAGCTGTTAACATCACCATTCCATTAATTGATTGAATATGTAACTTAATAAAATTGATTTTGGTTTGTTGCTTTTAATTTTTTTAAACAAATTTTCCATTAAAAACGACGCGTGAACGGTAGAATAAAATAAACTTAATAACTTCATATTTAATTAGTGGAAGGCTTATAAATGTACCAGAATTTGATTCAATGAAAATCAAAATCACCTACATCAATTTAGAGAACCTGTTCAATTTTCTTATTTTACGAAGACTTCTTGAAGGATGATGCACAAACGGAAAAGGGGACTTGTTTCACATTCCTACAATACGATCCACAAATGATCGTCGTAAAACGTTTTTAAACGAACACTATATGGACGATTCCTTTATTAATAAATGATTTAAATCTAAATTGTTATTAATTAATAAGGTTAATACTTTGTGCGCGCGTGTCATCGCGCAGTACGACGCAGACTTTGTCCAAGGTGAAACGAGCCGTATTCCCGGCTTATCGCGGTTTTGTTCATGATACGTATAACTGCGAGCGTCTCGACCAAAGCTACGACCGCGGTAATCGGAATGTTGACGAGCAGCGGAAGGGTTAGAACCGTCGGCCATCACGTACAGAGGTGCCTAGGGAGCCTACTTTCGATACGGAACGTTCGTATCCGAGGATCAGGGAAATTTCTCGGGTCGAGCGGAGTGTCGTTATTTATACACACAAGTCTTGAACGACGAGACGTTTCGCCGAGCGACCGCGAGTACTGGACTCGGACGGGGACTACCGGCGGCGAACGACGTAGTCGGTAGGTCGAGCACATAGTACGTCAACGGGGCACGTTTCTGTTCTGTTAACGTGTTCGTAATCTGTTGCGGTCGTCGTGCGAGAATCGTCAGCAACAATTCCACTGCCGCGGGGCAAAATTGCAAACTGTTGAAGCCAACGTCACGGGCAGCAGGCGCACACACGCCCGTTGCACAGGGTCGCGCACGTGCGCCGCGGTCGAAGGCGCGTGTCCTTTACCGCACACGCGCGAGCGTCATGTATTTTACCGATATCGTTATTATCGTCACCATGATCATTATCATCATCATCATCATCGTTATTGTTATTATCGTCCCCGTCGTCGCCACCGGTAGGGTGTTGTGCGCGCGACGGAGATGATGATTCATTTCACCCGGAAAACCGGCGGAGTGGTGTACGCAAATGAGGGGCGGTGGTTCGAAAGAGACCGCGTGTCGATGACGGCACGGGGAGAGGCGCAACGGGTTTCCGGACGATTCGCCTTTACATTATTATTATTATTATTATTATTATTATTGTTATTACCACGAAACGCGCGTATAGCGTGCTCGATGCGCGCGGCACGCGATCGTCGGCCACCGCGCGTATACCGGCAGCGCTACCGCGGTAACGTACGTACGACGCGCAGGTAGGAGCCGTGGGACCGCGCGGTATAACGTACCGCGACCGCTGTATCGCGTATCGCCGCTATTATGTGCGTGCGCGCACGGAGGCGGCGGCGGTTCCGAGCGATTTGATATCCGCCCGTCCGCCCGTTACCGGTGTACTTTTGCGCGCGCGACCGACCGACTGCGCCATTAAAAACGGACGATTCTCCCGTCCGTCCGCCGGAGGGGGCCATTACCCGCAGCCGGGGCGGACGGACGCGCGTCGGCATTATATTTCAGACCATCAACTCCTCGGACCGTAGATAAATCAAACCGCGTCCGCAGGTCAAAACCATAACTAATGCGAACACTCACCCCGCCGCCGCCCCCGTGACCGCACCCTCGCCGCTCGTGCGAGTGCACGCGGCTCGCGCGATTTCGTCCCTTCGGCGCGCGTCGCCGCCCGGCACCCGGAAACCGCCCCGAACGCGTTCCCAACCCTTTCGCGCACACTTTTTACGTTCGCCCGTTGATATTGGACACCACCGTCCTCTGGCGTGCACGTGTTCCCCGTGCCAAGAGTGCGCGCCGGTAACGTATATGTTTACGCGCGTACACTTCTTTGACCGGGGGTGAAGACGCGCGGGGCTTTTCATCGTCGATCGATGACGACAACGCAAATAAAGATGGATGGGAATCTTAACTCGTTCTGGTGGATTGGATCTTTCGGTTTAATGAGTTGAATCAGCGAGTGAACAATCAACTCTTCCAGCTATTTTAATTTAGATCTGAATCACAACTCTCGGAATTCGCAGTGTCCGGTTGGTTCGCATGTCCATAGTCCATATTTCATTGTTCATTTGAACCGCTATCGACCCATCGCAATCTCGTACTATGGAACTAATTACGATCATCCAATTCCATTGATTTTTACTCGGATATCGTGTTCGAAATGTAAAACATGATTTATTACCTACATAATACTGCACGAGTACCTAATAACATAATACGTACGACCACCACGCACTCACTCAGTATCAACACAATTGTATAAACATGTATTAATGTTACTGTTGCCATCAACAACACTCGAGAGTCGAGAGTCGTTTAGCATTTCATCATTCTGTAAGGTTAGTAATTGCTGATTCGTAAACCGAATTCGATAATTTGGTTGAACTGAGCAACCGAGTCACCGATTCTCTAAACACTGATTCAACTACTGCACAGTTAATTTTTAAAGAGTCAACTCATGAACTGCATATCCCTACTAATTACAACAACAACAGCAACACCGTGCGCGCGTCAAGAGGCCACCGAGTGGCTATTTATTTTTTTTCCAAATGCATTTTTCGTGCACGCGTCTTCCTCTACATTTGCGGTGCTTCTGCGTTCCGCGATGTGAACACGACAATCGTATACGTTTCGTCCCGGCAACGCGGTGCGCGCTCGCTCGTTTCGGGCCACAAGAAAAACGGAAAATACACGGCTCCGATGATGATAGCAGTGTATGGTTTCGCCAACGCTTGCCGGCCGGCCGACCGACCGTGTCCGTCTCCGAATTATCGATTTTATTTCGTTTTTATTTCTCGTCGAATCCCCTTCTCGTAACTCATACGCACCGCGAACGTATACATTAACAAGTATAAATCCATCAAAAATGACCATTCGTTTATTATAGAACGCACTACGTTCGCTGCGTGCATGAGCCCTGAACCGCCGCCCGGCTACGTTGCCTGTATGATTTTTTTCCGTACGCGGGCGAATTCCCGTCGAAAAACATAACGATTGTGTTTATTCTCAAAATGTTTCCCGTTACGTACCGTGTAATAATTATATAACTTATCGTGAAATATGACCGAACGATTCGTCTTGAATCGACGTCCGATTTCGTTGCGTGTACGGTAGCACACAGGATACCTATCGACAAATTACTATCGAGCTGCCCAACGTTTTGTCTCGAAACACGTTTCGCATTCGGAACGGTCGTCGTTTCATCGATATTTCGGTTTTATCGTCGGAACCCATACTCATAAGGCCGTGTCATAAACTCGTACAAGACTCTTGTCGAAATCGAAACGATAAATTATTGAGATTCATTCATTGAAAATTGTTTATCCACAAATGACAGTTTTAGTTACACGAATCATAAATCTACAGGTATGTTAATCCATACAAACCATTCGAATCCAACGAACCATGTATTGTACACGAATTTTATTGCACATTGTGTCAAAATAAATATTGGTTTGCTGAACAATAAATAGGTGACGATTTAAATTTAATTTCCATGCAATTCATTGAAATAGTTTATATATTACGCATTTCCATTATGACAGTAGTTCTCAACCTTTTTTGATTCATGTCACCTTTAGCCACTAGAATCAAACACTGCGTCACCCTAACATCAAAATAATAAACAATCTTAGCTGTATATTTTAAAATTATTCTTTTATTAAAAAAAAAAAATACAGTACACAAAAACGTTGACACTTTAAATTTAAACAGATAAACTTTAAAATAGCAAATAAAAAAATAAAAGTTAAAAAAAAATAACTTTGAACTTTGAGGTATGATATGTATATGACAGTGGTGGTATAGGTATATAATATATTTAAATATAGAAATAAAAAGATTGTTTTCGAAAAAATTAATTTTTTAAATTTTTTTTTCTTTTCTTGTTAAAATTCTGCGTCACCCCTAAACTAGGTCCATGTCACCCTAAGGTGACATGTCACCCCGGTTGAGAAATACTGCATTATGAATCAGCAAGTTTAAAATGTACAAATAACGTGCAAAGATATGCTGATACCTTCCCGGCATAAGCATTTATCATTTAAAATATACAGAATTTCAAAAGCCATTTCTAATTTGAATTGCTCTGCTTAACGAGTAATGCACTAGGTACGTTAATAATAGCTGTACAGTTTCAAAGCTTGGGTTATTCGTTTTAAAATTTAAATGCGTTTCGTATTATACGTACATTGCTATATTAACAAAAAGAGTTAATATTTTTACTATGATTTTGTTACATTCACATTCAATACATAAATTTGACCAATCAAACGGAAAATATAACAAAAGTTTTAGTTTGAATCGCATAACTCGTTTTTAGTTATTTTATAGTTATGAACGTTTTCAAACAGTAACAACATCAATCAACCTACTGTCGTGTTTTTGACACACGTTTTTAAGTATTTCTAAAAAAAAATCTAGTAGGGAAGTAGGTGTAATTTATGATTTTGTTGTTTAAAAACAAAAAAAAAACAAACTAAATAAAACAAAATGTTTTTCCATTGCATGTCTACTTATATGTATATATATATATATACTTAGGATTTTATAATGATTTGATGCTTTATGCTTTATACAGTAGTATACATATATTATTATATACATATGATTAACTGAAATTAACTAAATGTATATACAAGTGATTTGCATTAATCACTAATATTAAATAAAAATTAACAAACTAATGATATACCTATGTTTTTTATTTTTTATTTATTGACACACTCGACGCTGTGAAATTGCTAAATATGATTTATTCGGATTACATGAATTATTAGAGTGCTTATGTATGTGTCTAGAATTCTTGTTTAAATTATTTAATTATTTAATTAGACAAAGTACTAATTCACTAATGTAACTATTGTGTAACTCTAAATAGTTTTATAAAATATTAATTTTTACAATATTATTTACTGTGGAATTTATTTGTCAAGATAGAACAGAAACCGATCTTACATATTTTATGGACGTATTTGCATTCCAAAAGGGTATTTGTTGAAGCTCGCTTTATTTAAAATGTTCTACTGTCACTGATACCTAACTAACTTTTAATTATAAAGGTATGTAAAAGCTGTATGACGATAAATACTAAACAAATTATAGGACACGTAAAATCCGTATACATTTTGTGAGTGATATGCTGATCGAAGTTATTAGCTTAGGCCTTTTAACATTTTAGAAACGTTCGGTTTGTATGTTTTTTTGGTTAATTTGTATTTTATTTCCTTCAAAACAGAAACAATTTGAAATCATTATTTCTAAATCGTATTTTTTTAAGTTATCAGTTGGAATACAGACAAACCAAAAAATAAAAGAAAAATATGTTCGCATTCATAAATTCGTATGTACGATTTTAATGCGAAATGTGATTTGTTTATCAGTTAATGCGTTTTATTCAGAGTAGGTTGAAAAAGCGATTAAACGTCACTTTCAGATTTAACATAACAAAATATACCACTGACAAAACCCGCCCAAGTGGCTCTAATCCATGTGCGTATATAGCTCTAGTAAAATGTATACCTTCGAGTTACATTCGGTTTTTTATTTGTTTGTTGTTTTTTATTTTAATTTTTTTTTTTATTTATTTTTTCAGCAACGAGTTGACTTACTTAGGCACTTGTCTATTAAAAACACATAGATGTTGACAATTAATGGTTACCTGAATTTTTCCATAATGGTATAACACTATCTTATTTATATTCTACCGCATAAATAAATAAACCTCAAAGTACTTACCAATTTAATCCAGCTAATAAGGGATTTGGATAATGGACCTGAGATTTAAAGCTAAACAACCTAGTGAAAAATAAGTGCTATTAAACTTTATTGCAGTTGTTTATTTTTTGTGTATACTTTTCGTAACAATAACGTTTTATATTATAACCATAAGATATTTTTCAATCGCTCGTTTCACTTTTACTGGGTTTTTAATCAGAATTACCAAACTATTTATGTGTCCGCTTATAAACCTACCGTACCAACAATATTTACATTTAACGATGTACGATATATCTTGCGCAAAGTCCAAGTATAAAATGTATGACGATGTATGGATAATATAGAAATGAAATATATACCATATACTCATAGCCGTCCCAAGGGGCAAATGGGGAAAGTGTCCTAGGGTGTACAAAGTAGTATGCATTTAAGTGGCGTCGTAAAAATAAATGATAATAAGAAAAGATAGGTGTTTTATTTTAGATAGGCGTTAATTCAAATTTTATATTGAAAAATCTAAAATGAGTACCTATAAAATTGTACAATATGTATTATTAGATATGAAAATATGTAAATAAGTAATGTGTTGTATGCCTAAATGCATAAATATTACCGTAGAATAGAACAATATTGATAATATATTGTTATTAAACTAATGATAATATATTATTATTAAATATTTAATATTTATTAATAATGATGATTACAAATTATAACTTTGTAGGTATTGCATAGGTAGTAGGTATCAAGTACCATAATCATAAAATTGATTTTATATTATGACAAATATTATTTGTGAATCATAATTACTGACAATCAGATATCATTTCATTCAAAAGTACTAAAATACGCACTATAGTATGACCGACAATTCCTTGAAATATTCCCTACCTTAAAAGTATATACAAAATATAATAAAAAGAAAAGAAATGTAAATCAAAATTAAATTAAATTAATTATTTTTAGTGTTAGGTGTATTATATTTTTTAAATTAATATCTAAAATATAATTATATGAGTTTAATTATGAAATTAATAAAATAATAAAATTATCTTCTATTAAAAATTTAAAAAAATGGGACAAAAACAAAAATGGTCTTATAATACATAAATAAATACTACTTTTCAGTCAATATAAATTATATTTATGACAAAGTCTAAATAAAGAACTATATTATTATTAAGTGTATAAATAAATAATAACACAATAACTTCTAAAATGATACTAAAACCAAAAATATTTTAAACATGCAAAAAATAGCAAAATAAAGTTCATGGTGCATAAACAAATTCATGTCTCCCTTTGCTATTTTTATCTGTATCCTGTAACAATTAGCAAATGCTATTAAGTCCGAGTACTTAACAATATTTATTATTATTGAATATTATTACAAAATTACCCAAGTATATAATAAATATATGTATATTATGTTATAATTAATTCATTATCGATTTTACCCACTCTTAATAATAAATATGTTCTAATGAATTTGTTTAATTCAGTAAACAAACCTTACTTATCACGTCAATCGTAAAAATTAAATAAACTATTAAAAAATTATAAAAAAAGCAAACCACCTACTCAAAAATGCAGAACGCAATTTTCAATTGTTGAATAGCTTTCAAAACTTTAATTAAGGAAATATTCCTTTATTTAATCTAAAAAGAGATTTATATACAATGTTCAAAAAAATCAGAATATTATATTTGTGTTATACAATTATAAAAACATTATAAATTTTTAGTATTATTACATATAGCTGATCATTATATGTTATTCGTTAATACAAACATTTTTTATAATTTTTATTTATAATTTTGTGAATAAAAGTAATTTTTCTATCATCAAGCCAAAATAATGAAATGTCATTTTTGAAATAATATCAAAGCAAAATAAATATGATTTTAATAATAACAATAATAATAAATAAGCAGGTACCTTAATTATTAAGTATTAAACATGTTCATGAAATGTGATAAATTATACGCGAAAAATGTGAAGTCAATTTTATAACAAAAGATTTGTAAGAGTGGAGTGTAAGGGTGTCAAATGTTATTGTCTTAGGGCATTAATGGCAGTTAAGACGACACTGCACCTACTCGTATTTGTTTTTAAAAATAAAATTCCAACCTGTATGTGTGTGCGATATCTTATTATGCTCGAATCATTTTTATGAAATCGATTTCAATCGCTTATCAGTACCTACAGTTATATTATTCAAAGAACATATGCGATGTTTTTACCTTCAATTAAAACAACACATTATTTTTATACAATTTGTTCACGTAGGTATTTATCTAGCGCGGACGGAATATTCAATTAATAATATCAAGCGAAAATAAGCATTCACGATTAGAAATTAACAATTAGATATATTTTTTTTTTTCTATGGAGGTTTTCATATCAGTTGAAGAACTCACGGTAAGATTGTGTCTTTAAGCGAAATATTTTTAGCTGGCGTTAGATCAATAGCGATTAGAGTTTGTTACAGTAACCTAATTATATACCATAATATCGTATAATAATTTGATTGTGTGGGCGAACTCGAGGGCACTAAAGAATCACGAATGGCTAACAGTATTTAAAATAGTGATGAAAAATAAAACTAAGTAGCTTCGAGTAATATCTAAAGATTCAACGAGACATCTGCCATAATATATATTATACTTGTGTTTGTCGATAACATAATGTAATTGGTACATACTAAATAGTTTACAAGATATTATGTATCAAGATACTAGATAATATTAAAATACTCGATTATATAAAATGGTTTTATCTCTCAGGTCTGGAAGTATTAATAAATATATCCCTCGAGTATGAATGATTCCGTTTGGTATATTCAAATGCATCAAAGGGATTAAAACCAAAAATACAATCGCCTAGACCTTTGAGATGAAAATATCATGGAAATTTATATTTTTTAAAGAAAAAACCAGAATACGTAGGTACTCTTTTCAAAAGACAATTCAGATAAGATTACGCAGATGTGTAAGTCACTATACTTATATAAAATATTTTCTTCGAAGGAAATGTAAATGTTTATGTATTTATTATTATTATTATTATTATTATTATTATTATTATTATTAGAATCATCATCATCATGCTTGTAATATATTTCTTTCAGAGAATAATTTGTGTACAAAAACTTTAAAACATTCAAAATGTATGGCAGTTAGGTGTATAAGCTGAAAACAATATTGTCAATGATTAATAATACAATCGTCTTGATAATAATTACAATCAAATTTTTAATTTTTTCAATCACTAAATAATAATTAATAAGGATAATAATAATAACAATAATAATAATAATTCTAATAAATGTAGACATTTTTGGATCAAAACTGAAGCTTCGGGGATTCCATGATACACGCAGTTCAAAGCTCATTATGAAATGAAATCGTAGTTTACTTTAAATTGAGAAAAATCTTATTGATTTCGTTGAAGTATTATGTTGTTATTGGAAATAATATAAAAAAATAATATTAAGCGAAGGTATAAAAATGTACATCGTTTTGTAGGAGTGCTTCTGTAGCAATCGTTGTCAAAATCTATTGTAATTCGTTTAACAACGGGTGGTAATAATATATTATATATAATACGTGTATATGTATGTATGTGTGTGTGTGTTTGTGTACATATAGTCGATTCAACACTTTTATTTTAACACATTTATTTTAAATTCTTTCTTTTTTTTTTCATTGAAAAACGGATAGGCTGAATTTGACGTTAACGTGTTGTAAAAATAAATAACCGACAACAATCAACCTCTCATAAAAAAAAAAAAGTTCAGTTGCCGTTAAAATAATAGTAGATGTTTGTAAATTTGCTTTTTCGACAAAATAAATTGTATTGTAAAATTGTACGTTTGATAATGAAATAAAAACGGGCAATTTTATTTTTCAATTTTAGTATAAAATAAATGCATGGATGACATACTAAATTGATCTATAAAAAAACCTGTTTACAAAATAAAAACAATTATCATAAAAAATTCAGTTATTTATTTTTTTATTCAATAATTGGAATACGATTGAAGAGAATTAATATTACGATTTTCGAACCTACTATTTCAATTTACGTAATTTTCATAATCCAACGAATACACATGAAAGCAATCACGGTACAATATTGGTACATATATGTCTCATTGATATTATTTTCAAATATGGTATCGGTATAATATGGATATGCAACGTGATTTTATTAATTTTTTTTTTAGTCAAAAAATACGTTGCAATAATAATTGTATGCGTTATGAATGTCATTATATGTCATTATATGTTGAACTTTTTCAACCCGAACAGTTATCAAAGCACGATCCATGATCGACAATTTGATACACAATAAAATATTGTTACATTAAAATCTTATTACATGCCATATTTGCAAGAGTTTCATTGGACTGCAGTTTTAATTTCTTCTATGACAGAAAAGAACTTTCAGAAAAAATAAATGAAAATTAACAGGTGCCAATAATCCGGAGACTATTACGTAATTATTTGGTGCGATACTTCTCTAAGTTTTGATTATGATAATAGTCGTAGAATTGTTTTATAAATGTTTGTACGATAAGTGACAGGATGTTTTTGTAACAATAAAAACGACGGGATGAGGAAAAAGTCAAAACCAATTTTGCTAAATGCTTGTTCACACGAGACAATCATCGTTGAAGACGAACTCACATGTATATATATATATATATATATGATATGTAATATATATCCGAAACACACGAAACTGCGCGTTGTCTTGACGGAAATCAAATTTCAACAGATCCCGTTACTGTCTGCTGTGTGCACCCATTTCCCTTCCACTCGCACTCCCACTGTCCCCACGCACGATCTGTTGCGCTTTTAATCCGAGTGGACGCCATTTGTTATAGCATCAGCTGCAAATGTCACGAACCCGTCTCACACCGCCACCGTGCCGTTTGTAAATCTTGAAAGGCCTGCGCGTACGCGCATAAAAATAATATGGAAAAACAGAAAGCTACGTTCATATGCGTGTACCCGTACATGTGTGCACTGAGTCTCTGTTTAAAGGTACACTCACTCGTTTTGAGCTAAGCAATCGTTCAAATTCCGATTTGTGAACGTGCAAGTACTGTAAGACTAGCGCATACAGCGAAAAGTACTACTACAATACCGTACTTTTTAAATTACAGACAGATTTCGTCTGTTCATTTAGTGTCCTTGCGTCTCCTGTGGCAACGTCTAGTTTAGTGTTTTTCAACGGAAACACCGTTTCCTTTTCCGCGAACAATCGTTCAGTTAACTCGCCTGGAAAATTCCTTCGTTAGGATTTGGACGGTTATTTTCGGAACTATTCAGATATCGAATTGCGTCTGAATATAGTGAAAAATTAAGAACACGGGTGATTTCGTCGGAGGAAATGCGAAAAGGACAGAACCCACCTACGACCGGTATTTATATTGTGTGCGTGGGCACGCGCACCAAGCTGTGCGTTGTGTACTCGTAAATGTCCGCGATATCGGAACTGTTGATGGAAAATGTTATGGAAAAGAACAATATACAAATCATTTTGAACTGTATGTACGGAGCTTTGAATTCGAACACAATACCGAGAGTACCGGATTAAACGTCGGTTGTGTTGCGTTAACAAAAAATTAACTGAACGATAATTTGCTTGGAAAAAAAAAAAATCCTGATCCCGTTTGAAAAACAAACGACATTTTTTTACCGCTACAGAACACTTTTAAAGAGTTACGAAAACGCACGCTGTACATAGTGCGTAATACGTACGTGTGTAATGTAAACTATTGCGAAACTTTTGGATTTACGAGTGACTACTGCAGCGCACGTACACGCCCGGTATACGCGTCGTTACAGGTGTAGTGTGCTCTAGGTATATATCATAAACGCGCCTTGAAGTCCAGAACAGACTGCGGCACATAGTTTAGACAATGGTTTTCGGAATTCACGTTAACGGCACACGCGTCTCGTGCGTTCCCCGCGGGCATAAAACGCTTTCGATTTCCCGAAACTTGTTCCGATATTTAAACCGAACGTATTCGGATCGACGAACGTACGAGTGTGCGCGAACGGCAACGATATTTTATCCGTGCAATGACGTCCGTGACTCTTGGTCCGTTCATTATAGCAGCGCACACGCGGTGCATGCCCACCCGAATCAATCGGCCTGCTCGTACGAACGTTGAACGCTTACATCACGTCCGACAACGTTTCGGCCCGCGTGTCTTCGGGCTTTCGTGTACGTCGATGCGAACCATAATATCGTGTCGGAGGAAAACGCTCTCGTCGTAACGTTCGTCCCTTTTACCCAGATATTCCAACCGTATGTTCGTGTTGAAAACCGTTCGGGTCCAATCGAGAAAACCGTTCGGGTCCAATCGAAAACGTACATAATATTATTACATCGATCCGGACGAAAGCTCTAAATAATTCATAAACCCGTTTTTCATGATGTTTCAATCGTGCGCGAATTAATTTTCAGTTATTCCTATCCTGAACCTTTCATCCTATCGTTTCCAGCTACTCTCCTTCCAGACGCAAGCGATACAGAGATCTACTGCAACAGTAAACGAATAAAAAAATAAAACAAAAACTTGTCCAAATAACAGTTCACTTTGTAACGTGTAAATCATCAATTTAAGTGTCATCATCGGGTTGTTTCTTTTCTCATTTTTTTTTGTTTTTTTCATTCGTGTTATCTTTACGTATCACATATACTCAATATGTGATGATATAAATTGTATTTCGACTTAAGATAAAATAAAAGTTATTCCTATAGCACACATTGTACACCGACTGTTCAATGTTGATATTTTATTAAAGTGTTTTATAATGCAACGTATAACATGCATGTTTTCAATAAATATTATATTAACATTTTGAAGTTATACGTAGCACGCGCAGTGATCAGAAATAGTTGATTACGGAAAAATAAAACTAAATTATTTAATACTCTTAAAAAAAAATTATACCGAAATATATAATATAAATATATATATGAATAATTTTTAGAAATAATTAAATTTTTCATATAATATTAGTATTTATAAAAATGTAAAAATAACTTTTATTATTTGATTATGTTTATGATTACTCAATTGGCTGTGATTATCCTACCTTCGTGGTTTTCCAAATCATCATATTTGTCATTACATTTTTTATTGGATTTCAACTCCTGCAGAAAGTAAATATTATATTTTAAAATTAAAAAATAAAGGTCAATACTATTTTTATGTTTATTCCATAAAATACCATTAATATACACAATCACCAACCAAAACGTCTCTAAATGCGATGGATCGCTATCTGTATAAAAGTTATCATAACACACTTCTCAGAAACAAGAAAATTTACTGAAATTCATTTTTCTTATCCAACGTTTTTCCATACATATATCATTTTTTTTTTCGCGTACATAATCGCATTTCTCTTATTCTTTAACTGCTCTTTTGTCGTTAAAACTTTGAACATAAAATGCATAATAAAACTAATTTATGGACACAAAACTATAACTGACTTTAAAATAATATTTATGCAACTCAATTCATTTTTTGTTTTAAATTCAATAACGAAAATGTTATCAATAGTATTTCTAGTATTTATATAATATAATAGCTGTTGAAAATATATGTCAAGTTGTTAATTGTTTTCAATTAACGATTAAAATAAAATAAAAACCAATTCTTTTGAAATATTAATGGAGGCAATTTACTAGCAGACAGTATTTTGATTCAACTCGTTAATTTAATCATGAAAATAAATAATTTTTACGCAGTCATATAAATTTTAAAGCAGTGTTCACGTGTATCGCAATAAAAAAAAAAAAAAAAAGTGTAATAATTAGTTATAGTTAATATACTACCGAAACGCATTGATGTATAGCACTATTATACATATACGAAAAACAAAAATCAACATAAATATAAAAAGTTATTCCGTTAAAATTATTTTCATCATGTACCTACACGAATGCGTACAACGTTTTTATTAAACACGTAATCCAAAATAATAATAAAACGTATTAAGTAAATATTTGTTGTGTTTCTCAACGGTTGCGAAAATAAAAAATAATATTTAACATTGTTATCTGATTCACATGAGAATCCGAAATTATCGGTCTTATTTATTTAACTCGTATTGTAGAAATTGAAATATTTTATTTGACTTACAAATATATTTTGAAATTCTAATGAAATTTATTTTATAATTTACGTTCAACGTTGAAACATTGTCGAGCTTTACAGGTCTTATAATAACATATTAAGGCTTAAAACGGTTATTTGCGTCGATTTTTTATCTCTGTTTATCATAAAGGCGACGGAGAAAATTCACTTTTCGTACCATCAACACTGCGGGCTATAGGCTAATATTCGAACTAATGGACTGAAACATAATGTTATCAAATCATGAAATGACAATATAAGGCTTATATTGTACCACATTACGTGTACCTGTATTTCAATAACATAGATGGCTTGTGCGACCTGTTTGTAACAGTAACAATACATTTGCGTGAGTTTAAATTATATTTTTATTTTAATACAAATTAAATTTATTTGTGCAGTAAAAAACAATAATAATATTTATAGTTTGTTATCATTGAAATGATTTTTTGAGAAACTGTTTTTTTTTTCTCGTGTTTTCTGCTAACTGTTAAGTGTTGTACATGGTTTTGTCATTGGATTAGATTCAATATTAGTCTTTGCATAACAAGTTATAATTTTGTTTTTAAATTTCTAATTCTGATACTAGACTGTTTACATACGATTTTCCAAACAAATAAATGAACTAACTTATTTGGTTAATTAATAAATTTATTTTAAAAACATTTTTTTTTTTCATACATAATGGTCAATCTTAAAACAAACCCCCTCTCTGTCTCTGGGTAAAATAACTACTTTATTATCATTCGTGATCGGTATATTTTGTTACCATCGTACAAGACATACGCTCGATCCAGCGCAAACCCGTCCGGGAACGCAGGAAGTGAACTGTCTACATTTCTAGATTGCAGAACAATATTTTTGTGGCCCGGATCCGGTACGGAAATCCTTTTCGAGCCCGGTTTGGAAAATTGTGAAGCAACGCGTTTAAAATTCATAAGATAATACATTTTTTACCGGGGTGTAACCCGGCACGGACATGACCCATAGCAGTGGGAGTACACTGATTTACGTACGAACATTCCATTTCATTCCGTTTCCGCTAATTGTCATTGATCAAATTTCCGCAGTATTCATCGTCATTGGTAAATATTGGACGTAGGACATTGGAAATTCACTATTATAATGTAATGTTTTTTATTAGAAAGTGTTCGGTCCAAATGACGGCTTTTGTTTTTCGTCACATAATCACTTGCTCGCAACAAGGTAGATAAAACCCATACCCATAAAGTTATTTACGTCAGGAATTGCATAATTCGTGATTTACATTAATACATTTCACACAGCACTCTTCGAAATTTTATCTCCAAATACTTATTATAATTCACTGAGATCACACATTTACTCGTATTTTATAATATTTTTCATACATATAATATGTAGTGTTTTTAAAGAAAATCTTGATGGTATTTATTGATCATAAACGGCTCTTGATTTTCAAAATGATTAAACAAGAAAAAAACAATTGTTATTATAACATCAGAACGTCCATTTGTAGATATTCTGAGTTTATAAGAAATTGTAAACTCATACATATGCTCCAGAATATATTTTTTCTGACTTGTACAGATAAGACATATTTCCAGTGTATCTACTCGTATGTCCAAAAAAAAATCGAATAAATCATCGCACCAGATTATTAAAATAGCCGTGACTGATTTTGTAGTAGTATACTGTACAGTAATCAAATTCGACACAAACGTCACTTTGATACATTTTCAAACCTTAAAATAATTATTACATTACGTTTAACCATCTTAGTGCTGTTTGGGTCTATGAAAACGTCTAAAAATGAACCTAAACTTAACGCCCTCTATCCGCACAACAATTACGTATTATCCATCGCACGTGAATACGGTTGACATATTTTTTCTGTTCAGTTGTGTTATTCATAAATTACTATTGTATATTACTATTGTATTACTATTACTATAAGTAAAATCTTTAGTACAGTATTCATTAGTTATCAGGTCATTAAAAGTGTATTTTATATGATGCACACAAAGATATTTATTACACATAACATTCTAAGCATTTTCCATAAATCAAACGAAATACGTGTCTGAGTACTATATTTTTTTCATAAACGTTATAAAATACAATGTACTATTGTATCTGACTGCGCGTTGATAATAATATTAACTTTAACCCTTAAATAAGATGTTTGAAATATTTCAAAGAACATCTGTACCGTAATACTACACATATACGTTATTATCCGTTTCAATGTAAAATGTACAATAATGTGTTCATAACCACGAATCTTCTACTAAAATTAACTGTTGTCTAACCGTTTCAGATTGAGAAAACTGACGAGACTAAAAAAAAAGAAAAAAAACACATGACAATCTCGCGTTCGTATGAAAACGATTTTCAAGCACCTCACGTATCATCTCTAAAGTGGATGTATATAATGTATAATATATATATATATATATATATATATATATATATATATATATATATATATATATATATACGTGTTAATGTAATATATGATACGGAACAACATCTAAAACACACAGAGGATGTAGAAGCATTAACACATCAACGGGGTACAATTTATGAGTTTGAAACATCGAGCAACCGGCATTTACCACCTATGTCATGATACACTGGAAGACGATTTATCAACATTGAACATACAAAGAAATGACCTATAAACACCAGAGATCGTTTCGATCATTTCTATTCGTTTTCGGCACTTTATACAGAGACACGTAATAGCAATATATAATGTATGACCAGAGTCTTGAAACGATTCGAAATGTTAACGTTTAAAACTGCAACACATAATATGTGTTCCGTGTTACAAATCAAACTATACAATTAAAATATAAATTTAAAATTAAATATTAATATATGCAGCAGCAAAAAGTAAAATATTAAAAAATGACTCTGAGAAAAATTATAAATATTATTCCAACGTATGTAAGTATAGGTTTTACTTATGTATTTGAAAATATAGGCTATTGGATATCAAAAGCAGATGAAAATATCATTAGATTTCATCTTTGAATGTAGCCCTCCGAACACAAAAATAATTAAGAATTTAATATAGTTCGTGATTCATTTAAAAAAAAAAAAATAATACTTAAATGCTTTTACTCCAGAAATAGTTCATAGCGTATTGAACAATAAACATAAACAATAATATAAACAAATACATCATTTCGTAGACACTATGAAAAACTACAATTTTATCGTTCATCCGTTTCAGTAAATAATTAGTAATAATTAAGTCTCACAATGGACCAGACAACGTAAAAAAAAAAAATGCGTATAGTCACCGAATTCAACTAATTAATGTATATGTTACGGTCCAGGTGGACAAATCAGTCAGTAGTATCGTTAGTTTTTTTTTTTTTTTTTTCATTGAAACTATTTTCAATTTAATTATCGAAACGACCGTCTGAGCCTTTATCGAAGTCTTTTTCGCTTGGGAGGGGTAGAGTACATTATATTTTAGTAGATAATCAATAATTAAGGCAATGATCGTTGCATTTGTGGTCATAAATGTGAAAGAAGGAGATGCAAATGTAAAGCTTCTGGAATTGTATGCATATCTAAATTACATAATAGGTGCCCATACACGAGCGGACTTTTTGACGGATTTGGTCCGCCACGGACCTAATCCGTCAAAAAGTCCGCTCGTGTGTGTGTGGTGTTCTGAGGATTTAGTCCGGCAGATTTGGTCCGACGGATCAAGTCTCTCGCTTCTCCACAGACTAAAGGACCAGGTCCGACGGACCACGGACCTTGATAAGAAATTTTTATTTTATTGATAGTAATAACTTTATTATCACACAATATCATCTGTTTACTTATCAATGGTTCGTTAATGATTTGTATTTTGATATATTTTAATCATTTTCAAATCTTTTTTTTTGGTGTACCTAGTTAATTTTATTTTAGTAATATTTATATACATTTTGCACAAATCATGGAGTGGAGTAAATCTATAATAACAGCATAAATCCAGCAGCAGCTATCATCTTTCTTTTTCTCGGAGGCAAATTATGTTTATTCATTATATATTAATAATAATATATAATATAATAATAAATATAATAATATTATAAATATTATAAATATAAATTATATTATTACGTTATATTAATTATATACCTATTTAAAGTTTATTAATATAAAATAACATTTTATTAACACAAATTCAGATGAGTAATAAAATGAAATAAATGAATAAAACAACTGATAACAAATAATAACTGATAACCCAGCTGTGGTCCGTCGTATAAATCCGCTGATCTTTCAGAACGGCTTGAAAGACCAGAGGACTAGGTCCTCTGCTCGAAATCCGACGGATTTCGTCCACTAACCAGCGGACTTGGTCCGCTGGAGGATTTGGTCCGCGAAAAACAGCGGACTTTTATTTTCACGTTAGTGGACACGTTAACGGACCTAGTCCGACGGACCAAATCCGCCAAGGACCTACGGATCTAGTCCGTCGGACCAAATCCGTCATGAAATCCACTCGTGTATGGGCACCTATTGGTAATACATGTAAAAATAAATAATAAATAATATAAATAAAATATTTTTCTTTTCCGTTAAAAATAAAATTATAGAAGATCATTCTTCTTATTATTATATCTTATCTTATTATATCTTATTATTATCTTAATGATATGTATTGTATTCACTTGGCACTTTCAGTGCCGGCCATTGTATACAATGACTGGTTTGAATGAATAATCATCTACTTGGCTTAAATAACTTAGACATTGTACATTTTGTCCGGTTAGTGTTTACAATGACCATTAACCGTAACATATATATGGAATATAAGTCGACTTAAATGTTTTACCGATAAGGGTAAATCGATTTTTTCATCCGTTAATATCGAATTAAGACTCATTATACAAATTATGTTCTATAATTCCGTGTTTAAATAATATATATATATTTAATTTTGCAACTCCACCAAATAATATTAATAATGCGATTTGTTAAGTGTAAATAGGTTTCGAATTCGAACGCAAACTATTTTTAAACGAGTGAACGTCCGTGCTATTTTACGTTTTGAATACTTGTCATCAACATTTTAATTGTTTCACAAACATTATATGTTGTGTATTTAATTGTTCGATCGATCGGCTCGGAGATTTTCTTCATTAAATCGTATTCAGTTGCGTAGATACATTTTTTTTCTAAAGGGGGGGAGGTGTTTAAAACTTTTATTTTCAATGTTCATAATATTCTTAGTATATCTCAATACGAGTTCCTATGTAATATTAATATATCCCGTATTTAATGAAAATTATTTTGATACACAATTTGTATTATAGTCAATTTAAAATATGATTTTACTATTATGTGTAGGTAGGTATATTATAATTAAATACCTAAACAAAAAATAGGTGGGAGGGGGGGTTGGCCCTCCAGTAACTACGCCACTGATCGTATTGAACATTTAGGCATTCGATCAATTATTTATTGTAATCATCCACCGCATGGTGTTATAACTGAACGACATGAAGTTATTAAAATAAATCGTACAATATAAAATATATATTTTATAGTGTTGTTCAACTTGACCAACTTATTGTCAAAACCGTATGTGTTTCCAGTAAAATAAGATATAAAAAGGTTAAACGAAAATTGTTAGTACAAAAATTGTTCAACAATAATATATTTCGAAAGTTGTAGCCAACTTTTGACGATATGTGTCTCAGGTTTTATAAAAATAAATTCGAATAAAGCTTATTTCTTTGAGATTTAGATAAAAATCCTAAATGTAAAAGTTTCAACAAAACATTGAAAACTATATACACACCAAATTGTCAAAGCTGTAAACTTATTCTTTAAGGTCGGAGGGGAAAAAATGAAGTTTTTCATAACCGCAAAACCAAATGCGAAAAGTGTACTGGTGCGTTACGTAAAATAACTTTCACTAATTTGATTATACAAAGAAAGATAACAAGAAGAGCGAAAAAATGGTCTGTTATTTGAATGCACCGTTGAAGCAAAAAAGTCGCACTTGGCGAAATTAAGAGATCCGCAAACAAAATATAGCTTTTGTATTTAGGAACAAAAAAAGAGCAAATACGGGTATTTAACGAGTAACGTCCACTTGTAACGTTCTTTTCCACCCCCGTCGTGCATTTTTCATTTAAGTTGAAAGGGTGAATGAATAACTTTAAAAGTGAAATATAAAGCGAAGAGGTCCCTGTATATTAACGGAAATTGATAAAAATAACAGATAAGCTATTAAGGTCGTTCCACAGTAAGTTATCTGATTTCAAGTTTTAATAATATTATACTTCTTGTTATTCTCCATAACGATTTCGTCAATATAGTGTTTACTGTTTTCACGTACAATTATATTAAATGTCGTACAATTATTTGAAAAGCATAGGGTTTTGATAAATTTCTATAATTATATACATTTATACGTATAGGATTGTATGTGTGTTTGTCTTTGTGTAATATAACATCATGTTGAATGCAAATAAAAACTTTCCATTCTTTTTCATCCAAGAAAATTATTTATATTTTGTATTGGGTAACAATATTATTATAAGAAAAGGCCCAAAAAGCGACTGTGACTGAGTGAAACAAACGTACGCGTACGCGTGAAATACCTACACATAATATGTGTGTACAGCACTTGTTTGCAATAAAAAATCGAGACGATTTCTCGGATCATTACTCTGCAGGAATACGCAGTAGATACTTCAAAGTTTACGATGGCGAATGTAATACACTGCACGGTGGTATTCAGCCAATTTAGGTGTGAATTGTGTATAAGTCACTCTCGATATATATTTCAAGTTCAACAAGTCAACAATACACTTTGTGCGCAACTGATTAAAACCGTGAAAAGTTCGAGGAAAAATCTATCGAAAAACGTTCGAACATCGAAGGAAGGAAAATAAATGAACGGAGAAGTAAAAATAAATAACCGAATCTCCAGTGTTTGGCACAGGAAAGTGAGTGGTGTCTCATTTTGTTTTACATTGAGGTACGAAGAAAATATGCGCCGAATTTTATGGATGGTAAAACTGATTTATAATATAACAGAAATATGATATTATAACAACAATACCCTATATTGGTAAAAAAATTTATATAAATTAGACCCGAGCACCGAGCTGAACAATGTTCTCGTTAGTCTGTATTCTAAACCAAATTTATTAATATTGTCGGCCGATGAAACATACTACGAATGTTTTAATCAGTAGTCTCACGGTAATTTTTTTTTCTCGAATAAAATCAATGTGTGTTTTTTTACACGTCAATGAACGATTGAGTATAAAATAATCATCATAAGTACACGTTTGCGGACGTCATACAAGGATGATCTTTACAGGAAATAGTGGACTTTTGTATTTGTATACTTTTTTACATTAATTTTTCGTTAAACAGAGCTATTGTCCATGTTAATATAAATTATTTGTTTTGACGTTTTTGACAAAAAAAAAAAAATAATAATAATAATACTAAAAATTCCCCTTCATGTCTCTCACGCGTAAATATTTTTTCCTTTAATGAGGTGAAAAACCAAATAAACTGGTTAAATTAGTAGCTTGGCATTCCTTTGTATAATTGTATGTGTCACGAGGGACACGAAGTGGACACGCAATTTCACCGAGTTAGTTTTATTGTATTACAGAAAAGGCTCGATAAAGCATTCCATGTTTTGTATAATATACACATGTTGGCATTGCGCAAAGTATTTTTCCGTAGTAATAATTTTAATATACAACTGACAAAATGATATTTTACGTATATTATATACGTTAACGTGGTATACCCAATTATTATATTTGATTAATAATTATAATAACACGGTCGGTCCTTTTCATAAAAAGTCAACATTTTTTTTTTTTTGTATATTATGTTCAATATTAATAATGTTTATTTAATAATAATAATAATTACTCACGTGTGGTATCATGTTACATTAGTATGAGAGGTTTGTACGCTTTCGATGCGGATATGCCGATGACCTGCCTATGAATAAATAAAGAATATTTATGTCGAATAAATATGTGTAGTAATATGATATAGTTTAAAATATCTATATCGATAAACACTCAGGCATTGTATATACTTAATCGAACTTTCGTGTACCTTCTTACCGCATATCCAAATATCCTTTGAAATCCTCTTATAATACAAATACATACATATATTCATATAACAACGAATGTTATGTACACGGTTGATCAATAATTTATGTTCAAATAAAATACTGCAGCGTTTTAAAATGAATTTAAAATAATCCATCGAAACTAGTGTTTTGGCCCGAGAGTACATTTTTTTTTTCTTTTTTGCTCAGTCGCTAAAACATTAACAGAGACAGAGAGAGAGAAAGAGAGAGAGAAAGAGAGAGAGAGAGAGTAAGAATATAAATACGATTTGTATTTTGTTGTAGAAGAGAAATCCAATTTTAAAATACCTATACTCGAATTGCTGATAGTGAAAATTGAGCCAAAAATATAGACAACGCTTGAAAAACGATGCCAAAAACTTTGTGCGTGTACTCATACATACCTCCTACGAAAAAGGGTCAAACGTGACCTCCGATACATTGTCACATCCGGGTGGCGTTAGATTTCCCACTGGGAAAATCATTATTCGATAAAAAAAAAATAAATAATGTCGAGTAAGACGATGATTAAATGAACGTGTACGACAGCGTTAAGCAATTTAATCATGCAAAATGTGCATCCCATACCTACGCAAAATTATACAGACAACACAACGCAATAGACTAATCTGTATTTAGATAATTATTTATTCAATTATAATGTGATATGATTTTATTTAAACAAATATACTTACAGTTAGTGCCTTCGTGAATTCCACGAGAAAAATGTGCTTGGAGCAAGATTTCAAAGTTAACGTTTGTAATTTTTCCGAAATTTTCAGGGGGGGGGGAATCACTAAAGAATATTTTATTGTTTCATATCCGGGAGTCGAGATTTTTATTTGGGTCGGAGAAAAACGGTTTCCGTGTTTACTACAGCACGTTGTTCCTTAAATTTTTCTAACTACTTTTTTAGCTATTATTTAAAACATCGAACCCGGAACGTTAAATTTTAATAAATAGTTTTGGTATTTAAATTACACTGTCATTATTTTCAATTCAATACATTATTTTTGTTATATTTTATCTTGATGTCAACTTGTACGAAAAAAAAAAATATATAATATATATATATATATATATATATATATATATAAAATACAAGTTAATAAAATAAAATCTTGGAACTTTTTTAATTTAATTTCAATTTCAATATTAGATACTGCTTCATCGATCAAATCGTCGATTAAATCGAAAATGAGTACAACAGTCTATAGAAAATTGACAATTCATATATTTTCGTAACAGAATATCGTGCAACTGTTGACGCATCATTTAAACCGTTTAAAGTATATTGTGGATATTTGAATAGGTAGTTAGTTTTGTTGACGCTGTTCTATTATGTTTACCATTCAATTGTAAATTTAAGTTCACGTACATTGCTGATTTTGTTTACATTTTATTTGACTTCTGGTTCAGAAAACACAATTTTGATTTTGAGCAACCATATGCGGTTAAACGACACACATGACATCTTCAGAAATATGTAATTTTGTTCAAAGTCACTTAAAAAAGTTGGCAATTTTTCACTTAAGGGTTCATATATAATAAATATATTTTTAAAACAAATTGTTTAATTTGTCGTTATATACATACATGTATAAACACTAATTTGTATATGTATGTATTGGAAAATATATTTTAAAACTTTATAATATATATACATATGTACGTTCTTATCGCGTACTAAAACTATAAAATGTCTCGATTCGCAGCATAAAAGAAAATATTTGTATTTTGTATTATTATTGGAGCATTCACAAACGACTATTAAGCTTGACAAGGTGTTATCATCGTCGTGGATCTTTTTGATTGCTGTCATTGTTGTGTATTACAGTAAATCAAAAATCTTAACCACCGTAGCACAAATAACAATATGCACGGGTATCAATCAGCTACACTCAAACAACATCTCATAGATAACGCATGTGTATTAGTATTAATAATAATGGTGCACTATACACAATAATTATCTAATTATCATAGTTATAAACACTAAGTAGCTACTCAGATAATTCACCGACTGAGCACGTACATTTTATACACATAATATATGTTAAACATGCCATGAGTGTGCTCGTGTGTGTGTGTGTGTGTGTAACATATATTACTCTGGTCCGTAGAATGGAGACTGTTTTCGGGGGTGAAATGGTCCTCGGAGAGGGGGTATATATATATGAAAGGGATAGTGTTGATATGCACAGGTTATAAATCAATTTTGCAATAAACGAACGGCTATTGGTGGGGAACAGTGAAATGAAGTGGACCGAAAGCTCTAACCCGTGAATTGCGTGTGTATAAACGATCGGTCGTGCGTGTGAAGTGATGGCGAATGTGTGTCAGAGAATGGAAATAGCGCACCCGGTTGCGTTCCATTGGAACGCCGCCGACGATATAGCGGCGTTGGACGGGGACGAGGACATCTCCCGTCCCCTAGCCTGAAGTCCGTAGTGGTGGTCGTATGTACACGTATATATATATATATATATATATACGTGTGTGTGGGTGTGCGAACGTCGGCGGGGAAGAGGTTTTTTAGAGTTATGTTTACGTCTACAAAATGTCACGATGACCATGGGACCGTTTTAACATTATTAAAATATCGGCGAACACCCCCCTGACATTTCGTTATTAATTCCGCACACGTTAATGGACACAGTCGGCTTTTATAATTTTTAGTGTACGACGTGCACGACCGTGTGTATATCACAAACGGGGCAGGTACACTATATATTATTGTTATCATTATGTGTACAGTATAATACGCAAAGCTTTGTTTTTACTTTTTATTATTACCCACAACTGACGATAATGTGCAAGCACGCCGAAGTACAGCTAACCATATATTATGTAGAATTACACGAGTAAAAAAAAAAAATAAAGTTTCTAGACGATTAATAGGTGTTATGCAAATGTCAACGAGTGTTCATAAATTCCTTTCGTAATTGTCAAATTATAACAAACGTAAAAAACGTGAAAAATACATCACCGAGGTATACGGTTTTAATACAACGATGATGACGTTTCAATGTGCGTGTATGCGTGTACCGTTTGCCGTTAGGTTTGTTTTCGATTTACGAAATTTAAATAACTACGAAACCGTTGTGAATGTTGCGACGGACGTATATCCATTCCGCATTAGCATAATATTATGTGAAACCTGCTTGGTTAATTGTTTTTTTTTTTTTTTTATTATTAGAATCCTACAAACAACCAAGAAATTATTATAATATCATTATGGTATTCTATTAGTCGTATAATTTTAGAAAAGGATTAATTGTTTTTGGTGTGCGTAATTTTACTTCGGTAGCTTGATACGTGTTTTGTTTCAAGAAATCATTGATAATATTATGCAGAGAATTGGATTTCTGGTTTGTAATGCATTATATTAAAATGAGAATGTATAATTCAATGATTAAAATGTATAACTAAGCCCTTTGAAGAAAATATTGTGCCTCCATATTGCGATAATATTTTTGATATACATACAAGTAATCATTCCATTCCTTTCATGACTTCATGTATATATTATGCAAAATTATTCATTTCGACATTCAAGTGAACATTTTTAGTGTACTCGAATAGATTGTTGCAAAGACGGAAATAAAAATCACATTTTTTTTTTATTTTTTTACTTCCGTGAATCCGTATTAGCAGTGAATTTTTTTCAACTGTTTTCGAAAACTCGAAATCGTAATTCTCTCTTATATAAAATCAAAAAAAAAAAAAAAAACAGGTCCTAGTAATTAGCGTATTTAAGCAAAAGAATTTAAAAAATGTTCATGCCTAGCGTGATTAATAAATCGATTTGATGATATTGATATTGCATTCCGTACCGAACCGGTGCTGTTGCTCTGCAGCACGTCAGTCGTAATAACAATGGTAAAAAAAAAAAAAAAATAATAATAATATAGAGTGCGATGCGTGGGCATTTGAATCGTGATAATTTCTTGTTCCAGCAATCAGAATGTGTAATTCAGTTCGGTCATCGCACGCGCGCACGCACGTCTCCGTAGTGTGAGTAGCTACGTGTAATTTATACATTTATATCTATTTTTGTTATAATTTATACCGACACAACGCGCCAAACACGCAGACTGTTTCGTCAACAAATTACGGAACTCCAAATTTTCCGCACGGGTTTCAGTTAGTATTAATTCACGCACCGTAAGTGTACTGCAGCGGTACATTTCTGTTGCCGTCGTATAAAGCCGACGGGCTCGGATTCGCATTACCGGACCGGAATTCATTTACGGCGCTGAGATCGAGAATCATTCGTCGCAGGTGTGTCGACGCACGGAGTCTATGCGGCGTAAATTGCGTTTCGTGTGCATTAATTGCGTACGGATCGCGTTCACGCTCTACGTCCGGCAACCGTGGTTATTGCGTGCATAACAAATATTAAAGGATTATTACGTCGATTCGTATGCATCCCTTATGGTTAATGATACGGTACAACATGCGCGTGTTTGCAGTACCTCAGATTGGCGAATAACAATGCGTACAGTTTTTTGTTTTTTTATTCGATTCCATTCAAATAGTTTTTTTTTTTTTTATTATTTCTATTACCCGTCGGAACAACGATTATTATAGATAAAAACAACAATAATAAACGATAGAAATTACGGGTTGTACAGAGGCCATCCAGCTGGAGGAACTACGACACGAATACATATTTCAGTTAAAGGTCAATACGTAAATATACGATACTCTTATAAGTATGACCATCTTTTTTATGCTCAAAATTTGAATTCGATCAAATGTTGGTTCATGGAAAACGTACGTGTACGATTATATATTATATACCGTAAATTATTTTTTTTAACTTTTAAACTAGTATTCTGCAGCAATATCGACTTTTTTCTTTTTTTTTTTTTTTTTTTATAGGGAACTTTCGTTGTTACTGTCAAATAATGATTAAGTTAATATACAGTCAATTTTTGAATGTAACTTAATCAATATTTTTATCAATATTTCCGGAATGATACAAATTTAAAATAATATTTTATATTATTTTATCTTCTTATGTGATTTTATATATATGTATAATAAAATTTATTGTATTTAACTATGAAAAATAAACATATTAAATAATAAAAATATATATTAATACTAATAGAAATCAAAAAAAAAAAAAAAATATGACACTAGAAGATAATATAATATAAATCATTCAATGCTCGATTATTTGGACTAGTTTTATGGTGTGACCTTGATTACTATAGCACAGAATGGGAAATTGCTAAAAAGAGACGAAGAAATGGATAATCTATTACGTTGAGGTGAAGAACTTGGTAAAAATAGGAATTGTAGAGATGATAAAGACATCTAACTATCTGATAATAGAGTGTTCCACAAGAATTTTCAAATTACCAGATCTCCCATTAAGGATATTATGCATTAAAGGTACATATTTTTATTTAATTTTTCAAAAGTTAGTAAAAACGCAAAAATTAGCAAAATTGAATCGTTAATGAATCGAAATATTTTTTATTGTAAATCCTCGTGTATATTATGTAGCCGTTATCACACTAAAACGAGTTGTCATACTACGACGTTAATATTCAGTGAGGACGATCGTTTCGTTATAAAGCATCTAAAATTTAAATAATAAATAAGTCATCATTGGTCTTGTATCTTGTCATCTCGTTGTACATTGTTCCACTGCTTACATTGTATGGCATTTTGTTATGTCACGTAAACCTATTGTATGGAGCACTATAGGATAAAAGCTATAACATATAACCGACTGTTTAAATTAGATGGAAATGGAGGGTTTTTTGTATTATGATTTAAATCGCAATGAATTTCACCGATTGGCCTTTAATAATAGGACCGCATAGAGTTGTTTCATGAACAATACGTTTAGCGTGTCCGATTGAATTGAAATATTATATTGTTATTGTGCACGGGAAAAACTGTGATTATATTTTAATTTATTCAACACGGTAGTGCCGACTAAATAAATATATATATATTTATGGGAAATTTTATTTTATTAACGCAAACGTTAAAAATAAAAAGCTGGGAATACAAAAAACAAAAAAAGTATAAAAACATAGTATACATTTATTATTAGTAACAATGATAAATTAAAAAAAAAAAGAAACATTTTTCACAGTTTTCATACAGTTCAGAAAAACTTAGGCTATTCCATAACTACTGTGGGATTGTTTATCGTACATTTTACTCGACCTCTATCACTTTTTTAACAGTTCAAGGCCGATCATGATATATATATATATATATATATATATATATATATATATATATATTTTAAACCATTAACTAGATGTTTTTTATTCCCCCGGAGCAATAAAATAAGAACTTTTCATATAACTTTGCGAACAACAGTATTAGTAGTAGAAGTAGTAATAGCAGTACATATATTTAATAATAACGTGAATATAAGATAATTTATTTAAGAGGTTCATATAATATATTCGTCGTGGTTTTTAACATTGAAATATTTAGTCGAAAACAGTACATGATGTGTGCATTTTGTATAATGTTAAAAATTTATCGAGGCTAACCCGCGTGAATGCGTTCGCCTCGGCTATAGAATTTCGTCGTGTTCCATGCACTGTTCCTGCTACTGATATTCCGCAGACGTTTATTATTTTTTCCCACTGGAAACCAATATTCATATATATAAGTACGGTAGCACCGGTAACACTTCGATCTACGTAGTGTCTACGCACCAATCAACATAATAACCTGACTGGTAGACGCTTCAACCCAAATTCTGGAAAAGCGTACGTGTATAGTTTTTTTGTGAACACTTCCAGTGAGTAAATGCTATAATATTGTGTTGGGTTAGTATTTCCACTGTGTCGAGACTCCAAATCTTTTTCCAAAACAGTGGAAATGAAATTTAAACCGATGCAGTTCGTTTCTAAGGAAAATATTTTAATTCTAGTAGTGTGAAAAATACAAAACGAGTGTGTATGTGTGTGTGTACGAGAGAGAGAAAACGTGAATTATAGCGAGTTTCAGTCTGTTGAAAATGACCATTAATGCTCTCTGAAATGTGTTATGTAACGTGGCGGACAGTCAACTTTTGATATCACGATTTCACCGAGGTAGGACTATGAGGACTAGGTACCTGTTTTGATATCAGCTATTGTAAGCGAAATATTCAACCTCACGTTATATGCATATACTCGTTTACATAACTATATATATATAATATACATATTATGTATATGATGTATATAGTGAACCCTTAAGCTCCGTAGCCTGTTGAGCCTTCCCGAACGCTGGAATTCCCCTCAGGAGTGCGACCGAAAGTGTCCATTGTTATACAAATGAGACTTTAATGAACACCGTCATTTATCAAAATAGTAACCATCGGCTCCTGGTTGAAATTCAGATTTGATTAGGTCAAAGTTCTATTACACACAACAAAAGACGTCCCTAGTTTCTTAAGTCGTATATTAGAATATTTTACGCAGGTAACGGTAATAATATGTAGTAATATTTTACCGAGCGCTGTAATTTTATGTAAATGCTCAATTATTAAATAATTTACCGTATACGCAGGTATTAGCCCGCGAAAACGCATCGAATAATATTTGCTGCCATACAAGACAATAATTACGTAATACAATCGTTATATTATGAACGCGTGTTTTAACGATAATGAGTAAACGAGATTATAACGTTGGTTCGCTTTTTTTGTATTACTAATTCTAGATTTGTAAAAACAATTCATATTTACGGTTCTAAAGATTTATAAACCGCCTGTAATTTGTGTTTTCATCGTAAACGTAACTCACACCGGTTAAGTTAGCGATAATAGTAATAAAAAAAGAAACCATGTAAAATGTTATTTGAGATGAAAACAAGAATCATACGTCATTCGCGTAATGTATAACATACATACATGCATCGACAATTCATAGAAATAATTCTGCAAACTAACTAGTGGACTTTGATTTTCGCTAAATATCAAGTACTTCGAATTTATTCGATTTCTTAGTTGTTGTTTAACATTTGAATATGGAGGAGTTCAACCCGCAAATCTTTATTCTCACCGCAATCGAAAAACATCTCGGACACTAACATTTTTATTTAAATCTACGGTTTGAAAACAATACAACTAAACCTACAACTGAAAATCGTTCACGATCGTTTCTCCAAGCGGTTGTTTATCGTTGCGTTTAAGTTAATCATTCATTAGTGACTCACTCAAAAACGAACGAAACGAGAGGAATATAGTCACCGGATGCGTAGTATTGTTGCACTCTTTCCAATATCTCAATAGTCGATATCAAAATAACGTGTACGCTACACTGGTATTGTCGACGTCGCAGTAGATATAGTTTGAATTACGTGTACATTTGTCTGTCATATTAAGACCGCTGAAAATAACAACTCGCAACGGACAGATTGGTTCTGAATAATATTAAGTATCGTAATGACATGTGATCTAAAGTGTATCCCGATCGTCTTTGTTCAGTGCGATATGGAAAAACTGGGGAGCATCAATTTAATCAATTCACTTAAAAAAAAAAAAAAATAATAAAAATAAACAGGTGATCAGAGAACACTGTAGATACCCCGTTAAAAAGTATGTACGGAACATAACGAATTCGATAAAAAAAAGTGAGCGTAGGTGTATATTTATTTTATTTTTTTATTACCAATGTATTTTTTGTTTTATCCAAATGAATTGTGTACACCATATGCGATATATCTGCGAACAGATCATTGTCAAGTGACGGACGGTAATGGGAACGGGTGAACGAGGGAACGATTTCGCACGCGGTACCTGCATATTGTTATACGTGTAAAATGAATTAAAAACAAAAAAAAAAAACCGAAAACAAAACAAGAACAAAATCAAAGTCAAAAGGGATGTTCACAACCATGGTTGGGGGAGGGAAAAGGTGGCTGCTCAAAGGTGATGCGTGATATAGGAGAAGGTGGTGATGGGGTGTAACTGACACCCTACAGAATTCCGACCTCTCTTATACGCGTTGTATCCGCCGGTCCGGGAGAGAATGTGCACACGCATTATTACATGCTACCTACCCCGGACGTGGGGGGGAGGATATGAGAGAGGTCAGAGGGTACGTGCATACATGTATAGAACGAGTGCGTGTGTGAGAACACGTACACGGTATAGGAATAGGCGACGGAATTTCGGTTTAATTAAGGACGTCCTCGTGGACAACATCGGCTGAGGCGGCCGGGATTACGGGGATTTGGCCGGATGCCTCTTCGGTCTAAACACTTTACAACAGCGAAATCCAATTAATGTGACGACGACGTTACAACAATAATACCGGCGCAGCTACTTGGACGGTTATTAACGACCCCGGGTGGACCCGAAATTTTCGATTATATCCCGCATGCGGTGTGCGCGCAGAGCGGGTGCGTCTAACCTCTCTCCGCGACCGACCGCCACCCCAGTCCGCGAGCCCATCCCATTCGCCGGCGAAGTCGCTAGTCGCCGCGAGAAAGTCGTCTGGCTGATCCTCGCGCACGCACGACGCGGCAGGGATTCGCCAAAGAGAGTCACCGCACGCGCGCGCGAGCGCACACGCACCGGCGACTACACAAATTTAATTTCAACTCGATGTGCGCCGCACGAGTGTGGTGCGAACCGGGCGTGCGGAAAGTACCGGTCGGAAGTTGTCCTGGGGCTTTTTTAGTGCCTTAAATGTGCGGCGAACGGGTGTGCACATCGTCACGGCCTCTGTGAAAAAATGTCATCACGGACCCATTTCCGAGAGGATTTCTCGAAATGTAAACGCGTTACATAGACGTTTAAAACTTATTATTTTAACCTATAGCCACGCAGTTAACGTCTGACGTACACGTAGGTCATAACATCCACGCTCAGGTTCAACCGAGCACGACAATATTGTTAGTTGATGATTATCACTGTGCTTATATTGTTCGTGTGCATCAAACGTAGACGTGTAACCTACGTGAACTGTAAGGGTTGTAGGTACGACGTGTTATATGTACGGTAGTTACAATGCAATATTATACCTGCCGAGGTGCTTTCCAATACTGGTGGTGCGACCTCCTCGCCGTCGACAGTAGTTTATCAATAATTATTCATGTTTCGCGCGCACCCGTAATAGTGTCAATTATCAACCATATTAATTACAATAATTATAGTAAAGACGGTGATATTGTAATGCAAGTTGTACAACCATTCTGGGCGGAGAAACGTTTCAGTACAATTCGAACGGCATGCGTCTCTTCGCAACAGGTGTCGCCGGCGGGGGTCTACGCAGCGATTTGACATATAATATTTAATACCTATTTTATGCACTATTATATCCTACGGTTTATTGTCAACTCGTCAGTTGAAGAACGCGCTGTGTTGATTCCGCAGCTACCGGAGCGAAACAAAATCTTAGATCGTACGATCGTTATGATCAGCCTTAATGAATATCGAATCGAGTAAATACATTTAGACGATATATCAGTACTTGAAATATTCTTCGAGACATTTTTGCAACGATCGTTTGGGATTATATTTCGTAGAAAATTTTTATTTTAAAACCATTTTTAATAAAAAATATATATATTTTATATTCCTAATTATAGGATGTAAAAAGAAAATGGCTAAATATTTGAAATTCAACTAACGTCGAAATCAAACAAAAAAATACTTAAACGTATATCACTATAAGGTATAGCGTCATATTTAATAAGGATTCTATTTTAACTAAAAATCGTTAACTAATATAACATTTAAAGTATTCTATTAATTTACGTACGTTATTCACGTTATTCATTCAAACATCGGTACGCATATTGAAGGATCGAGGTTAAATGCTAAATCGAATTCCTAAACCAAAATGTTCGCTCCCGATGGAAATATATTAAGGACCAAGCCTTGCTGGTGGCTCTTCAACTATGCACTGTTATATTATGCATACAGCGTGAAATATAGAAATTTTTATTTTCGTACAGCCAGTATTGAATCATAACGGCAGTTATTCGTTAACGACAGTTAAAAATATTAGCTAATTGTCTCCCGTCGGCGGTATTCAGCCATAATACATATATAAGATTAAGTAGCCAGTGAAATGTATTCGTGTATGCGTGCATATAACGGTAACACTATACGAATTAGAGTATCATTTGTTTCCCCTCCTCCCGTTTTAGTTATTCCTCGGAGGCGTCAAGCCTATTAGAACCAATTTGAATGAATAATATATTTTTAATACTTCTCTTTGGTAATTAATCCCGGACAAGAATTCCCATGGAAAATTACTCTTTTTCGAGCAACAGCCCTGACTAATGATTGTACTTAGAACGATGATAGGATCATTTATTAAGGAGAAAAAACTCGAAGAAAAAAAAAATGTATTATAAAAAGAGAAGCTCGTCGACGACGGCGAATAGAGAACGATGCGTAATAGGGGGAGGGGGGTGGTGATGGGTTGCGGTAGCGATGAAAAGATCGCGGGGCGAAATCTATTAATATTTTTTAAAAGTCTTCGCTCCACTGTTCCCCGACGTCGGCGGCGGTGACGGCAAAGTTTAATAAAATATTTTCATTTTTCACGACGAGATATAATATACGCGTATATAAAGAGCGTAATTTTTATAAACGTCAGAAGAAGAAGGAAAAAGAAAAAAAAAATGTAATTAGCGCTGCAATGGAGGAGATCGTCCGTAGGCAACGGCCTCGTACAGTCTCGCGTCATCTTCCAAGAAGGAACGGGAACGGTTCGCGTTCGTCGGCGACGGCGGCGGCGGGTGGCCCGCTGATGGATTAGTCGAATGTCATAAGGAAACGAGCTTTTGTGGTAATTTCATTTTTCACCGGCTCTCTAAATATTTTTGCCTTTTGTCCGTCGCGTGTCTACGCTGTTTTGATTAAAAATAAAAAAATTAAATAATAAAACTACTATAAGCGAACACCTCCGTCGCCCCACCGCCGTGCATTATCCGTCGTTGTGTTATTGATGTTGATATCGACGCGCGTACCCCGGGTTCGTTCGGCGCGGAAGGCGGTATGGAAATGATTGCCAACACGGCCTGCCTCTGCACCGTTGTACTCTGCCTACGTTTTACAATAGCAGTGCGTGCATAATGCCTCGCAGTATAACCTGTGGAGGAGAGTGCCGCCGAAAATCGATTGCGAACAGAAACGTTTTACAGGTCTGCGACGACAACTCACGCCGTTTACGAGCTGTGCACGTGCACATACCGTACGCATCGACGCAGGCAGCGATTTCGATCACGGGAGCGCAGTATGGGTGTGCGCCGTTTCCTGTGAATATCGCATGAACTGTTTCGGTCGAACACGGAGGAACATCTTTTTTTTTTCAAATCGTACATCGACGGTTCATGAGTTGTTTGAAATACATTTTCGAAGGCTACCCGGAGCAACACGGGCTGCCGGAAAATCCGACAACCATATTATGCGGTTCTACGTTTTTCGATTCGATTTTTATTTATTTACTTTTTTTTTTTATTATTTTTATTTTTTTTTTTCCCGAAGCCGTGTACGAAAATGCCTAACCCCCTTGCTACACCCCCCTGGCGGCGCCCGTGCACTGCACGTGTACCGCGTTGGCGGAAGACGTTTCGGTGATCGTGAGTGTACAGTATTTCACCGGGCAAGGCGAACAAAAAGAAAGAAAAAAAAAAAAAACGATGGTCTCACTGAGCGACCCGGACGATATGCAGTGTTCGCCGACCACGGTCGTTCGAGTAGGACGATTCGTGCGGGGCATACGACTTGGTATTCCGGCGCTCGTGCAAGCTAAAGAGTTGAACGGAAAACACCTCTGGGAAATTGCGCGCGAAACACCCGAACGTAATTGGTTTCGCACGGTTATGGGTTTCCGAGACGCATACGCGGCGACTTCATCGTGAACGTTGTTGGAATAATTATCGCACAAAACTCCGTGCGGCCGGAAATCCCGACCGACGCAACAGTTCTCTAACGGAGATCTGCGCAAACCACGTTTGTTGTTATAATATTATGCGATTTACACCTCCGCGGTTCGTGGCGAAACCCACGCTATTGTCTGACGAGGGAGGTACGATGCCGAAGAACAATAAAATATTATTATTATTACTATGATCATTATTATTATTATTATTATTATTATTGTTATTATTATAAGTATGCGTCGTATTTATAAATACGGTCAACGGAAACGTTAACTCGAGTTAGCAATATAGTAGCACATCAAACTTTTAACATACGACTGTTCGATTATATTATTGATATGTTATTAACTCGACTTGGATTACTCGATTGAGCCAAATCGAATACGTTTTTAATATGAATTTATCAAACAGTAGCTCTTTTTATTTTTTTCAATGAATGTAGCAAGAATTGGTCAACATATTACCGAACAAAAAGCCGATGATCATAGTACTTTCAAAAGGCATGTACTTAAATATTCAATCACGCACAACTAGAATATTAAACTCTCAGCGATAAACGAAGTATGTATTGGGTTTTTAATAACTTTGGTTTATTTTTTCTACGGCCTAACGTTAAGTCGGTAAGTGTATTATAAACGTTTAACTAGGGATCACGACATTGGGTCAACGGACAGTGGACCGAGTACAATATCAGATTACACGACCTTTGGGTCGAATAAATTATAGTTTGTTAATGCTATAGCGTTACAAAAACTTTCGAACGCGTTCATAGATTTTTTTTGTGACGCATGTTTTCCCATTTCCAATAAAAACGATTTTAAGTCATTTATTTTTTAACGTCTTATATTCATTTATAATTAATATATCATCCACTACCTCCACTACGGTAAATGTTTATATTGAATCTGCACAATTTTATCTATAAGAAGACACAACGTGATGTATACAACACTGTAGTACAATAGTGCGACCGAATTGAAAAAAATTATCACTTCGATGCGGCCAGATTCAGTACAATAAAATATTGATTTTGGATAATTCTAAGATTGTCATTTTACTGGTACAGTATGTGCAGTGGACTAATTGATATTGTTCGTGACCTTTTGCAGATATATACTCGTTCCTTGCTGAAAATCGATTTTTGAAACGTACCCGAGTTGTTTTGATCTGTTTTACGATCATAACTCCGCCAATACCCAACAGCTACACCTCGCCCAACTCTTGTACCACGCCGAATAGCAGATTCATTTTCATGCTGCCATGTGATCCGAGTGTAGAGAATTGCACCGGATACAGACCGTGTACATATGTAAATGTATAGGTAAACACTGAAAATCATATTTTTTTCCTTTGGAATATATTGTTCCGCCATCTTTTGTTGTGTTGCAAATAAACGGCAGATCTTTCGTTCGTCAAATATGGTTTTGCTGCCGCTTTGCAGTACCTATTCATTGTAATAATGCAGCTTTTGCGTGCACGTACAGTAAATACAGAACCGTTTCTCTAGCGAGCTGTACTGAATAATAATTGTTGTTTCCGGGAAAAACGGTCGTTGCGATGAACCTTTACCGGGCGTGCTTTACCGTCCAGCGCTTTCAGACAACCGTAACGATACAATAATGTATTCTGTATTGACGATTACAGATTGAAATGATTACATTTTCGTTCTACGCGTAGTCTGCGTTTAATGATAATCGCAATAATATATTTCGTCGTTACTATATTATCATAAACATATATCATGCATGCATACATACAGAGGCGTATTTTGAATTTTTTTTTTGTGGTGGAGGGGGAGAAATAAGAGTTATTTACAACTGCATTATACATGTTAATGTTTTCTTTCTCTGTACCTTCGTAGCAAGTCATTTATGACTTTGAATTTTTTTTTCTTTTGGAGGAGGGGGTCCAGATACGTAAAGCCTCTCTCGAAAAGATGCAACTGTATATACAGATACATGTATCTATATAGTACTACGTTTACTATGTAGTAATACCGAAATAATAATTGTTAATTGAACCGTTATTAAATATAGTGGTTTATTTATCAAACTGTTGTTTTTTTAGACTAAAGTTTAACGCAATCGGTTTATTATTGATCGATGAAAATACCGATGATTCGACAAGATATCAATATCGTAAAAACTAAGTAAGTACTAAATAAGTATTAAGCAGGTAAGTAGTATGAAAAAGAGAGTTCTAGATCCCCCGCGCCCCGCCCCGCCCCATCGCCTACCCGCTACCACCGTCGCCGTGCAAACCTACCGTAATCTAACCTAACCCCTCCCCACCCCCGCCAATATGATACCCTCTTCTCCATGTGCCGCCTGGAATGTGTGTTCGAGGGCTTTTACCCTCCTACTCCATGATATCCATGTCTTATCAATATTATTATTATTATTGATAGCCCGACCCGGTGTGATCGCCGTGTATCACGTCCGCACGTTAACATTTATGCCGCCGCCGCCGCACCGCAATACTTAACCCATCCATTATGCAATGCATAATTCACTTTTGCAACTAATGAGCCTACATGTACATGTTGTGTGTGATTTTATCGAGCACCGAGTCAAAACGATTAAGACCATGAAAATGACCCTTAATCGTTTTGACGATAAATGTATTGTTTGTGAGGATCGAATACGTACGCGCGCGTACGGTCATTACGCGCTACGCGTGTGATATTGTATTTTAATCTAATAAATTTAATTAATCTAATCTATTGTTATATAATAGGTATTATGTGTATTTAAATAATAAATAAATGGTCGTACAGTAGTAAAAATATGTATATATTAAATATAAAACTGAATCCATGTCGATGTATCTACAGGTATATTGCTCGTGCCGTGCCGGTAAATATAAATTTCGTTTTTCACGGTCGTTACACTCTTGTAACTCTAATGAGTTAAGAATCGTAATAGACAGTTGATGTCAATTTACCAGGTGCGATATTATTTCCATTGATGGTATGTTCAGGGTGATTAGATAATATCTTATATAATATCATATATTTTATGTAATTAAGCGAATTATGTAAAGTTTCGATAGTAAAAACACTAGACGTTATATTTGTAATTATATTTTTATTAATAACAATACAACATATATGCGGCATATAAACTATAGATGTACAATTCTTAGGTATTATTAAAAAGTCATTTGTACAATGTAAATACCTCTCATACGAAATATTATACATTGAGTATGATTTACGAGGAAAAAAAAAAAAAAAATAAATAAAAAATACATAGTAATAACGATATGGTAATCATTTATTTATATTGTGAGGATATAATCAAAGGCGATATAGTAATAAGTTTTAGACATTATCTATAAGCCATTTGCGTAATGCAAACATTCTGTGCAGCGTGCATTGAGTGCGATTTAGGTTTTTATGGAAAATGCAGCACGGTAATATTTGATCATCGTACAATCGGCTGTCGTACAATCGGCGTGATGATAAGGTGGTGGTGAAAAAATGAAATAAAAATGAATTTGTAAATTATTGTAAATATTATTTTTAAGCCGTATTTAGAATAGAATATATTAAAATTGTTGAAAATATATTATACTAGCTGATCCCGTGCACTTCGTTGCTCGTTAAATATTCCAACCCTATATGACTCTAACTTTGTTCAATTCGTTATTTAATATTCGGTGAATGATGTTCTAGATTTATCTTAAGTTTTCTCTCAGGAATAAAATTTCTGATTCACAGCAGTATATATCAGGTAGACAATCTACCTGCGATAGATCGCGGACCTAGTGCTGTTTGTACGTACCTTAGTGTATGATTTAAATCTAATAAAGTATCAAAGTTATACCAAGTTTGACATAATACGGTGGATTAATATAATCAATTAATACATAATCCTAACCTAACCTTAACGTACTAAAATCCGTAGTAAAAAATTGTATTGTTGACCATTTGCATTAGTATTTCGAACTATTTCTGTTGGTCCGAACGATGTCATTTGAAAACATGAATTGAATGTTCTAATTGACTTCAGGAACACGTTAGAATCTGGATCTGTACCGATAAGTAAACCGTTCAATGGTTCAGGTGGTGTTTCAATTTCAGGTAGTTGCATCTTTCCTGACGCACAACACACCCAGACTGGCTCATTTTTGAATTTGAGAGCATAGCAGTGCGGGCATTCCTTGTCCATAGCACAAATTACTACTTTTGAATGAGCATAATATTCAATATCGGGCTCATACTGGAATGCTAGACGCAGGAATGAATCAGATATAAATGTTCGATGTACCTGTTGGCGTAGTTGGTCATTTGCTCTGCGTGAGTCAACTACGAATCATTCGCACTATCGGATTGGCATTGTTCGTCTGTTATTTGCGCTCTTCTATTTCTCATGTTTGTAGCTGCATTTATTCTACGACAAAAATTGGCATTCTGGTGTCTTCTTGCCATTTTTTATGACACAAACAAATAGAAAATATTCAAAGTACTTATTTATGTTTTTTTTTTGGTTACCTTGCAACGTCGGGTAATTCATAATATTAACCACTAATAAATAAATATTATTCTCAAATCTTATAACCCCCATAGCAACCATTTATAAACAAAAACAAAAATTTCTATCGTAAATTTCAAAATTCCTGTTTGACCACCTCCCGGGGGTGGAGTTAGGTCCATATATAAACCATATAAACCCGCTCCACGACATTCTCTATCATTTAAAAAAAAATCAAGATAATCGGCCCAGCCGTTCTCAACTGATGCAATTTCGAATTTTTTGTCTCCATTTTTATATATATAGATTATATTATTATATTATTATTATTATTATTATTATTATTATTATTATTACTATATTATATTATTGTTATAATATAATATTATTCACACCGTACACATAATTCTATTATATAATAATGAATTTAAAATAAACAACATGTGAATAACAAAACCATTTTCGTTGTCGATCGTTGTCATTATCCCGCATGGGCTGTTTGCCCTTATAATGTGACGACGACGACAACGGGTAGGTGTGAATAGGTTCGAAAATAATATGTGGACTACGTTAATGTCATTGATGTTATTTTGGCAGTCGATATTATTTTCTCTTTTATGATTACACGGCGCTTTGAATAGCGATTAGATATAAGCAATTAAGTAAACTATGGAAATTATGATGAAATTATAATCGTACACGATTTTCGTCGAATATGTATATTAATGTGCTACCATTATTGGAGTCGATATTCATATTTATAAGAAGTCGATTATCATTATAATAAAGACGATCCGGTACTAACAGGTTAATAGTCATGTTATTATTTTCGATGGAGTCACTATTATAATATTATAAGTAATTATACATTTACACTCAAGTGTAATAGTAGTAAAATTCGGGGAATACATCAAATTCGACGTTAGTATCGAAAATCGAGGTATTGACGGAAAAAGAAGAAGAGGGTTCTATTCCAGGGCATAAATACACATTGCACTACTGTATTCGATAACAGTGTGCACCAACAGTTCTAGTTGACAGCAAGAGGTATACCAGCACCAGCTACCAACACCGACGGTATCACCACCGGCAGCGAGAGCACCAGAACCGATAGCATCATTATCATCACCATTGTCGTTGTCATCACGACAATAGTCCACACCGTGAAAGACATACGATTGTTCCACACACAGTGAGTTAACAGAAAATATTTATAGATAACTAATCTGACTGACATAATATATATGTGTATTATTTATGTGTGAAATTCATACACTCATATTTTTTTTATTTTTTTTTCTCATGTCCATTACAGACCATGGGCTCGTTATTGAGTACTTTGAATAGAAGGTGTAGCTCGAGAACCGTATCGATGAGTGAACTCATCCTAGGGGAGAAGTATTCGATAATCAAATTTGCGGAGGTCGGTACAAAATTCGGCCCAGCGGTTGTGTGCACGCTCGACGATGCAGATGGTGGACAGATAGATGTATTCCTGCCCAAGATAATTACAATGAGTGAAGAGGAGATCAAAACATACAATCAGAGGCCGGAGGGAGACCGTCTCGACCTGATATACAAAGGGAAAATAGGTCGTGCATTTAATGTGGAATTCTCGAAATAAAATATTTTTCAAATCATATATGCAAACTATTTTTCATACTTTTTTTTTTTTAATTTAACGGGTAACCTAAGGTAGAACAATGGTTCTTCTTGTCCTTAACGAAAGCTTCACTCATTTTAACGGGCTGGTGTGGTAGTCGGCAGGTCGACTACAGAACACTACTCATATTGGTGTATAATAAACATATATTATTATAAAAAAAAGTATGAAAAATAGTTTGCATGTATGATTTGAAAAATATTTTATTTCGAGAATTCCACATTAAATGCACGACCTAATTTCCCTTTGTATATCAGGTCGAGACGGTCTCCCTCCGGCCTCTGATTGTATGTTTTGATCTCCTCTTCACTCATTGTAATTATCTTGGGCAGGAATACATCTATCTGTCCACCATCTGCATCGTCGAGCGTGCACACAACCGCTGGGCCGAATTTTGTACCGACCTCCGCAAATTTGATTATCGAATACTTCTCCCCTAGGATGAGTTCACTCATCGATACGGTTCTCGAGCTACACCTTCTATTCAAAGTACTCAATAACGAGCCCATGGTCTGTAATGGACATGAGAAAAAAAAATAAAAAAAATATGAGTGTATGAATTTCACACATAAATAATACACATATATATTATGTCAGTCAGATTAGTTATCTATAAATATTTTCTGTTAACTCACTGTGTGTGGAACAATCGTATGTCTTTCACGGTGTGGACTATTGTCGTGATGACAACGACAATGGTGATGATGATGATGCTATCGGTGCTGCACATCATGCCAAAAGCGATTTGGAAATTTACATCTTACCGAAGCAGATTAATTTAAATCACCCTACTACACTGAAAAATTGTTTTGGTTTCGCTCGATTTACATTATAACTGCTTTAGCGTTGAAACGTTAATTATATACCACTAAATATGTTCATAAATTTACCCAGATCCGTCGCCAGAAGGAGGAGACAACGGGACCATTTTGTCCCAGTCCCTAGTTCCCAGTGTCCGGTCCCCAGTTTAATTAAAATTAAATTAATTAAAATTTATGTTTAAGCGTTACTATACAGGCTATATTTTCAGTTGTTCTAATTTCTAAATAGTTATAATTAATTTGTTATAGCTATTGCCGAATGCAAAGAGCGACGTAATGTTATCTAAACGTACGTAGAAATTCGTTATCGCAATTGTCGACGCGATAGCACTCAGATTCTACTGATTTCCTATGGCTATTTACGAATGATCTAGAAAAAAATTAAATATCAATTGAACGTGGTAATCGGTTATGCATTGTTGAACACAATACAGAATTCATTGTATCAATTCATTTGAATGATCTTTAAACGGTCTTTATAATTTGAGGTCGAAGAAAACTATATTCACCAACGTTTTGCAAGCTTAGCGTATATTTTTTTTTAGCATGTTCGTTCATTATTGTGATGATGATGACGATCGACCTAGATCGGGGACCTATCCCGCCCTCGAATTGATTTGCTCCATGATCTGCAAGACGGCTTTGGGTGCACCCACTAAATTTTAATCGGTTTCACCGAAACGTACCTACAAAATGGTCTTTTTATCAGTGAATCACGCCACGCTGGGCGATCACGACCCAATCGGTTTTTTGCGCCACGAGACGTTACAATAAACGGACGGTGTAAACGCCAACGATGATCGTTCGGCACACGCGTAAAGAACGCTAATTTAAATCCACTGCGGTTTTGATTAATGTTACGGTCGCGCGGTGCTCTGATGCCGGTACTGCACACGATCGACGTGCGCGAACAACACCTTCGACGTATACGGTGCCGCGTAAACTGGGGGAGGGGGATTTATACATCACGGCGTAGCACGGATCGCATTAAACGTTCACCGGTAGCAGTCGCAATTGATCGCGAGAACGCGATCGTGCTCATAAGTGCGTGTGTATTATATTTTATAGGTTTCCATGTTCCCAGACCCTAGATATTGTACGATGCACAACGATGTGATCGATGTATTTTTAACGATAAGACAACAGCGTGCGCGTGCGAACGACTTTTTGAGGAGTGAAAAATATTTTATCTTCGTGATTCGATTTTTATGAACGTTTCTCTCTCTCCTTCTCTCTCTCTCTCTCTCTCTCTTTCTCTCTCCTTGTGAGCCATTTCATGCGCATGGTAAAATCGAAAATAATGTAAACTCCATTTTCTAACGAGAGAGAACGGATCTGCGCATGCATGCCGACTGTCGTTCCACCTTCCCACTCGTTGATAAAGGTTTTGTGGGTCATCGTTGGTCTCTAATAGTGTCTCTAAACATATACAGTCAGATCGAGTGCCGTCGATCCATAAGGTCCATACGGCGATAGTGGCCAGTTTTAATCGACTCGGGGCTTGTTCTCTCGTGGTAAAGACTATGATTCGGAGGATCTGCACCTACCCAAACGTTCGACAGTATTACAGTGATGTCTTATTGAGAGAGTTACGATTTAATCGTCGCAAGAAAAATATGGCATGAACACGTTTTCGGCACCTGATTCAGATATGTATTTTGTATAGGAGTAGGATCTCATCCTTAAGACGAAAAAAACAATAACATTTCGAAATGTAATCCTAATAATGTCTTGCAGCTACGGGAAAATCGAAAAAAAAATAGTGTACTGGTCCCGTATTCCGTATTCCCTGAAACCTAGGTCTGAATATTTAATTGAACCAACGAGGATTTCATACGTACAATACGGATGATAATATTCGTAATAACCTCTCGGTCTTGAACGATTTCACGTTGGGTATTGATTTTATTGTTTGGTGAATAACGTACATTCAGTCAGGACTGGAACTAAAACGAAGATAACCGAAGGAAACGAATCCAAGGGAGGACGAAGGGGGCAACCCCCAAACCTCCAGAAAGGTATTTTTCAAACAGGGTCAAATAAAAAAAAAAGTTAATTATTTTGTATTGATCATTAAAGAACCCTAAACTTTTTGTTTATCAATAGAATAATAATAACAATGTGAATAATTTTTATCGTACGAATTTGTGATAATTTCTTAAACATACTAGCCACAGACCAACAATTGTTTTGTAACTGGTGCATCGTGTTGTATCTTATATCAATCGATAACATTATATAATCTTATGAAATACAAATAATTGAAACGTTATCTTCTTTACTATAGGAAATTGGTGACTGTCACGCATCAACAATTACACTTGGAAAATTTCCGTGAAATCCTTAAAATAGAAAAAAAAAAGAAAGTTAGTCCTGAGTTTCAAAACAATAATTTTACTCATGAGATATTATTATTTATTCAGATCAAAATTACTATCCAATACATACATAATTGCATACAATTTTAGTTAGATTGCCAAATTTTGTCGCAACAGCAGAAAAAAGATTTTCCTCTATAACAGGGATGGGCAACTTTAAGTTAATAGAAGGCCAATTTATAGAAAATTAAAATTCGGCGAGCCAGAACATAAAAAGTAAAAAAAAAAAAGTCGTTTAACTTTTAAATGACATTTTTTTTTTAGGTAGGTACAAACAACGATGTTCAATTCCAGATAACGATTTTTATATTGATAAGATAGAATATAGACTGTACATATAAATTATAGAATATAGAGTATAGACGATAAACTTTAAAATTGCATGATGTGATTTGGTAATGTTGGACGGGCTAGATGCGGCCCGTGGGCCGCCAGTTGCCCATCCCTGCTCTATAAGGTTGTTTAAAACTTGATTAAGGGCAAGAATGAGAGAAGAAAGATTAACAGGGTTGGCCGATATATATATATTGTTTAAATTGTAATTATTTTAGACCCTTATGATAATAGGTGATGTAAATGTTAAAATAAAACAAGCCATTTTTAAAAAATACATTTATTTGCAGTTTTTCGCAATCGAACGATTGCTATTTCATCCGAACGGGCAAAGTCGGTATACTCGTACTAGTATTTGTACTTTTATTTTTATTTTATTTTTCGGGTGGAAACATTTCCTACAACCGTGAAAGTCGTGAATATATATCTGGTTCAATGGCATTTTGGCTTCTTTTGTCGGAGCCACCGGAAACCGTACACCCATACTCCTTTTACGAACCGCCGGAACACCCGTAAAATACTTCATACATTATTATAACGGCTACACAAAATAATGTAGGTGAGATTTATGACGACAAACGTATACATATATAGCGATGTTATACCATTTGATTTTATGTTTGTCGATTTTATTAATCTACACGGTTCTAATAAAATATTCGAATAATTATATAAGAACGTAATTTTCAAAATTGATTAGGTTCTTTTTTTAATTCATTTAATTTAAGAATTTATTTTTAAGAAAGTGTCTTGTAGTTCGACTTTGAACGTAGTACTGTGTATTGGATCAAAATATGGAAATAAACAATTACAATCATTATCTAAGGTAGACGACTGTTCCGGAAATGTATTATGATTGAAGTCCGTCGCAGGGAGTGGAGAAATAATAGGTTTTTAATTGAAATATCGATATTTCGTAAGTGATTGATGTTGTCAATTAGGAAATGTATGTGTGTAGTATGCGGACAACTATTACCATTGATTAAGTATACTTTATCAATGCTATTACTTGTAACAATTATTTATAATTTAACACGAAGTATTCAATTTCTTCATAGGATTTTCGAGGAGTAGAACAGGTATGTGACGTAATAGTACTTTCTGCACTTGATGTTCAGTGCACCCGTCGTAAAACGTAATATTTTATACGCGAAACAAGATTGTTTTCGTAAAATGGTGCAAGGGTGCCAAATCAGTTTTTTTTTTTTTTTTTAACGTGTGCAAGCAAGTTAAGTGGCTAATTTTTTCCACCACCGTAGACCGTTTAATCGTTTAAAAAATGTTTCTTGTGTTTAAACCATAGAATTATTCTATCTATAAGACATATTTACTGTGTACAGACATTATAACTTATATCGCCTACCGAATCAAATATTTAAAGCTGAAGGTCTAAGTCACAGTAAAAATTAAATATAAACGCTTAGACCACTTTTGGATAATAATTTGATAGGCTGTGTAGCGCACACACACTGCCTCTTCTACATACGGCACCCGTGAAACGGTGTGTGTATATGATGACGCACCCACTCGTTATTATTAATCGGCCCTTCGCCTCAGGATTTCTATCAGGTTATAACACGGTTACGTCGTTACAAATCGTGTTATGTAATTTCGTGTGGTTGTGTGCGAAAAAATAAAATAAAACGAAAAATAACGCGTGTCAACACCATCCGGCCGGGCGCGCGGTAATCGGTAAGTGGTGGCGTTCCGTGTCCCTGTTTTATGAGTGTACCAGGCGTGCTTTTAGTTTTAAAAAAAAAGTTATTAAAGTTGGCTGAACTTTGAAGACGCGGAATGCGAAAAGCCGTGGCTCGCCCGTACGACATATATTACACGGTGCATGCGTGCTGCCGTACCTACACGTCTGTACATTACGCTTGGCGAGCCGGTTACACATTACCGTATCACATTATCGAGGCGAGCGTGTCGCCGCAACAGTTCGGGTTCAATAACTAACGAGATCGCTATCGTCGATATCAGTTTTTGGCGTGAGTAGGTTGGAAGCGCTGATATATTATTATTGTACTTCGTGGTAGAATTGGCGGCGTACGGAACGCGGATGGCACGGAAATAGTATAACGGAAAACATTTTTCCAAGAAAAAGAAAAAAGTAAGGGAGGGAGAAAAGGACAGAGACAGACAGAGAATAATGAGAAAAAATATAATAGTGTATATCATTGGTCTTAAAATATTTTGCAGACGTGAAATTAAACAGTTAAAATATGTAGCATAGACGTCAGTCGCTAGACGTCGCATTAATGGCTTGCATTAAACTTGATGCGAACAGGGTTTAAAGCTTTCATAAATAGAAATCTAATTCGTAGGCATTGTAAAAATACTGGTTTTGTCAAGTCAAATATAAACAATTATAGTGATATGTATAGTGGCTGCGCCAAATAACGTGTGCAGGGGGATGACGAGCAGTGTCATATTTATGCAATGACAAATGGGACATTTGCCCTAGGCCCACTCAAAAGAAGGGCCCACCGACTTCGGTCATACAAAATTCATTATATAACCTTTTTATCGTACTTTGGAAAAACAACTTGGATTTTAATCTGATATTTTGGTGGGTAATAATGTGTAAAGGAATTTTCCCGAAAACGACCGACTGTAACCAACATTGCCGTTATTATTGTTGTAGTATTACTATTGACGTTATTGTTTTGCGTAGGGCATCTAGTTTCGTCATGTAAGTTAGTACATTCATTGTACATCTATTTTGAATTTATTTATTTATGCATATGACACTCGGCGTGAGCTTGTTATTTAAATTTAAATTTAACAGAATTAATAGGTAGGTATTATATATGTAGAATATAAGATAAAATAAAACAGAATAATAACAATAACAAAATAAACTAAAATAGTAATTGTATAGGATATAGGATGCAAGATAAAAAATAAACAAATTAAACAAAACAAAACAGACTAAAATATTAATAAGACATTTTTTATTTTGAATTTATTATTTTTAATGATTTTTAAATAATGTCAAAAATGTACTGAAGTGGTATGACAAAGACAAAATTAAACGATAAATGACAGATTTAGTTATACTTCTAGTTATAATATATACACTTAGATGAAACTGATTCTGAAAAGAGACAATTAAATCCATGAGAGAAGTTTATTTATGATACTATTTATTATATATTTATTCATTATGTTATCTGTGATAAATTTAAATCTGAATTGAATAAATTAAAAGTGACATATAAATTGAAATAGAGGAAAAATTTAGATTTTTATTTTGACAAAAATCCTCATAGGAATAAAATAAAAAATATACAACTAATGCATGCAAATGGACTAGGTTTAACTCCCGAAAATTTTGCATACTTTCATAGTTTAATTTATTCTCATTAAACATCGTGAAATCTCGTTGCTAAACTTAAATTCACTGAAGATAAGCAAGTATTACATGCATTTCAAAATGTGGAAACATATCATCAAACATTCCTTATCAAAAATATGTTTCCTTGTGATAAATGATAAGTGATGTCAGAGATAATACATTTTTGTTGTTCCAGTATATGACATACCTCCCCATACCGAACTCATGTACACGCCATTGGCTACATCAACACAACCACTACCATTTTTAACAATTTGATGTATCTGTATATTATAAAATCAATATTAATATTAATATCTACTGCAGCACCGCTGCAAAACCATTTGATTGTTTTGATATTCTATTCTAGCTCAATTCCTCCTCGATTAGTAGTGCGCGTCGCGAATGTGCACATTACTCGAACGAGATATGGTTGTTTTACGTTACGTACTAATAGGTTGATGCAATTTCCAATGTAATATTGTATTTGTGTACATAAAGATTATTATTATTATTTTTAATTATTTATTATTTTTTTTTTATATTAAAGGTTTCAAATACATTGTTTATTAGTCTACAATAGTTCATAACACTTAAGTGTTCATAATTTAATTTAATTTATGATGCTTTTTAAATATTTTACATAATTGTGAAAGCGTGGTACCGTTGATCCATTGTCAATTATTATTATTATTATTATTATTATTATTATTATTATTATTATTATTATTATTATTATCATCATCGTCATATTTGTATACGAATCCGTTAAAAGCATTTTTTTTTTTTTTGATTTATAAATATCAAACATTTCCCAGGCACGGTACAATGAACCCGAGTACAAAGTTTCATTTGGGTTCATTATGAAATGTTGTGCAAAACTTAAAAGGATGTACAAACATTACGAGATTAACTTTTCGGCGGGTGGAACGACGGTGGAGGTCGCGGTGTTTTGGTCCGGCCGGCCCGGGTTAGGATCGGGTGTAAGACGTATATTTCTATTTGCTTGTTTTCCGAGTGTGATTTACAACGTTGAGTTCTCGTAATGCAATTTTTCTATGAAATACTAAGGCGTGACACGCGCACGATCCAATCGTAACGAGATAATCAAACTTTCAACGTTCGCGTGTTATCCGATATACATCGCGGGGCGGCGTACGCGCACATTATGTAACCCAGTTAAAAACGTATATCTCACCGAACAACGGGATTTCTCGGATCAATAACAACACACTGCGCCGCATCGTGCATTATGTACTGCTGTACGTGTAGGCGTGACCGTGTACCGGTCTTCGGATAACAATTCCGGTGTACATTCAATGGGAAATCGCGGGTGAAATAAAGCGAAGGAAGCGCGTGGTGCACCCACTCTCCATCCGTCCTACGTACCGATAATGAATCGCTATTGATTACGTTCTTATTTTTCGATTAGTTCGGGTGGCGTTTTGTGTTCCATTGGTTCTGGTGTACGGTAAGACTTCGGGCGTAGCGACTCGAAACGTACATCGTAGTCGTTTTCGATCGGTGCTGCACGTTATCCAGATAATTAATTAATCGCCATATTTTCTGTCGTGCAAATGCAGTTTGAAAAATGAAATCAGTTCGGTAAATATTTTTTTATTTTTTTTTTGTCTTTCCTACCTAACTTTGTCTGCCTCGATCTGCCTGCAAGTCGTGTGTTTTGTACGAAAAAATGTTTACGAAATTCGAAAACCACTGTTGGGAATTCCGACGTACGAAGTAACAACTGTTCATCGTGCGGTTCATTCCTAAAAGCATCCGATACGACGTTTGCGTGTGCAAATATTTTCCTAACAAAAATCAATCAATTACCTACAACCGACCGGAAACAGTGGAAACCGCGTTGACCCACGTTTCGAACGTTTCAACACAAATGGCGTTATACCTTCCGTTCAGTTTATACGGACAACGTTTTTTACTCCGAATGTATTTAGCGTCCGTATCCGGTTCAACGTATCGATTTCGACCGATGACTGTTAACAATTATCCGGGCGAATCGTAGTCACTCGTCCGCGATCAGCAGCGTTGCAGCTTTCGGCAGATATTAATTAATATAAAAATAATTTATACTGCCCGTGCCCGTACGTCAACGTCGACAACGATTGAGTTGAAGATGAATAACGCAGTTCACGGGACGCTATTGAAAATATTGCGACGGAGAACCATTCCCGATCGACATCCAAGCGTGAACGCACTATCGCATTACAAGACGCGTGAGCATCATTGAGAGAGACTTGATGTACGTTTTCGAACCGCTCTCGGGTGTCATGCCGCCCGGTCTCGCGCGACACACGCGAATACACGTTGATGAGCCACGACGTATTTGCAACCGATAACAAGCGGAGGAGAACAGGTGTAGATCTATGATCGCGTCCACTAGCCATTCGAATATTCGTACCCGCGGCACGTCACCGTGACGCGAAAACATCCGGAACGTGATTCGATGACACGACGAGGGCGAAAGGACGCGGCGGCTGTAGCGGCCCTACGGTTTCAACTGTACGTTGGCGATTCGTTCACGGGCGCGCCTTATTTCTGGCAACGATCTTCCCGAAAGTTGTTTCCGTCACGAGCTTCTTGATCCACGACGTAGCGGCTCGCCGGGTGAGGCAAATGAAACTCAGCCTCATCTGAAATTTACCATTCTAATAACATATTTTAAGCCTGTTATCAGTATCTAATAAATTATTAGTAATAATCTAATGATCTTTCAAAATATTAAAATTAACATGATTTATAATTTCATTTTAAATCGAAAAAGACAAAACTGAATGGTAAAAAAACTGATAACATACAATTTGGGCGCGAAAGTGCGAAGCACCGCACTAGTACCGGCGTACGACACTTCATACTCAGCACCCCACAGTCACCACACCATAGACAAGTATACTAACACAGAATAGATCAAATTTAATCTATTTTGTAATGCTACTATCTACTACCACTGGAGTTAGGCCGTGAAGTGACGAAATATTATGTGAATATTGGTGTTTACATAACAAACCGATGAGGTCCGTGAAGCAAACATTTTTACGTTTCAGTTACTATATTGAAATAATAACATTATGTGGTGGGGGTTTATTGGAAATATCTAGTAGAACGAGGCTGATATAAATTAGCCTCAGTGGTATTAATAATTCCGTGCAATCTAAACGACAAAACTGTACATAGATAATAGGATATCGATAGTACTTCCTTATGATTCATAAGTCATTACTTACCCCACTATTATTATAGATAAAGTAAACGTTTTTCGCTTATCAGTTACTATTTTTATTGTATATAAAAATTAAGATATGAAATAAAGGTATAAAATGTTTTTTTTAAATATTTTTCGTTACATTATTAATACAGGTATATTTTAGCAAGGAATATGACAGTATCATTATATATTACCACTGTAAGTTTTTGCTTTAATCGTCATCAGTATGTGGTACTGTGTCGCAAAAAAAGTACTTTGATAATTTTTAGAACAGTAATAATCATTTGAAATGCCTATACAGATCCTAATACATTGAAAAAATGTATATTGTATGTTGCGTTCACTAAATATCTGCCTGACCACTAGCCGCCACTTCATGGCTCATCTTTCTTTTTCCGATCTCGACGAATGTCTCCGGGCAGCTGTTCGGACGTCAGCAACGCGGTGAAAGCGATTCACGACGCTCGGGCAACGTTGATTCCGTTCGAACCACGGTTATCTACACCGTGTAGATAACCGTGGTTCGACCCAACGGATTGTTACGCGTCGTCTGCACGAGTGCCCGGAAATCGAACGGGCAGCGGTGATTTTCGGACCGGTGCGAAGTTATCGATGAAAACACGCGTACGCGTTTCGTGATCGAAAACGTAATACGTGATCCGTGATTCCGGATCGCAAATAGCTAGATGGTTTGATCCTTCCATTTCTCCGTTCCGTTTCACCGTGCTTTGTAATGCATTTGAGTCGAATCCAAAAACAGTATCATGATTATTTAGGATACGATAAATGGGATTATTATAAGTATAACCATAAGAAGTACGATGGTCTGGAACTGAGAAAGCGGAAAAAAATGTGAACAGTTTCAGGTAGTATGAAAATTTAAGGATCGCAGTGACTTTAGGCAAGAAATTAAATTTGAACATATACATTTGTATCAGTGTCTAGAAGCAAAATAATTGAGACTCATGTTAGCATAGGTATCTATTAGAAATTGAGATATAGGGGTCTGGTGAGGGGTCTATATGTAGTCATCGCTTATAGACAATGAGATGTAAAAATCGTATTATGCATATCAAGTATAAATTTTACTTTATAATTGTAATTGTTTTAAGCTTTTGTAGTAGTGATATTTGACTAAATATTTGTGCTATTGCGAATTATATCATCCCGTTGTGTTTTAAAATAGTTTTTAAAAGTGTACACAACCTGAGACTAACATTTAAGTATTTTTTGCACTTCCTAAAAATTATATTTTATGTACGTTAACTGGCCGATTCAACTAAATTCATTCGGATACATTTTTTAATTATTTATAATAATTCTTTTTTTTTTTTATTTTAAAGTAAGTAGATGTAGTGCAACAACACAATAACAACTGCTGGTTTGGGCCTTATCATGAGTACTGATGCTGCCTTTTCCTTTTTTTTCGCGAAAAAAGGTAGTCTATATTTTTCTACGAGATAAAATCTATTAAGTAGTTTCGGAGTCCATTGAACACAAAACATCCTATATAAAAAAAATATACGTTATTCTGTTAAAAAAAAAAAAACCTGTTTTGTGTGCGTGAAAAATATTGTCTATAGGACCGAATTATGAATCTAAACCTTTCTCCGATCAACTTAACCGAACATGCATAATTTCATAAAAGTCCGTCCAGCAGTTTAGTAGGAGTCCAGTGACGGACAGAAAAAATATAATACATAAATATTAGTGAATATTAGTGTATAAATTTACTGCTACTTGGTGCATTACAAACTATTCGTCACACGCGTAGTAATAATGCACGATAATGTTTCGAAATGATGACCGACGAATCGGCATGATATAATATCTGCTCAGTGCGTCGATAAAGATCTACGTCACATCTACACAACGTTTAAACGTGCTTATCGGTACGCATATGTACGAATTACAACAAGATCCCGATGAAAAATCAACTTTCAATACGTTCGCAGTTCGAAGTTTTGTTTAGTTAATAATATACAAATGTCAATCACGAAAAAAAAAATCATAATCGTAATGTTTCTCCAGTGCAATTGTGACTGTTGTTGCTGTTAGGGTGTATTTCCTTTACTCGTATTTACAAAACGTATACGTTTACATTTACGTAATTTTCGTATTTTTTCTCTTTTTCGAGCGACACTATTGTTGATGCACCGTGTATACACAATGTACATAATATACGATGTGGAATTCCGTCAGCCACGCTCGTATTATATGTGATGTCATTTGGGTTTTTTTTTTTTATTTTTTATTTTATTCGTTGTGTTTTTACGAACGTCTTTAGAACTAAAGCATCTCCCAGCGACAAAACGCTGTACCTACAAAGAATAACAATTCTCGCGCGGTTATTTGCATGTAAAACGAATGTAATTTGAATTTTACGGCATTCTCGCAGTTCTTGTAATTAACTTTTGTTACTCGGTTTTAATCTACATGAAATAAGTTATTCGCTTAATCTAATAACTTTTTTAACACTTGATAGTTCGTTTAGATTTATCTTATGGTGTGTACCGACAAAGAATTATGCGATTGTTTTAATACTATAACGTGCTGAAACACTTTGATTTACTCCGAGAAAAACTTACTAAATTCCAATTAAAATTTCCATTTATTATTTTCACTGTTGTCGGCCGAGCGGTTCGATTCGCGAAATACTAAACGAGTCCTTCGAAACTTTTCCGGGAGCATATAATGCACAAAACACATTACAGTTTCTCGTCCGAGGGAGTTCCAAATCCTAAATGTCAATCGGACGGACAAACAATTAACGTCTACGGAATCTGTTGTACAATAACGTCGCATGGGAATTTGAGTCGCAAAATTATTTACATTTTATGCATACGACCGAAGACGAATTGGTGTTTTTTTTTCCCTTCATTTCCACGCGAGCGTATGGGGGATATTCTGTTGCGATCTTTTTTTCCGAAAACAATGTTCTTCGCACGTTACATTATCATCACTATAAATTCGTTGGAACACGATTGGGAATAGTGGTTATGTTTTGATATGTTTAAATTATTCGAGTGTACGCGAGTGCGTATACAGAGAGTTATGACAGCTCGATTCGCAATTGTGAATATCTAAACACGCGAGATGTGATACATATATTATTAATATGCATTTCATTTGAAATTTAGCCAAAAAACAAAGAGAAAGAAAATTGTTACTCGTAAATCACGTTCAACGCGAAGTTTTTTTTTCTCTCTCATTTTTTTTTTTTTTTTCATCCACCGTTTCGGGCAGAGTTTTTTCTATTTTATTTTTGTTTTACACTTATAATATAAATATTATCATCACAGCGCGCCGCCCGTTTCAGAAACCTTTCGTTATTTATTGCACTTCGTTTCGCGATCTCGAAGCCGACATCGTTACAATGTATTGTTATAACGCGCGCATTAATGCACTGCACATAAATATCACGCCATGCGGACGAACATTCGAAATAATAATAATAATATTCGGAAAATCACTGGACGTCTAGTCGTCTGGAGGTAAAGTTCCGGATAGACTATCCGCTTTATAATATATTATTGTTACCACAATAATAATAATTATTGTTATTATTATTTTAATGATTATTACATCGTTATTTTCAACGGAATACGCCGGGTCCTCCGCGGTAATGATTCGTATGTGATGCGATAATATTTATACGCGTCGTACGTGTATCGTAAACATATCGAAACGGATTAAGAGTGTAGTTGTTTGCCGTTAGTCACACGCTTCCCGTTGTCGCGGTTTTTTTTTTTTTTATATATTAAATCCATAATCGTTAACAACAAAACGTAACACGAACAGTGTACGACAAACGCACGCGGCTATTCCGCAGCACGCGTGACATTTTTATGCATATTGTAATAAACCTTGTTTAGCGTTTTATTGCGGACGCCAGGCGCATAAACGTCGAACGTTTTACAAGATTCAATTAAGTTGTGGCGCACTGCACCGGCGCAACAATGGCGCTTTTGCGTATTCACGATAACGTGCGATTAAAGATTAAATCGGCGCGGTGGTCATCACGATATAAATTGATTCCATTCTACATCCGGGTTAATGTTTCCCCGGAGTGGATTTAATATTCAGAACGAGCCACCGTTACACTCACCGTAACAATCTGACCGTTCGGAATTAACTTTTTCCCACCCCCGCAAAGCTGTTGTTTCCCTCCCTCGTTCTCTCTTACACCTCCTACCCACACGTCCACTCCCTCTTCTCGTCCCACTCAACCTATTCACCACGGTCTCTTTCTCACACGCGTCGTACTGCACACCGTTGGGCGACCATTCCCATTCGACCTTTTGCTATGGGTTTCAAGTAGTTTTATTTTTATTTTATTTTATTTTATTTTTTTTATCACCCTCTCTGCAGAGACGAACTCGCCGATTTCACAATACACTTCATTACACGTACGGCGCATTAATTTTAGCCGTGGAAACAATTGTTTGCGTTTGGTTCGAAAAGCGTTTTAAAAAATAACTGTCATCACAAATAAATTTACTTCATTACAGCGGAAACAAAATCGATTACAATACCAGCAGCACTGTTCATGATTATCACGATTTTGTATCTGTTATGCTGGGTTTGCTGTAGAAATTTAAAAATAAAAACGCCAATCATTAATAGTAATTATTCTGACCTACTCACAAATGAAAATGAAAAGAATACGTCTAAGAACAAAGTGTAATATAAAAATTAAAGGTTTTCATATTTCCTCGAAAGTAATAGAATACTTTATTATATTGTGATGTAATTAGATACACGCAACTATTTTATAAAGTTGGATGTAAGGTAACGACTTTGAATCGAAAGCACTCATAAAAATTAAAACTTTATTGATTTTGTAAAATTCTATTTTAATTTTATAAGCATTGTTTTGCATCATACTATAATAGAAGGTGCCATTGAAGGACGGAAACCACCAGGAAGACCAAGAAACTCGTACATATCTCAACTGAAAAATGACACAGGTACTTATTACATTGATACTTATGCCGAATTAAAAAGACTCGCCGAAGATCGTGATAAATGAAGAGCGAAGTTAAAAACATTGTAAACCAACCCAATATAGGTTGATTAGAAAAAAAAAAAAAAGTATTGTTAGAAAATCGTTGTTCACGAATAAATATGAAATTGTTTGTTTCTTTTAACAAACATTTAAAATAAAACAATAAAAATATTATCAAATTTTTCTTCTATAAATATTAACCAAGAAGAAATAATGATAATACCGTATAATATTGTATGGCTTATTATTTTCGATTTTTCATGTGTTAAACGCAATAATATTTCTGTTTCATATTTTATGATACGACCAAATATTCTAACGGGCTCTGCGATATGACTGTTTTCATTCGATTACGTCGGATAAAAAAATATAATGCGATACGATTACTGTTTCATTTAAGTGTCATTCGAAAAAAAAAAAATCGAAAATTCATTCATTAATATATCCATGTAATTTGCTTAATTGTTCATTTAACGAGACAAATTCTGCAGATAACTACCGGTATAACGTGTTCGAATGCACACTATATATATTTTCATGACTTTAATCAATGCAAAACAGAAGCGAAATGAAATGAATATTCGAGTTCAGAGAAAACGGTTTCGGTACGTACATGTTCGAACTTGTTTTTTTATCTTACGATTATTACATCGGTACCTTCTACAGATTATCCTATAGAACGCGATGGTCAACGCCGATAACCATCCGGGATCTGTACAAACGATATTATTATTATCATTATAGCGATTTTTATTGTTATTATTATTTTTATTATTATTATTATTATTATCATCATTATTGTTGTTATCATATTATTTAATATTCCGTATTATTCGGATCACGTGCGCACCGCCGATACAACAAAAGTTATGTTTTATTTGTACAGGATGAGCTGTTGTGTACACGACATTGGCGTTTTACTTATCCGAAATTGTTTATTTATGGTCGACAGTACTTTAAATATAACTTTTATGAAATCGTCTTGCCATCATACTATTTTCGTGTTGAAACAAACGGTTTTTTTTTCCTTCGTTTTTATTTTTTATTTTTTTAACCCCGAGAAGTGACCTGCTTTAAGAACAATAATTCATGTATTCTGTCACGCGGCGAATGATTTATCTGCCCGCGTACGCGGAAATTGTAAAACGTGCACTTCGCGAATAGAGCATATTTTACAGTACATATGTAGAGCACAATAATATTACACGTCGCGCGTACGCGTACGGCGCAGACGACGCTTTTAGATGTCGTGCATGAACGCGTGTGCGTTGTAGAAGACATCCGAAGTGGTTGAAAAACAAATAAATATAAAGCGCTTGTCGTCTTCTGTACGTACTTCCCTTGTTCTTACCATTGTACGTGTTTATTATGCGCGTTTGTTTGTGACTGCGAGAATCATGGCCACCCTGTAGCACATGTCGAGTTTAATTAAAACGATCTTCTCGCGAGATTAGTGACCGGCCCGGTATTATATTCTGAAAGATACGTTTAGATTATACCCGGGCAGAAAGTTACAGATAGAGGCACAGAGAGAAAGAAATGAAATAAAAAAAAAAAACTACGATGTGGGTAAAAAAATAAAAATAATTAAAGCCTTCCCGGCCGAATAGAAGCACACCACGCGACGTACAACGGACTGTTTGTGACCTCCGTATTTTATACCCGGCCGCAATGTGATTACATTATTATTATTATGGTACTATAAATAATCGTAACAATAACCAGATGAGATAGAAGCTAACCGATTGCACCCTGCGTTCGCTTAGTGGTAATAGGTTTTTCTCGCGATTTTTCTGTCGCGTTCCCCGTTTCACGCACAGTAGTTATTACGTATACGAGGTATATTCAAATTATACTACCACTGTAAAAGCTGTCCCGGACACGATCGCATATGGGACCACATAAACATTATTTCGTTCCAGACGAGCTCTCAGCTTAACAAGTTATCACATATTTACAACTTGATAAAGTCATTATTGTCTACTCTCCCCATTGTAACCGTCCACCTCCTTGTCGGGCATATATTTAAGAGCCAAAGAGTGTGAAAATTACCTTTTACTCTTATGTTATTTCCTCTCCATGGACGTAAACAAATGTTTTGGGAGAGGTAAATAATAACGGCTTGTTATATCGGTATTGAATGCAATTTCTGTCATAAGACTGATGGCCGATTTCAAGTGGATTCGTTTTTCTATCGCATGTTTCTACGTGGTGTACGTATTTAAGCTTACGAACGATTCTTTTTGGCTATGTTCAAGTTAATGTTTTGACGAAAACTTTTACGCGTTGGTGTGTGTGCTTTATATAACGCGCGGATGGTAATTTGGATCCCAAATGATCTTTTCTCGGTAAAATGGGTAAAAGTAAAAGTAGTAGGTAGAGTCCCAGTAAAAAACAAATTACACAATATGTTGTGTTATTTTTTAAACGTTTAATAATCTCAATTGGGAGTCCAATTTTGTAGTTATGATTTCTAGTAGGTAGTCGGAAAATAACTGTATTTGCTTTTCAGACAAAGTCCAATATCGCCATGTACGTGTTTCCGTTAACGTGGTAACAGGCGGTGCGGTCAGAGTACTAACCAGTTGTACCTACCGCGCCGGATAAGGGACATCGTGCGTGGACATTTTGTTTTATCATTTCCGTCCGTGGACGGGGACGGCAAGTGTGCAAGCCGGTCCATATGGTACGCGTGCAATCAATGCGTGCCTGTATGCTATCCCGTGTACTTCCACGAGGCCATCGCGTATAACCGACCGATCGGTTGTTAACCTTAGCAGCTATCGATCAGCGCACAACGCGCATATCTATTAGACGCGTGCACATTTTTTCGTTACGCGTTTCTTACGGGAAACAACACGCAATCGACTGTTGAGATTAATTCGCGTGCACGCGATACAGGCATTTTATTGAAATACGGGTTTCCCTCCCTGTCAGTGCACATTTTTCAACGGACTGTATCGGCATTTCCGTCGCCTATCTTCGGATCGCGCGACACCACATTGTGTTGTTGTAGCGCAGTAGCCGTACACTCACTGTGGGCCAGGGACGTAGTTGGACGTTTTTCTTTTCTTCTCTAGCGTTTTATGGGGGATTCGAGTACTCGATAACGAATGAAAGGACTACGAAAAATATCGTCACATTATAATATATTAGATCTGATGTTTGGAGCACGGTTTTGTGCACCGGTATGGCTTATCTGTATTATACGAGACGCGGACTGTTCGTATAACCGCAGATACAATAATCAAAGAAACCATACGAATTAAAAAAAACGCGAATAAATGTTCTACTCAACCAAATCGTTTGATATTTTTCAATTCCAGAAAACAATAAACTCGTACCGCAATAATATTACGATATAAATACAACGGAAATCGAGAAAATTTATAAATATATGTAAATGTGACGCTTAAGTATAACGTATTGTGTTTTTTTAGCCGTGTTTAATAAAGAAAATTTCTTTTCGGATTTCCAAATATTTTACCACGGTGAAACTTAGTAATGTCGTTTGTCTCTGCGTATTGGTCAAAAAATAATTTTGAAAAACCAGTTAAACAACGATTTCAATTCTTTATGTATATTACGACATGTCGTTAAATTTGAATATATGCAGATAATGTCTTATCATCAACGTCATTCACCTATACAGTACTGGATTTTACAGTGAAAACTTGAGATCTGAAATAAATAAAACAATGTATTTCTAATGGCGCAATAAATTGTAATTGCGATCAATTGGCTTGCGATCAATAATTTGCGGTGAATTGTCGTGCGGTAAATTGTTTACGACCAATTGACGTGTATCCCTGGTACTACATTGGTACGACGGTCCGTTAAAACTTATTTATATGTACCAAAAAAACATTTAAAGTCATAGGAGCATGCTGCGAATCAATCAGTTATTACAGCCTTTGAAAAATGATCTATGATTTCTACTGCAATATTTCTATCCAGAACTTTTACTACGTTTTTCAAAATTCAATTACACTATTATCGAACATATAATTTATTATGTTTACGTCACTACAACACAAAATATTGAAAATCTATAAAATTAATTTATATACTCTCCAATATTCTTTATTATACGAAATAAAATTTTATCTTGAAATATTCTCCAATATGCAAAAAAAAAAACTTTTGCCATTAATTTACACATTTTATGATTTGTAAAGATTTCGAACTCACGTTCGAAAAATAGAATCAAAAAAAAAATAAAATAAATAAATAAAATATGTAAACCAATATAATTCAAGCCTCTACTTATTACTAACAGTGTTCTATGAAGAGAAATAATATACACATTTTGAATTTCTTATAGGCTTTATTATAGGTACACAATATTATATGTCCTTTACTTGATTGATGTACTTTTTTTTAGATTTATCATCATTGATCCAATTTTAGTTTGCTGAATAAATTAATGATTTTTTTCTTTACTTAAGAATATCACTTTTAAAGTGATTGATGTGATGTTAAATAAGTTTTTAGATTAAATATTTTTGGATTTTTTTTTTTTTTTTTTTCGTAAAACAGTGCGCTTTCAAGGTATCTAATCTACTTCATTATACTATACTATGTACACATAATATTATATGCAATTTGGGAGTCTCCTTTACCATCGGAATCTTAACGATCACTGGCATTATTTTAATCGACATCGTATTCTTTGTTTGCAGATAAAGTTAAGCACATTAAATCAAATATAAGGAGGCATTATTAAGTTTTAATTATTTATTACACACATACATATACACACACAATATATAAATATAGTATCAAATAAAATAGGGCGTCCTGATTTAAGAAAATTAAAAAAAAATTCCTTTCCTAAAAGTAAGGACCACTCTAATATATACACTGTACAAGTTGATTGAAAAACACGGTAGCTGCAGGAACGGGTTTTCGAGTATATGTGGATCGAATAGGTATTCTCAGGGTGACAATCAAAAAGCGTTTAATATAATATTATCAGCAATGTTGTTAACCTCTTGTTTTCAACTGAAAATATGGAAATGATCACTTTAGATCCTATAGAATAAATATTGTATATAATTTATTGTGACTGAGATAAAAGCTGGAGCTGATGTTTGGAATAAAATGTAAAAGAACAAAGATACGAATGTACGAACCCTTATTTTAGCCGACGCTTAACTATCGAGCTCCACGGATTAACTATGCAAATGGTTGTCCATAAATCGCGTGCAGAGTCTGTGCTTACTAGCACACGCGTGTCCAGACACACACACACACATACATATACACATACACGAGTAATTCTGATGTTGCTGCTGCTGTTGTGGTGGAAATGTGCCGTATAGTCAGCGCGTTGTATAAATGTGCAAACTAAATTGTCAAGTGAGTGTTGGCGGTGGTGGTGTACGGGGCACGAGGGAGTGCGCAAGCGTGCAATCAAGTTAACTAATTCGGTAATTAGCATACGTATAACATTAATGGCCGAACACAGTTTTCTAATGAGTCCCGAGAACCCTGGCACACAGTCGTTTAGATCGCACAGTCATGCGCTTGTACGCGTACGCGTATGTATAGTGTATGTGATTTTAAACGACCAAATGAGCGCTAAGTGTTAGGGATAGAGAGAAAGAAGAGTGTTTAACGTGTGCGTGGTTTTTATGAAGAATAAGACAAAGCAAATAGGCAATGGGTAGACAAATATGAAGAACCGATTGCTGGCAGTAGTGTGTGAGAGAGAGAGATGGAGAAAAAATATAAGCATTTGTGTATCCAACACAGTGTCCACGGGAACATAGCATTGTAATCCGAAAGACAAATCGCGAGCACTCCGACCGTTTTGGTAATGTTTGTGTTATGGATTTTCAAGTGGTTCGGGTGGTAGGCGCCAGGATTTGTGCGCTTGTTTTTTAAACTGTACCCGAGTGCTTTCCACTGTTATAAATGTATACATCATCAAATGTACCACGCATACCACGTTCACCACCGCAGCCGTATTTGTCCTTACCAGTGGGCACTCTATGCGCATATTGCATACGTATAAACGTACATATCGATATGTTTGTGCGCGCGTAGCGAGAGCTGGGCGAAACGGACGTCCTCCCCGCAGAACAAAAAAATTCGGGTGTTGCCATAAGTGCATTTAAGGAGGGGTGAAGGGGCAATTGCTTCGAGCGCCAAGGTTTTAGAGAATGCCAGTATTTTAGAGGCACGTCAACATTTGTTTTTGTTTTCACGCTTAATGGCCAGTTATATTGTAAAAACAGTCGGTACTTAAAATTAATTGCTGAGTCCATTATGAGTTAAGACACACTTAAGTAAATGGGAACAAATACAATTGAACGACCATAAAATTATTCATTTGATAATCTTTATCGATTCTGCGTAGAATATAATCTGCCTAGTCTGGTTATTGAACTACGAACATGATTTAAAATGTAAACTTGTAGTCTGTCAAATTGTGACTGCAACTGAATAATTGAACAGGAGTTATATCTGAATTCAGTGTTATTGTTTATTGTTTTTTTCTTTATTATGGGAGAATGAATGCCAGTTAAATACTTTCCTCTGGGCGACTTTTATCTAAATACAGCACTAGGCATTGCACGTAGATCGCACGTAACCGCTTAGACACTAAAACGAAGACGTGCTGGGGGTCACGATGGCTACTACTTTGCAGACGGTGAATCAAAAACGAACAAATACATTTATTTTCGCAGTTACGCATAGAATGATATACATAACTTACTACGTTATTTGGGGAACGTATGTACGTAGCGAGAACTCACGGACTTAGTTACATCGGAACAATGTTGCTTTACGTCATGGCATAATATTTCGTGTCCATGTATTAGCAATTAATACACTAATTTAGCATGTATTAGTAAGTCAAACATTACCAGTCACTCACTGGTTCACCGATTACTACTGTACATCTTAGTAAACGACAAAACACACGAACTTGAAATGTTCGCAAAATGCTCCCTCTAATACGTTGAATGTGCAGTAAGAAGAGACTTTTCCAAAATCGAATTTTTACGGTTCGTAACCGTTTTGCTCAAGATTTACACGAATTTTTTACTTCGTGGTTACCTGAGAAATATTTTATTTCATTTAATGTTTTGATTTCAAATTAATGTCAATAATTGGTCAACTATTGATGTAACGATAATTCATATATTTAAAAATAAATGAAAACAAATATCACTAGAATGTTGGATTATTCCGCGCATTTTTACAACTTAATATGTTTAGATGTTTAGGATTAGTAATTACTCTAATTTTGAAATATCTCCTGGGTGAGTTCAGGTAATTCACATAGTGATAATATACTTAATACTTGTTATAAATGTTACGGCTTGAGTCCGAAATTCGACTAAAGTGCACATTATCCGGATAACGTGCACATTAGCAACATTACTTGTATAAAGTACATTCTGAACATTTAAAATAATAGTTCCATCCAATGATCATCTGTTTTGTACATTAACCGTTGATGGATAGAATAACACGGTCAGTTAATATCCTATCGTATTAATTGGCCAACCATTACGGCATCACTAGCGGTAATATTAAAACTGCACATGGAAAAGCAGTAAATTTAAATTTATAATAAAGAATTAATGGTGAAAATGAATATTTTCGGAACGTATTTATATAAATATGTGTATGTGTGTGTGCATGAAAAACGGTCATTAATTATTGGTAATTATTATTGATTACAGTCGATGAAAAAACGAGAAACACGTATGTATATAACTTGTGATCGATGCAGTTAAATATTTGTTCATGTATTGTACATTTTTTTTCCGTTCTCAGAAATGGTATGGGTATATAATTATAATGAATAACGTTAACGATTCGTTGAACCCCCCCTCCCAATAACGAATATAATGCTGATCGAATCACGGCACTGCGTGCGTCTGAAGTCGACACCTACGCGCTTTCACGATATTCGTATACGTTCTCCTCAAATCGAATAAGTTCCTTATTACAATATTGTTCTAACTTGGACCTGTGAATTGGCCGATCCGAACTGTTCGCTCGCAACGCAATACACGCACAGTGTTGGGAAATATCTAGATAAATGTATCTAGATAAGGTATCTAGATAAAAATTATTTATATTTTATCTTATCTAGATAAATTTATACTCAGTTATCTTTATCTTCATCTAGATAAAAATCTTGTTATCTATGAGTACCAATCTAGATAATTTATTTAAATAGAATAAAAATAAAATTTGAAAATTTAAAATGTTTTTATATTTTCATTTTTACATTTTTCTGTACATCTATATACCTATTACACAGATAATACACAGATAACTGGCAAGATGACAATCTTCTTATGAAGTTTATTTTAAAAAAAATAAATCTTTATATTATATGTTTATTTTCAAAATGTTTGAAATTTGTTAAAAAAAAGACAGAAATGTATTGTTATTTTATTTTTCAAATCTAAGATTTTTTTTAATATTAAGTTAGAGAATGATTTGGCATCTTCTTATGAAGTTTATTTAAAAAAAAAATTATTTTATATTTTATGTTTATTAATATTTGAAATGAGTTGAAAAAATGATATTTATTTTAAAATGTTTTTAATTATGAATTTTTTACCTAATATCTGTAGGCTGTAGTATCCCGAATATTTTCAAAATTAAACATGAAATTATCTCATATTTATCTAGATAAAAATGTACTTATTTTTATCTTTATCTAGATGAAATTTAGTATAACTATCTTTATCTGTATCTAGATAAGAATTAGTATAGTCATCTTTATCTTTATCTAGATAAATTATTAGTTATCTATTCCCAACACTGTACACGCACACGCGGTTGGCAAAAGGTCAAAATCAATCATTGTTCGCAAAACAGACGAAACGAATTCCATCCGGTCACGTACCCCGTGGAACCCAGAGACAGCTTCGATTGTTCGCTCAGGAGAATGCTAATATGATTTGGTATAGGTATATATGCATACATGTTGCGTGTGAAGTCGCTAATTTACATACTTCTGTGTATCATTCGTACGTATATCCTTATACCCAAACCCCGTGCACGGCGAATGTCGTGTGCATGTACAGTTTCACTTGTCAGGTGTCATGTAAAATTTAAAAATTATTACAGTAAAAATGTAAACAAAGATACACCTTGGCAGTTGATTGTTTCTAGATCGAAAACGAAAACACCGTAGAAAAAAAAAATATGATTTATTCATTGAGTATGGGTATGCATATTCAAAATTTTTTTTTTTTCGTGTGGAAATAATACGAAAATCGATTGTTAAATAACAAATCACCTGATTACCACTGTAGTGGATTTGACGAGATGGACCGAAGAATAAAAGGCCCGGGGGAAATGACCATTATGCTCCACTCTCCAAAACGGCGCCACTGGTGGTACTGTTACAGTGCGCAGAGTACACAGGTCGTGCTCGTGAATGATGTGAAATTGATATTTGTATTCGCCGAAAAATTAGCGAAACGCGATCTTAGTTCGTCGTCGGGAGCGAACGCGACAGGAGCAGGGTGTAAAGGACACGGTTGTGTGTATCGTGTACGCGGGTTAACGGCGGCGGGCTTGTGCGATCGGGAAATTCCGAAGAACGATTCCCATGGTCGCTGTTCACGTTCACCGGTGACGTTTTCTTTTATCTCCGCAGGTCTCTTGCGAGTGGACACTTTTCGGCTCATCGGCCAATAATCTATCCACGTAAATCCAATGGGTCTTAAATATGTTATAAATAATTCAAAAACGATTGCGCGCGTTCGTATTGCACGTAAACGTTCACCGTATGCACGAGTGCTACCGTACAGGGAATCTAAAACCTATTCCGTGATGAACCGTCCGCGGAATTTCCATTCCCGCCGTAATAGCACTCTGCGAGCGTAATAAAATATTTGAAAACGATCGATTACACAAACCGCAATATTCTGTGATTATGCGTGTGCGACAATTTCGGTTTTAAATTTTTTATATTTATCTCTTGATAACACAACGTATAAGCATAACGACACCTTCGCAGACGACATCGCCGTGTTCTTCTTTCAAGTATATCGTACTGCCGCGGCATGCCGTCGCGAAGTACTGTGAAATCGTTTTGCGTTCGATTTTTACGATTATCGAAATGTATCATCTGAACACGGAGTCGTGGACATTTAATCGTTTATCGTTTTCGATGCGAGTTTCAAAACAATAACTTCTGAGTACAGTGTTTTAATAATATCTATAAGACGTGTACCTAACACTGTGAGTTTTGAAACAATGCCGTTTTGTGGAGTGCAACTGCAGATCACAGTTATGCGTCGTCAACATTTTCCCGTGCTGTAAGTATAAAAATTTAATGTCGACCAAATGTTTGAATAAACACAAATCAAGTTTTATATTATGGACGATTTCCGATGAAAAGTTTGCATGCGATCATAACTGTTGAGCACGATTTATGGTTTTATGTGTTTTTTTTATGAGCTCGGTCTAGAGGCGGATCTAGGGGGAAAATTCAGGTCAGCTGACCCATAGTTTCTATTTGTTGACAAAATCGGCCTCTCGAAAACTTCTAATATTTTTGAAGTGTACCGACTACAGGTTGATACTAAACTGAGAAAAATTCCCCAGTGTCCAAACATAATACCCTACAGTTAAACATCTCTATGTTGGACCATTTTTAAGACTTCATAAAACAAAATATCTATTAGTGTTTTCAGTGATGATTATGAACAAATCTTAACACGCATATTATATGGTCATATTGTGTTTTTTTGTTACAAGGTATACAGTTTCGATATTTATCATCAGTGTCATTCAGTATCCAGTTTATATATATTTATACATATATGTATATATTAATTCAAAATTCGGTATATTTGATTACTTAAACTTTTTTTCAAAAACACATAGTACCTACTCGTGATATTATTATTCTATATAAAGATATAATAAAATGTATACTTAATAATTTAAAAAAAGAAAAGAAAACATTTAGATATATTTAAAATGTGTAAACAAATAAAAGCCGTTTTTGATATTCTATGGTACGATATATTTTATGTTTTAATAATGTAATTACTATAAACAAAAACGGTTAAATTCCGACTGCCATTTAATATAATTGACCAATAACATTGTATTAAAATGGCAGGAATGGATGCATAAGAACGTATGTGATATAAGAATTAAATTTAATCCTCTGTATATTACATTTGCGGGATTACACTGCTTCAATAGCTCTATTACACACACACACACACACACGTAACTATGTATATATATATATATTTAAGACGTAGTTAACTTTAAGGAAAATCCCATTTAGTTGCCAATGGCAAAGATTGGATGGAAAATTATCAGAAGATTTTTAGTTACCCACAGCTATACTTAAAGTATTAGGTGCTATAGTGGAACGTTTTTGTCTTATTTCCAGTTTTCCAGAGGGGATGATTACGATAGTAAGCAATAAATTATCAGATGTGTAACTATATTATCTAATTAAAATCTATCTCCAAAGGACGATAAAATAATATACCCGCATTATTATTGTCTCCTTCTATCTAATAGACAATATTGCAAACTGGAGTTACGCTGCGGACTAAATTTAATAATGGAATTTTGGCCATAGTCGAAAGATAAACACTTAAAAAAATTAACCTGATTTGTTTTGGAAGATTATCTCCTTCCAACGTAATCTTATCTAAAATATTATCTAATAAAGCAATTAAAAAAATAAAAAATAAATATTTTTAATGTCACATCTTAAGTCGATATTATCTGTTTATCTATATTATATTTCTGTACACGTATTTTACGGGAAAGGAAATCCTTGGGATATTATACAACTATCTAATTCCAAGAGCTGTAGTTTACAAAGTAATTATTATTACTTTATGTGAAAATATGTAATATAGTTCTTTTAAAACGATTAACAAGTTCAAGTTTTGTTGAAAATCGATTTAAAGGACCATGTTTCTAATAATCGTCTCAGATTATGAATAAAATGGCAATGAAGACGATTTGATAGATTTGCAATACTACACAGTATAGTGGTGATATATATACACGTAGTGTATACACGTATTCATATCGTTTGTCGTAAAACTCTAAGTAATACGTTTATGTTAAATGATATGCTATATATAGCAGCAGTCGTTTAAACCGAGTATGATGATAATTTTTGTCTGGAGAAGTTCAATATCGAAACAATGATATTCGTCAGACACGATTAGTGCAATATAAACACATTTATACACACACACACACAAATAAATATTAAATTGTCTACACGACGATGTAGTCGCGTGACGAAAACTCGCGATTGAGTAAAAGTTTCCTTTTTGAATTTTTTTTTTTTTTTTTGTTCGATATGATCCCGAAGCTACACGGAAAACAACTAGTATCGTGAGGGTTGCCGTATATAACCCTGCTCCCCTCTCCTTTGTCCTTTATACCGCGTACGCACATAATTCGTTTGAATATTTCCGCGAAAAACTAAATGCGCCGCGTCTGGTTCAGCGAACCGAAACGAACGCGGCTGCGGTGGCGGCGGCGTCGTTCAGCGATGGTTTATATCCAGTACGCGATAAACAAGCGGTCGCTGGTGCATGATGGCCGACGATAATTTCTTTTCGGTCCCGGACAATTATTGCGTTGGCAATGAATCACCTCCGCAGCAGCCACCGCTGCATCTTCCTGTTCCACCCGACGTGCAGTCGACCAGCAGGAGGTGGTATTGTAGCACCAGTAGTCATCGAGCCGACCAAAGGTTTTCGGGATGTCTGTTAGCATGTGGGGGAGGGGGTGAGAGATTGAGGACACGTAGGAAGGGTGGGCGAGAGAATGGCAAGAGTGGCGGCAACGAGTGAAAACTGCGCACATATATACTCACAAATCAGGAGAAGAGAGATAGAGAGAATGTGTGTGTGTGTGTGTGTTTGTGTAATACGTACACACGAGGCCTGACCTCCGCTGGCTTTTCCTCTGGTTTCAGCCAGCAGCAGCAGCAGCAGCAGCAGCAGCCGACAAACGCAACGGTTACGGGAACAGTGCCAAACAACTGCGACTGTTGAGCCCTTTCGTCCGCTCGCCTTTCTGCAAACCATCCCTACATCACCTCCCATCGCCCCGATACCACCCTATACCTATATCAATAGCGAAATACACCCCCCACGACCGTCCTCTACGAGTGGATGGAAACGACGTTCTGCCAGAGCACAAGGTTTTATGGACATTCACCGCCGCTGCCACTACTGTCGACATACGACTATCGCTCGCGCCAGGGACTCTTCGGGTGCCGTGCCAACAAAACCACCCTCTCCGTCCTCTGCGACACTAATGGCGGCTTTTGCAGCACAGAGACCTAACGTAACTCGGTGGTCCTCCTCCGGACCGCCCTCTCGATCACTACTTACTCCTACTCCGCGCCCTAGCCGTTGAGAGCGTAAGGTGGTAGCCCCGGTGCGTAGCGAATTGTAGGCATGCGGTGATAAAAGAAAATATGGTCCAATGAAATGTGTATACAATACATCGTAGTTGTGTATCTAGTGACAAGAAGTTTGGCGACGCATTAAGATCGTCGTTGACGGCGATTTTATCGGTGTACTTGTGCGTTTCGTAGGGGCTTCGAACCCCGTGGTGTTGTTTCAGTAAGGACATAACTTGGCTCTCGTTTTGGACCGTAGGTGTCCCCCCCGGTAAGTTTAAATGTTTTCCGTGAATCCGTATGCCCCCGACGTGTGCTATATTCACTAACTGAGGTGGGTACAAGCGTTTAGATCGACAAACTCGAATAGGTTTGGTATCCGACCCGAAAATCAAACCCTCGGCACCGGGTTTCAACTTGCACAAAGTCGATAGAAATATTAATCATAATAATTAAAATAATAATGATAATAATTATGATGATGATAAAGTATCTCATTAGTTAACGATTTTAGCGATCAGATATTCCCGACGTCAATTTATGTACTCGTATGTTACGACGGTAGACATTCGCACGAATGTAGACATAATGTTTATAGGAATTATTGAAAACGATTATATTTCGGGACAACATGCTCTGTGTTTAAACCGTATGTGAACACTTTTATGTTTAGCAATCGAACGCAATAGTTTTGTCACTCATTGAACTGTGAATTACGCAGGACGTGCAACGGTTGAAAACGAAGACACTGAGCAAACGTGAGATGCAGTACTTTCACTGCCGAGGCGTTTCCCAACGATACTTATCGTAAACTAAACGTAATCTATTAAATCGTTTGTAAGTCGTTGCATGAAACGATTTACTAGGTCATTACGTTGAGTGTACGCATAAATTCGAACTGTACCTATAATAATTGTTTTAGTAATGGATTTCGGTACTGAGACGTTTAAGACGTGGAGTACCATTTTTATGCATACTGCACAATCGGTTACTTCACTTTTTTTAGTTTTTTTTTTGTTTTTTAAAAGGGTTGAAAAAAATCTCAATTTATATGCTCACTTAATATTGGATTGAGTGTTTTTTCACTACTTTTTATTTTATTTTTTCTAAAAAGTCGTTCTGAGTACTCGTTTAAAATGAAATAGTAATAAACTTCTGATGGGTTTAAATATATGTTTATGTTATTTTTTCCAGTGAAGTAAATTTAAAAAATCTAAATCATGTGATTATTTTTATTTTTTATTTTTTTGTACTCTACTCCTTAACTCGACAGGCATTAAAAAAAAAAAAAAAAACAACCCCGATGGGAATTGAAATAATATATTACAGGACCCGCAAAGAGTACCGATACGTAATATGTTTTCAAAACGCTATTTTATTGTTGTCTCCGGATGGTAATCCACGCCATCCGCGCGTTACTGCGCCATCTCATTAATTTTAAATGTAAATTTAAATGTCAAACGTTCTGCCCGTCGTGTTGGTGTGGAGGACCATGTGTTCGTATACTCGTTGTACGCAAATGCAATGAGCGCGCACGACTTCCGAGCGTCATCGTTAACTGTCGTAATAATAGACGTTTCGGATAACCGTAGCCGGCAGATGGCGTTTCCGTATTTACGCCCGTAAACGCGTGATCTCTTTCCGATCGCCCCGTTCAATTGTCCGCAGGACGACGTTCATATTTTTCCTCGGCACTAACATTGTTCGCCGGATCGTTTCAGCATCCGTACTGTATTCTCTGAACATAATAAACTATCCAGAATCACTCGTTCGATCGAGCTTATAAAAATACACCGTGACAATGAAGCCGGTCCGAACACCGAGCAGTCGTTTTCCAATCGTGAAATATTAATCGCGTCCGTTCGCCCGTCGTCTCTTCGACGTTTCCTCGGCGTTTCGATACACGCGCGTTTTATGCACACACACACACACGGATACACGGGTTCAACGAATCCGACGAGACTAGGTGAACGTGTACGCGTATAAGTATATAAATAATAATACGAATACTGCGACACATCCCGTACGTTACGTGATGCGTCGCAGTTGTGCATCGTTGCGAATTTATAAATACGCGTTGCTGACGATAACAGCGACAACAATAACGATACACACCGTATCATTTCGGTTTACGTCGTTCACGGTGCACCGTCACGGGCTGATAAAAATCCGAGTACGATTTTCTGCATTTGCAATAGTACACTGTTGACCTGTCCACCGGCGGACTGCGCATAACATTATTACAGATTAATAATTCCGGACGCAAAAAAAAAAAAAAAATCGTCATTGTGCTCGATGCGAGTGTCTGCCGCGCATTGTATTTCATTCAAATGCAATGGTTCAGTTACTCATACCGTATATCGCAAAAGCAACGCTACACTTTTCCGTGTTTACGTGTATTATATTGTCGACGGAGGTCATTCGTTTACGTGAAATTCAAAATAATATAATCTAAAACCCTTACAGCATCACGTAACGAAATTGCACTTCCTGTATCGGGTATATACAATTGCAATACTCATTATTGCTGTTGAAAACGGTAACTCGATGATGCATCCGTTTGAAAGAATATTGAACACTTTGAAGTGATACGCATCGAGGTTTCCCGTGTTCACTTAAATTGCTGAGTGTTAAATGTACGCGTCTTAATCGTACACGATGTACGCAATGGTTGTTCGTATTATTCAGTGTGAAATATCGTGCGCGAAAAACATTTGAACGTATTAAATTCAGGTCGTACGATTTTTCTTTTTCTGTATAACATCCCGATACTATAAGTCAGATCCCGCACAACCGAGCTTCTCGTTCCATCAGAAAGTAAATGCCTAATGTATTCGAGATCCCGTCAGCATATGTCCATCCCATTTATCCCGTCTATAGACGCGGCAGTAGGCACTACAAACGGTAAATACGAGCGATTCTATAGTTTCAGTACGCATGACGTTTTCACAATTGTAACAAATGATAAGTTTGAATTCTGTAAAAACAACCAAAACGCGTGCCTGTTGTACTGCAATGCAAAACAAATAACGATTAATATTCTTATTACTGCATTTTAATTTGCTGACTTATAAGCGGTTGGCAGCAACTGTCGAATCCCGCCGAAACAAGTCCGCTACGCGTTTAAGCGTGATTAAAAAGACAAAAAAAAAGCAAAAGGGACGATTACTCGAACTTTTTGATTTGCAGTTTCCTCGGGATGCGGAACGTATCGGATTCACTACAAATTAGGTGTTTTGTTCGATTCTCTCCGTATTACCATATTAAGTGCCGTATTCCTTGTGAATTAGTTTTCGGCTTTGCGATTTCGAAATCACATTTTTGTCGCCCAATCGCATCATGCGGAGATGACGTTTCCGTATCGGCTTGACCGTCGTTCTATCCGAAAACGATCTATACGTGGATCGTTGGCACGCGCTTCGTAACAACGTGCCCAACGCGCAAAACTCAGTGCCGCCATTAACTGTTTCATTTGGTATTACATAAAAATAACATTTCAAGTGTAGCTGCAATAATTTCTGAGTGAATAAAATTACAATAACTATTTTGAAAGTTGATGTTTTAAATCCAAATCGCTATAACTTGAACATCCTTATATCAATTTACCCCTGTCCATCACAGGACCACCCACCAAAATAAGGCATTGCATCCGCAACACGTACGCATGAGGATCGGTGGCGTCACCGCGCAACGCTTGGCCCGTATCCACGGTTCGCACGCACATGTTTCGTCCCTTACGGAACCGGGGTCCAATATATCACGTAGCCCTTTGTCCGGGTTTGTCCGGATATCCTTACGAATCGTTACTATTGTTGCGGGACGCACGTGCGCGACAAATGAGATCCTTGTATTTTTAGACTTCAGGGATACGGTACGATCTTGAGCCTCGGTAAAATAATAACATCGTTGAAGAAGTAAGCTCCCCCACCGGACTAGTCTGATGGACACGGTCGTCGTATAGTTGCCGATATACCTAGCGGTGCGCACACGGTCGTTACGACACATACGCGATAAATCTATGCACGACCGTCTGTCGTCATCTCGTGTGGGCACGTTGGCTGTAAATATTGCTGCAGCATCCAGTGTGATTCGTGCTTAAACTCCGATTTTGTATATATGTCCGCGGTACATTAGTATCGATGTCGGTCAGACGTGAGTATATTTTGTCGTGCACGTAATGCGTATGATATACGACATTCAACAACTTAAGTCATAGAAATGTGCAATGCGATGTTCTAGTTGAATTCTGAAATGCAATTTTAGTATGTAATACAAAACGTAGTCTATGGCTGGTATTTGCCTAGAGGTGTATAACACACGTGTCGCGTATCACGACATTTCTCTCTAAAAAGCGCGTGTAACCCCGTACATACACGAACCGCCACCGCCGTCGTCGTCGCCGCATTCGTGCACCTTCACACACACACACACACACACACACACGCGCACACACACACCACCCTCGACCTGTTTTTCCCATTCGGATAAATAATTGAAACTCTACTATTCCCATGGTAACGCGCGCAAATTGACTTATGCCCGGAATTTCAATCACGGACAGGAATAACGGTGGCGACGGTAGTGGCAGCGGTCCAGGGATAGACGGGAGGTAATTTTGTGTATGGAAACACGGCGAGTTTTTGCACGCATATTTTCCAATTTACGGGCAAGATATATATTAGATTAAGAAGTTTTTCTTTGGTAAAAATAATTTATTAATAATAACGCGCGGGGCGGCGGTGAAGGTGGCCAAAGAGAAACGCGAAGAAAACGAATGAATAATGACCGTCGTCTTGCGGTTCGAATTAATGTAAAGGAACGCGCGCGCGAAATGGCGCAGAATGAACGGTGACGCTGCAGAAGGACAAGAAGGAACGAAAAAACAAATTGTAATTAAATCTCGAGTATCTAGCCACTGCCGTCGTCGCCACCGCATGTATAATTTCGAGGACGTGGAAATAAGGTCAGTGCGATATTATTGCGCGCGAAACGCTTACGTATTATTTAGTACTGAGGATTCGGACGCACTAAATGCTTTTTTTCTCGCTTCGGCTAAAATATTCACGGTACGACATTTTAATCATGTATCAATGGGTTCGATACTTAAATTTTGTTTTTTTTCGTGTATTCATTTTTTTTTTTACCCACGGAGCATATTGAAAATTTCCGATAATTCTGGCTTAAAAAAACAAACAAAAAGGGTTGGACTCCACAAGAGTGATTCAGGGATGGCTCATTGATAATGTTGTATTGGTTTTTATACTTGTATCTTATGCAGAATTACTCCGCCCATAAGAAACTTTGAGATGAGTTATCAAGTATTTTGGTCAGAACAAAATAAAATTATCGGTATTTTCTAAAAAAAGGATAAGGAAATATGAAAATTTAAATTTCCTATAAATAGCTCAGCATAAAAATAAGAAACAAAACCAATTTTATCGAAAACCAGTGTGTCGTATATTTTAATATACTTCGAATAATTTTTTGTCAGCTTTGTGTGTTTTTTTAAAAGACAATTATTTGGAAATTACTAAAATTAATTCTTTCAATATATCAACTATAAAAAAAATCTTGAATGAAAAATTTCCATAGAATATGATGATTGAAACAGTCTTTCTGGTCGGAATCATGTACATGAACACCAAAAAAAAAAATAAAAAATAAACGAAACACAAAACAAGACCATTTCATTCCTCGATTCATTCAAAATCTAAAAAATATTAAATATAAGACACTTGCTCACATTTATTGATACGCATATAATAGTTTATATTATATTATTTTACCACACACAAACATATTATATTCATCCAAATAACTCAAAAAAGTATGAAATCATTTATTATAAAAAATAAATCGATAATTATAAATAACTTTATATTGTAGGATCTAATTGAAATGAGTAATGTTTTGGTGTTGTCATAAAATTAGTATTTTGTGTCTTTATCCATGATTTCGACCAGAAGCAGTACACAGGTCATCACTAACATAAGAAATTGTCCATAAATAACAAGATAGTATTTACCGGGTACTTTAAAAAAAAGTCACCTTACGAATTTCCTAAATGTTATCTCAAAAATAGTAAAAAATTTACGAAAAGTTATAAAAAAAGGTGTGGCGACAATCAATAACGCGCGACGCTATCGAATTATCTATATATTTCGAGAATATTCGAGACTAAATATATTAATCACATATCATATCGAGAATGTTCCGGAATAATCAAGAAAGCTATCGCCTAATTATATACGGGAGAGATAGCCGACAACAACAACAGTCGTTCAGTATCCGACGCCGCGGTCACACACATACGTTATCGCCGTACTCGCCGCGTTATCGCTAATTGTATTATAACCGCCGCCGAAACGATCATTTAATATTTAATGTATTATTATTATTTCTTTTTGTATCAACATTGATTTCGTTACTATTTCTAATACACGTATTATAAATTTTTACTTTTAGTTTTTCCTTCTTTGCGAGTGTTGTAATTGTATAAATAGTAATTAATAAATTATTATTCAAAATAATTGTGTGTACCATTTACGAACTACCCACAAATTGGTGACCTCGACGTGATGGCAGAGACAGACGCAACGATTGCTCGAGTGGCTGTCAAAATACCAGATTTCATTTCGTCAGATCCCGAACTTTGGTTTGCTATGGTCGAAGGTAGTTTCGCCAGCGCGGGAGTCACAGCTGATAGTACAAAATTCGGGTATGTGGTTGGAGCATTACCGCCGAAATATGCAGTTGAAGTCAAAGACATAATTATGACGCCGCCCTCGGACAGTAAGTATGTCAAAATAAAACATGAATTAATAAAACGTCTTAGTGCCTCCCAAGAGGAAAAAACACGTCAACTTCTGGAGCGCGTTGAGATTGGTGACCGTAAACCGTCACAATTTTTACGCCACCTCCAAAGCCTGGCTGACTCTTCCGTCCCGGAAACATTATTAAAGACACTTTGGATGGGCCGCCTACCAAAAAGTATACAAGTGGCGTTAGCAATAGTTAAAGATAGTAAGCTTGAAGAACTCGCTGTCCATGCAGACAACATCGCGGATGCATCTGGTCCTTTGCTACCTCAAATAGCCGAGACAACGAGAAGTGACACTCTTGAAGCCATGTTCAATCTTAAAATGTCTCAACTTACCTTGAGTATAAATCAGGAAATTGCGGCGTTGAGAAGTGAAGTGTCAGCGATCAATACTCGTCCCTCGCGTAACCCGGACTCAAGACCAAGTACTTACCGCTCAAGATCTCGATCTCGGAGCCGTACTCTCCATGGCGCAGATGGATTATGCTGGTATCATTGGCGTTATGGATCTCAGTCACGAAAATGTAAGGAACCTTGTACCTATAATTCGGGAAACGTGACGGGTCATCACTGATGACGGCCAGTGAGCCCAGTCCGTCCCCACGCCGTCTATTCATTACTGATCGAACTTCTCAAACTCAATTTCTCATCGACACGGGTGCCGACTTATGTGTTTATCCACGTAGTGCTGTTCCAGACCGACGAGTAAAATCCGATTACGTCCTATCAGCAGCCAATGGCACGCCCATTAACACCTACGGTACTATCACGCTCAGTCTCAACTTCGGACTTCGTCGAGATTTCATTTGGAGATTTGTGATAGCGGAAGTATCCAAACCCATCATTGGTGTGGACTTCTTAAGTCATTACAATCTTTTGGTAGACGTGCGTAATCAATGTCTTTTAGATGGTGTTACACGACTTACCGCTCATGGTCACGCTGCTGAATCCTCCATACCATCCATAAAGATCGTCGTGGGAGAAACGAAATACGACGGCTTACTACGGAAATTTCCCGAGATCACTCGACCGTATGGAGCGCCTAAAGACATTAGGCACAGCACCAAACACTATATTCAAACGACACCAGGACCCCCAGTATCTTGTAAACCACGACGCTTAGCACCTGATAAACTCAAGGCAGCAAAAAAGGAGTTTGAAGCTATGATCCAATTGGGCATTATTCGACCGTCCCAGGGACCTTGGGCATCACCATTACACTTGGTATCAAGGAACACAACTGATGCCTGGCGTCCTTGTGGGGATTACCGTGCTCTAAATGCTCGGACTGTTCCAGATCGGTACCCGGTTCGTCATATTCAGGACTTTGCACACTTTCTCCACGGTAAAACGATTTTTTCAACAATCGACCTAGTCCGAGCATATAATCAAATTCCTGTAGCTGAAGAAGATATTCCTAAAACAGCAATCGTGACACCATTTGGACTTTTCGAATTCCTCTTTATGTCTTTTGGGCTTCGAAATGCAGCACAATCGTTTCAACGATTTATTGACGAAGTACTTTTTGGGCTTGATTTCTGTTACAGCTACATTGACGACATCTTGGTGGCATCTGTTTCTGAGGAAGAGCACATCAAACATTTACAGATCATTTTTGAGCGTTTACGTGAATACTCTCTGGTTGTCAATCCAAAAAAGTGCGTTTTTGGACAGTCAGAAGTAAAGTTTTTGGGCTACATGATTACTAGAGAAGGAACACGTCCTCTACCTGACAGAGTCACTGACATTTTAAGCTACAAGAGGCCATCGTCCGCTAAGGGTCTACGACAGTTCTTGGGTATGTTAAACTTCTATCGTCGTTTTATACCTGGAGCTTCAGACGCACAAGCACCACTAAGTGACCTTTT
>JASXSY010000480.1:0-193617 GCA_034509805.1 Sipha maydis
CAACATTCAGAGTTTTGATGTCTGCGAAACAAATTAATGCATTTAAATATATTTATTATTACCATATAGAAAATTCCTAGGTAGGTATGTATAACACCTAAAATCACTAGTCTCAAGAAATTATAATATTTATATATTATATAATATATTATATATATTTTTATATAATAATAATTGCTATTTAAATAGTTCGATTTGTGACATTTTAAGTCAGTCATGAAATTTAAGACCTACTTTAGGTCCGTTACCCCAGTACCACCAAATTATATAATTAACTCCAAAATTATCCTATTGATTGTTATTTCATTTGTACAGATTTGTAATCGAAATTAGAACATTTGTACACCTCCCAAAACTCGGGAAAATCAATTTTTCCGTGGCGGTACTGGTGTAACCGTTACCCCAGTACCGCCATCGGCTTATATTGGTCCTATCGACTCCGGACTTGTACAGACGATTGTTATTTCATTTGTACAAATTTGTAATCGCGATTTGAACATTTGTACACCTACCAAAACTCGGGAAAATCAATTTTTCCGTGGCGGTACTGGTGTAACCGTTACCCCAGTACCGCCATCGGCTTATATTGGTCCTATCGACTCCGGACTGGTACAGACGATTGTTATTTCATTTGTACAGTTTTGTAATCGTGACTTGAACATTTGTACACCTCCCAAAACTCGAGAAAATCAATTTTTCAATTTTTCAATTAATATAGCACTATTTACTATATAAACTATATAAGCACTATAAACTCCTTTGATTTTGTCAAATAATAGAAAATATATAAACGTTACAACCATCCAATGCTTGATGAAACGATATATTGAACAGTATAATTTTCTTAGTCCAGTTATAAATATATATTAGTTTTAAGCATAAACTATTTATATTATTAAATATGTATTCAAGCTGTATAATCCGACAGCATTTGGGAATTCCAGAAGGCCGCTATTGTCATAGCCTGTGGCTTCCCGATGAAGTTCGTAAAATACGATCAAAATTATACGTTATCAAAAATATCTAGATCTACACACTGGCATAAACACTATATACGTTATACATAATAGGCATAGCTAAATTTACACACGTAATCACCATTATTATTAATTATTAAGTTAATGTAACACTGTATAAGCTAATGACCTTAGATGTCGAAGCCTTTATTCTTAATAAAAAAAAAATAAATAAATATCATAGATATAATTATTTCTATTAAAAATAAATTTTCAAAAATTTATACGTTAGCAGTAAGGGATTAATACGGGACGGACATGAAAAAACAGTAGGAAATGCGTCCTATGTCGAGACAACGGGACATAAAGTTGAAATACGGGGCAATCCCGTATAATCTTGACATACAGGACGATTGGAACGTATAATCACTCTGTCGTGTACTGTCACTCTGACTACTGGAATACAATATTGGTAATGACACGGCCGTCGTAATGTCTGTCCTATCGTATATCGTCGCGTTATCATTGGCATATCATTTCAAAACTTTACAGTTAAAACAACTATTCAAATTATACTGCCAGGGAAAAATTGATTTTTCCGAGTTATAGGAGGTGTACAAATGTTCAAATCACGATTACAAATTTGTACAAATGAAATAACAATCGTCTGTACAAGTCCGGAGTCGATAGGACCAATATAAGCCGATGGCGGTACTGGGGTAACGGTTACACCAGTACCGCCACGGAAAAATTGATTTTCCCGAGTTTTAGTAGGTGTACAAATGTTCAAATCGCGATTACAAATTTGTACAAATGAAATAACAATCGTCTGTACAAGTCCGGAGTCGATAGGACCAATATAAGCCGATGGCGGTACTGGGGTAACGGTTACACCAGTACCGCCACGGAAAAATTGATTTTCCCGAGTTTTGGGAGGTGTACGAATGTTCTAATTTCGATTACAAATCTGTACAAATGAAATAACAATCAATAGGATAATTTTGGAGTTAATTATATAATTTGGTGGTACTGGGGTAACGGACCTACTTTTACAAACTTATTTTCAGGTACTGCATATTTATAATATAAATAATAATTATGGTTACAGAAAATAAATAATACAATAAAATTATTGAATAATTTAATACTTACGTAGTTTTGTTGTCTGTAATGATCATTTCTCTGTTTCAAGAACGAAAATGTACACAAGTGCACACACTTTAAGCATGAGTGTATCAATGAACTGCACGGTGGTACACGGTGGATAACCAAAATTGTGATAAAAAGACAATGAGTAATAAAGTCGCCGTGTCCAAAATAATTCATCAGAATAATGTTAACAGCTGATAGGTAGATATTTGGAAACAACTAATTGAATGTTTCTTAGGAATTGGAAGGATTTTCAAAACCTATTATAATGAATAATACTCGCGTGAACCAAAATTAATAATTGTCTATGCTATGCGCACGTCGCTGCGATTATATATTATATTATAAGCTCAATACGTGTATAGAGTGAGCTTTCTTGGTACCTATTAGCAGTGTTGTTAAGTATTTGAGTAAAAGTATATGAATAACAGTATTCAACTGGACTATCAATGTTGGTTTTTGTCTATTTTTACCCATATAATATTTCCCATGAAACAGTTCATCATCGACGACGACCATGATGTAGATTGTTTAGATATACGCCTATACATTGTTTTTCAGTACTGATTAGATTGTGTAGATTGTTCAGAATACACTATACTATATGATTCGTAATTGAATTTATGAAAGACGAAAATGTAGTTCTTAATATCTACTTGTAATGTTTAGAGGGGCATTCTTGTTATTGGGTAATGGCTTATTGCTCGCTATTTACTAGGAAAATGTCAATGATTAATAATTGTACAAAAATATTGCTTATGATCGACGACAACTTGTGAGGGATACGAAATGTCAAATTAAAATAGTCTATTAATTAATTTTTTGAGCTAATCATGTTCATAAAATGTAATTGACGGGCTTTTATTTGAATAAAATATAAATTATTTCATAATTATATATACTTTTAAAAAATATATTTTTTTTGTACTCAAAAATTATTTCAAATACGGGTCTAGGACATTTCGCCACCGGACTACTTGCTGTCGGGCTATTCGCTGCAAAGAGAACCTCCCCACGAAATATTATTATTACCAATAATGTACTTATCATTAAATATTGATAAACAACAATACTAAAGTTATGATATTTTTTCAAACCTCACCACCCGACTTTTTGCATGCGTTTATTTCTGATTGATACTCTTTGAGTTGTTAAACATAAATGTTGATATTTTCCTCAATTTAAATAATGTACCTTTTAACACCCGCACGGCCCCATAATAAAATTTGCAGCTTTAATTTCCGTTTGTCCATACGCATTTATGCACTTGCATACTCCTCTGGAGTAGAAGATACTTCCAGAGCGCATACTATGAACAAAGTTTCGAAAACCAACACTTTTGGGATAGAAAAATGAACAAAATTTTTTGTATGTACAATTCAAAACATTATTCTACTTTATTGATTTATTATTTTCAAAACATTTTCCTAGTATTACTTTTTTAAGTTACATAATTAGTTTGATGTGAATATTGTAAAAATATACTTAAAATAATGTTATTCTACGTTCTCAATTAAATGTTGTTGAAATGTTCTCATTAAATTTAATTCAAAATAATAAATTTGAAACATTTTGAAAATGTTGTATGTTAAATGTTATACTTAAAATATTTCTAAAAATTTATGCTAACATAAAATATATAATATTATTAATGAAACTTAGTTATAAAGTTCTAACAATATTGAAGTTGAGAAATTGTTATCTGGGTTGTTGTATGTATGATACATTCAATGTCTTCACGATAGTTCTATCATTTTTAAAATAATCGTATCGGTCGTATCCTAGAGTCATCGGATTTATTGTATTTACAGTCCATATAGATTAAGATATTTAACATGTATAAGGTAATTTGTGAAACGTCATTGTTTGAAAATCTGTTATTCAGTTAGTCCTTAAATTTTGTGTGGTAATGTTTTTTTTTTTTTTTTAAATATGACAAAAATAAGCAAAGTTTTTCCACTATTTTAATTAATAAGTTTTGGAATTCGGTGAAAATGTGTTTTCATGTAATGAATTCGTACTTTTTTCAAAGTTATGTGAAACAAAAGTCAATGATAATTGGCGATAAGTAACACACTATATTGAGAATGCAAACGTACGTTTTTTTAATGACATATTTTTTAAATATATTTTAACATATTTTTTTAGAGTTTAAGTAGAGTTTTATAACATTTTGTAAACTAAATCTAGTCTTATATAATAAATTATAACTAAATGTTATTTTTTAGTGCAATAACGCAATAAATTGTATTACTTTTTGACTATTACACTATGTGTGCCTTAATAAAGCACATTTTGTACCATAGAACTTTTAAAACATAATCGTGATTATATGTATTATTATATTTTTACTCACAAATACTCTCAAAATAAAGGAAAAATATAGTGATCGGTTATTGATGCATACTTCAATAAGCTGAAAAACGTGTTAGCTTTCATATATTTGTTTATAATTTACAAATAAAAATATTAATTGCCGTCAGTGCTGTTTACACGCTCAAATATGTTTTTATTATTAAATCATCTATTCCAACATGTAGATTTTAAATGATTTTTACAAACCGTCTCGACTATACTGCTTTAACTGAGTTCAAAGCTTTAAGAAAAGACAGCAACAACAATTCCAATACTTCATAATTAAGATACATTTTTTTTTATTCTCACGATTATAACTACGTTTTCTATGTCGGCAATATTATAGTTAGAAATACCACACGTTTAGTGGTAGGTGTACCATTATAGTAGGTCCTATTAATTGTATACTATAAATATTGCAATAATTGATCATTAAATTGGATTACAAATGCAAAAAATATTAATTTTTGTATAGTATTTTATTAAAATTATTTCATCCAGAAATTGCAGTATCGATCTTACTTTTATTGTATTATATTATCGTGTATGAATGTGCGATTTGAATTTGATCTAGATCTAAACGTATACATTTCTAAATGGTATATTTTTTATAGGTGAAAATCAAATATTTCTAATTACTACATATCAATTGCAATACTTAAAAAGTATACTTTATGTATTTTAATGAGTACCGGGAAATAATAATAGTATATATATATTTATATATTATTATAGATATTCAATACGAATTACAATTATGTAAGAAACTATTTTAGCACTTTTACTGTCTTATTTAAATTGTTAAATAAATCTAAACAAATAATTTTTTATAGGTTTTTTTAAAACATAATTTATATTTTTAGCGTATTAATTGGGTAATATATAAATTAACATTTAATTAGATATTCAAAATTATAGGTCTCAAGTAAATGAGTAAAATAGTATAAAATTTAATCATATAGAAAAGAGTTCAATAAAATGCATTCAAGCGATGTGTAATACAAATATTATACGAACATTAGTGAATAATTTATCTATTTCTGATTATCTTCTAGAGTTACATATGATTTATAAATAGGTTATTATATCTTAATTTATCTTGTTGAATTTCGTTATTACTAACTGCACTTCTATGTAAAACAATCTTTCAAAAGTATATTTATGAAGTAAGATTGAAGTTTGATGTATTCATGGATATTTCTCAATATTTGAATAAAACTCTTCGTTTCTCTTTTACAATATTTGTTTTATTTTTTGAAAATCTTTTATTAGAATGATGTTTCAACTGTAATAATTACTTTTTACATATATAAATTTATAGTGTTTCAATCGACTTTGAGTGAAAATCCTGTAAAAATTGGTTGTTCTTAGCCTGTGGTTTATTATGTATGGTTAATGCGTGTATTTCATATTTAAAGAGAAAACTCTACACTAACAGTTGATCTTATCCTGATGTTAGTCTTTTGAGAATATATAAGGTTATTTGATGTAATGTATCTACGTCGCAAAGTCAACAGCGCTCATTGCCATTAAACTTTATAGGGCCCTGTACCTTTTGGATGACATAACAGTTGCGGAAGAAACTTTAACGGGTGTTTTTATATGAGTGTATGTAATGCGAATAATGAATAAATGATCGCTAGTGCAGTAGTTTGACAAGCATACGTAAATATATAAAGGAGCACATAATTGATTTTAGAATAAAGTAATACGCAATCTTATTCTTAAAATTGATAGTGGCTATATGTAAGACGTGGCCACTAGACGAGACTGTAATCGTTTGCATTGAAATTGATAAAAACCGGTTTACAACAACAGAAAACAATTATTATTTTCTATTGACGAAAATATGAAAAAAAAAATGTCCTTGTTTTTATTTCCCTAGTAAAATATTAAAGAAACATTTTCACTTAATGTAAATGTAAAAAGAACTCAGTTTCTCATAAGACATCCGTCCTCAAATATTAACCCTTGTATAGAAAATACATCGATGAAACCACGCGCGATTGATTGACCGCGCTATAGTGCAATGATTATTATTAAACGTGTTCATCGCGCATAGTGCTCCGAACCAGATTCTACGCCCCTTGTTTGCGCAATAAAAATTGAATTATGATTGCGGGGTATACGACCCGTTTGACTGTCCGATCGTATGTACGTATAGTAATAATAATAATAATAACAATAATAGTAATAGTAATAATAATACAAATCGTTACCTATACACAAACTATATTTTTTGCAGCGACGTAGCGCGTGAGCTTCGATTTCCCTCTCGCTTCCCCGGCGATGCTGACAAACTGGGTCAGATACAGCTGCAGATAACGTACCGGCAAAAAGAGATATTGTTACAAAGCCGAGTTTGCACTGCACCGTATGGTGTACTTTGTAAAACGTATGATATATCAATTACCTGTGCACGCTGCGAATGTGTTCTTCATTAAAATATAGTATGTTGTATTGTCCATAATATGGCTATATTCAATCTCGATTATACAAATAATATTGTATCATTTTGTCTTATAAATCCATTGTGACTAGTAACCACTCGTTTAAGAAATAAACTGACATCAACTTCGCGCAGTAATTTAGTATACAATTATTATGAATTCCATGTACACACCATAATATGATAGACCTAAATTTAACCCCGTAGTCCAGCCGAACAGGAACAATAATCTTAATATATAAATAAATAATACAAATAGTTTATATATAGAAATAAATAAACTCATGCTTAGTCTGGAGTATTATTATATTTGTAAAGAACGACCGGTTTCAAATTAAAAACTCATCGTCAGTTATATACAAAGTCAATAAAGTCGCGACTCAGATTCGCAGGGTATGGTCAACTTTACGCAATCAAGTACACTCACAGCGTTCCGGATACGTAAAATGAGTTTATTCATATCATTACGTACCGCAATACAGAAACCAATTAAAATACAGTAGTTTTATTTTTTTGGATGCGTCTTAGCCCTTAATCAAACAATCAATTATTTTCATATTTCACTATATGCCATACCATTAAATAAACAAAATCAAACATTCCTTTTGTCTAGGATACATTATTGCAACAAGATTATTTTGGAGTTAAACTTCATAAAAAGAAATTATAAATCAAATTGAAAATCACCGCTGGGTCAAAGAACAAAATCTATAAGAAGACCGATCAGGTCAACACTCAAGTTCGATAACTAACAGAAGAGAAATTAGATTCAGCTACATGAAATTTCAATGTGGTCAAAGTTAATGAAAATAATGAATTAAAGTTATGATAAAATATCACAACACCGTTAAGTTCGAAGTTAGTAATAATTCAATTGTAAATTTAACTTGTTAAGTTAATATGTAAAAAAAACCATTAAATTAACTCAGTTTAAAAAAAAAATGAATTACATTTTTTAATTAGCAAGTAAAATATAATGAATAACTTTGTTAAGTATTTCTAATTTCATAAACCATAATGGACAATTTTATTGAACTTATATCATGATTTACAGCATATAATGTATCATACATGATGATACATTTTTAATTCGTAACCGGTCGTAATTTACAATTGTAATAATACTACTTCAGGTTTAGTATTTATTTATTTCTATGTGTAAACTTTGTTTATTTATTTATATATTAATTTATGAGTATTAACCATTTAATATTTTTTAATATTTATTTTACTATGCATTTTATGCGACACGGCACCATGTGCATGTGCATTGTGAGTCTAGCTTTAATAGTTATGTTATTAAAATTTATAATATACCTGCGTTTAAATAGCTGATCACTGCGCGTTGTGAATCGCGAACGATAATTTTTTCTTGTCGTCGTCGAGAGTCATATGTTTACCATACTCCGAGTGATGACATGCAGTCTTAATAAGTTAACATTATTCAAACAGAAAAATTTAAAAAGTTAGCTTTGTTAATAGTAGTAACATTAAATTTATATTCGTAAACTTTAAACTATCCTGATAAAGTATCTGTAACAAGGACGCTCGGTAGATAGGGCAGTGGGATCTATTAACCCATAAGAATTTTTATATTTGTTATAAAATGAAAAGTTTTTTATATAAACCCGGTCCTGATTCATCGATTTTATTTGATTAAATAAAGTTATTTTTTGCCAATACTTTATTAAATTTTTCTTATAAATATTTGTACTTAGAGTGAAATTATATACCTATTAACTTAAATGAGTCTCATTTTTTAAAATATTATTAATGGCTATTATGAAATATGAGTAAATGAAAGACTTAGTGTAAATATATTCATGGCTAATATTTAATTACAATTTTTTTTTTCCGTTCTTGTATTATATTTCTGTGGGTCATATAGTTAATTATCCATGGTAAATAACCAAAATTAAAGATTTGGTCGACTATAATCTCTTTTAAACATAGAATCATTGGAACTACGAATAGAAATATTAGATATATGTTTTATTTTTAAACTAATTAATGGACAAATTTTTGTTCGAGGGATTTTTAATTTCAAAATTATGCTTTTTGGTTCCTAATCGTGTTACTAGAAAATTAAATACATTTTATGTACCATTCCAGTTTATGAATTATAATCGAAATATGAACAGAGATATGGAATTGGTTAACATTTTAAATATTTATTTATTTTCATGTATAACTGTAGATATATAATGTATAATGTATATTTAATTAATGTAATAAAATAATACAAAAAATAACCTATAGAATCTGATAGATATATCTTAATTATTTTTATTTGTATATATTTACATTGTAATATTTCGATTTATCTTGATGTTAACGTGTATTTAAGAATTATTTAAAAATGTTTTAGGTACCTAATTTAATATGTGTATAGCAATTACTTAAAAAATTGTACGATACGCTGGCCATATTTATATTTTATTGGACTTTGTTCCCATCCAAATAAAAAAAAAACGCATCATCTGCAAACTACACATCACATCACAGTAATACTATGTAAAATAGCTCTAGTCTATTAAAAAAAAAAAAATTCTTCGTTATACTTGTCTAATATTATATTATGTATATACAGTGTATAAATATATATATTTTATATGCACAAAACATAAAATATAACAATCCAAAAATAAGAGCTACGAAAAATAACGTGTTTTTTGTTTCGTCAGGGTTCTATTTTATCATTCTTATAATCACGATACGTCATTCTGAAGAGAACATCGCACGCTTGATTGTAATAATATTACGTTTGTTATGCTCTAATTATTTTTCATTTTAAAACATTATGAAATCTAATAGAAATGACGTACAGTTATGGATTGTGGAATACATGCATACAACAAGAAGTGCTGTAAAATTAGTTGTTATAAGAGACGAAAAAGTATAACTCCCAACAAGTAAATGTTGAAGATTGAAAGAAATAAAAAACATTAAAGTTAAATTTATTATTTCATTAGTTAATAAGTAGGTAAGGTTACATACTTATAAAATTATACACTCGTACACGGTACGATACGAATTAACAATTAGAAGTAGCCCGCATTAGTCTTTGGAAGAACAATAATAATAATTCTTACATGCATTGTCATGTGGTTATTAACATTTTTTATTTATTATTTATTATGTTTATACACTTCATAATTTTTAATTATTTTATTAACAATAAACGAAAGTGATAGTGAATGAAAAAATAGTTGGATAAAACATTTGGAAGAACAAACTAACCATTTGTGAAACTTAATGATAGCATATGGTTGGATTTATTCATACGATAATAAAAACTGGTTGATTACTAACAAGGGATTACTAAATTGAAAAATATGATTGGATGGAAACGTTTAAGGTAAATGCTTGGAGTTAATTATTTTCACGTGAAATCGTTTTGTCAACAATTGAATTTACAAATAATGCCTGTTAACTTTTTCAGTCGTCAACAAAACTTTTTTTGATATTTCTATCGTGTTTGAAAACGCGTTATCATAATAAAATTGTGGTGATAATTCTACAAAATTGGCAAAAAATAAATAAAGATTTGAAAATGTCTCGTTAAAGATTCTTAGATCGATATATATCTTTAATGGGACGTTAATATGTGTGATTAACGATTGTGTACTTATTGGGATATAATTATATTAATAATAACTATAATAATATATTCACCAATAAAAAAATGGTTAAAATTTTTATTTTTATTTTAATTATATATATATATATATTTGTAAACACAATATTTTAGTCTACTCACTAAATATTATGACTGTGATATGAGTATAAGTTCTAGCTACATAATATCTGTATAAATTATTACAATGTCAAAAAAAATAAATAAAAAAAATAAAATAAAAATACTCGTAAATATAAATATAATTATAGCAAACAATAACAAAAAGTGTAATACAATAAAATATTAAATGTATTAGTTATTTAACACAAGGAAATCATACAGAGATCAACAATTTAAATATATTTTGAAAAAATGTTAATTTTATTATTACTTTTAGTATTATATAAATGCTTTAACTTAATATTATCAAAATTATTATTGTACAAATAATAAAACATATTTTTAAAATAAGAATAACTAAAATTGTCAACAGCAAAATCAAAATAGAGCAATCTTATTAAGTAAAGTCTTGATTTTCTTAAAATTATCCTTAATAAGCTAATTATTTTAATATTAAGCAGAGATGAGATTAATAGGCACTCCCCCAAATACATACTTTGTAAGAAGTTATAGATTATGCCAAAGCAAAATATATAATTCTGAGATTGTTTATGTTTAATATATATTTTTTTAATATCTTAAATTTATATAATAATTTCATAGTTAAATTAAAAATATAATATAAATGATCTTTTCATTTAAGGTTTTGGTCAAAATAATACTTAAATATTAAAATGTAATATTTTTTCAAATTAATGACAATTACAAACTTCGAAATCATTTAAACATCTAAAATTTTGTATAGTGATATTCTTTATTTGAATTGTAGATTTATTTATACAAAAAACAAATAATTAGATTTATTAATATTTAACTCAAGAAAATTATTATCTAACTATGCTTTATTTTACATATTATTCATATGTTAGTTTACTAGTTTTTATGACTCATAAATATTTTTATATTGAATCAAAACTGCAAGACAAATTATATTTCCTGGTATTAAAAGATTGTTATGACTATTTATATAAATAAGATTAACAAGTATCTGAAAACTGTTCCTTGAGATACTTCAAAGCTTATATTAATTGGATAGAGAAATTTTAACAATTTTAATAATTTTAAGTTCAATTTAAACAACTTGTGATCTATTTAAAAAACATGATATAAATAAATCTAGAGCAATGTGGATAGAAGTAAAAATAATATAGTATTTATAATTACATTTATTAAGAACCAGTTTTTTTGGGAGATATATTTTGATCGCGAATTCCACAAGGTTAGGCACTTTCAATAACATGTGTAATATAAAAAATAAGACAACGAAATAAACAATATAACAAATAACAAATTAATAATTATGTTTTACATAAACAGCAGGAATTGAACTGATATGAACATAATGTTGGATTTCATCTAACAACACTACTGCCTTTTAAGTCTTTTTTGATGATTATTTGGTGTATTTATAGATACAAGTTGAGAAATGAATTGATTAGAAGGTAAAGGGGTGGTTTAATTAGTTATTAAAGCACTTATAATGTTTTAGAAATGATACGAAGAAATGTTGATTGGAAACTTTTGATACGATTATTATTTGAAATGTTTGCCAAGCCTTCACAGGTCCTAATGAAACACTTCATGTTTGGAATGAATAAATAATGAGATAATATTAATTTTTAAATTAATAAAATCCCTTTAAGCTAAGACTTGCTGTGCATCTAATTAATATATTTTTATAAACATCACTATTTATTCCGCTTGTGAAAAAATTATATTAACATTTATAACCAATTTTTTTGAAAAATTTTAGAATTCACCAATAATTTTCAAAATTATTCAAAAATTATCTTGTTTCTGTGTTCAACTATTTCTATAGTCCAGAACCTCATAAGTTATAATTACATTCGTCCCAAGTTGTTTTTTATTTTATCTTGACTGTCGTACACAATACTCGTCATGTATTCACTTATGGATTATTTAGGCCACTGTAATTTATTACACTTGTACTAAATCACTCTGATATATTCAAATTAGTATGTATACAATGATTATTTGGAGACTGGAGAAATTGTCTTTCTTATAGTTACTTGACGAACCGGTCACATATGGGTAGCGGTCTTTTATTTTGCATTATTATTATTATTATTTTAATCGAAATTGAATACTGAATATAATACGTTCATATTTCATAAAATATTCATTAATGATATAATATTGAAATGAATTTTTTAATAAATATAAAACAAAAAAAAAAAAATAATAATCATAATAAATAGGGCACGAATGTTGTTGCATTTGCAACTTTTTTTCTACCTTTCCAATTTATTGCTAAGTAAGTTTTAAATACGTTTCATGTAAGAACGAATTCAAATCTAAAAGTTTTAAGTGCAATTTTTTGCAATTTTCGGAATTTTTTCAATTTTAGTGCAATTTTGTTGAATTTATTAATTTATTGCACAATTTTAGCTATAGTTGAAACTCAATCGAAAATTTAAGGAAGTCATTGAAAATAATAAGGGATTTGAAATCATTATTAAAATAAATGATATACTCCCTGGACAAGGAAAATATTTTGATGGTTTACCCGTAGACTTGACAGTAAGCGATTTATCTTTTTTTAAGTACGCTCCGCTTACATCAACCAACGTAGAACGAAGTTTTTCGAGGTATTCATAAAGGAATTCAAAAATGTAAAGCAAACACTTATAGTCCAATCCAATGATTTTTAAAATTTAAAATATTTTATATGTTTAGTATACTCATAGACTATTAATTATTATTATAAAATGTAAAAATTATTTTTTTTTGGTAGAATTAAAATAAAATATCTATAAATTATAACGAAATGTTGTTATTTTTTAGTGCAATTTTTAATATTTTAAGTGCAATTTTCGGTATTTTTTAGTGCAATTCTGCAATCAATATTACTTTTTTTACTACTACAACATCCGTGCCCTAATAATAACCATACTTTTTCTCCATAAAATACTATCCGAATATTGTAGTTATCAAATAGAAAATAATAATAAATAACATTAAGCACGACTAGTATGCCTGCGTTTAATATACTTATGATAGTAAATATAATTTACGTATTACCAAATTTTTAAACGAATAAATTAAATTTTAAACATAACCGAAATTTGATTTATTATGATTACATTTTGTAGTAAGTAAAATGTACATGTATATAGTTTGTTTTACATTTTTAGTTAAACTAGTTATTATTTTCTTTTGGATGATTAACGATTCTTAAAATTATTTAAATTGTATTTTTCAGCAAAAGTAGTGAAATAACTTGTTTTAACTAACCGAAAATGAGAAATTATCTTATATGCATGTATAATTTAGATTTGACACAACTCTTTTTAAAACCGGAAAATAAAAGTTTTGACCGTACTTTTTAATTTATAAATCATTTATTTTTATTTTTGTAACATCTAGGGTTGCCCTGCTTATATATATTGGCTAGCAGAAAATTATGATCAATGTTCTCGACCCACATTGCTAAAAATTATATTTTATACGATTGCATTTTAAACGAACGCGTTTATAATATAAATGGTATACCGTAGTATATTATTGCAGTAGTGCAGTTAACAAGAACACATGTCGCAGAGGAAAATTGTTGAATTTCAAGCCAATATTTTTTACATAGCTTTATATTTTAAATACCGGTCAAAAACGATGTATTATAAATTATTCATTCATTCATTCATATTTAAAATCGTCTTTCAGATCTTTTTGGACATGTTCAATACCCTGTAATAAACTTGTTAAAAAACCATTCAGTCAAGATACTGAATGATTAATAATTCTTATCCGTGTTAAACCAGTTTATGCTTCTAGATATTGTGGTATTTTTATTGTAATATGAAAATTACACTTATTCACTGCATGTATTTACATTAATATGCTATAATTATATCACGTAACAATCAGACATCGTCGACTGAGTAGTTTGTTGGTTTTCGACTCATTAATCTGGTCAATTTCGTTTTTATGGTAAATAAAAAAAAGCAAACACATTTATTGTAATAAACAACAATAGTACAATAATTTCGTACGTAGATTTTTATTCATTCACGGGTAGGTAATTAATGAACATTTCTTGTTGTTGGGGTTTGTTATAAATTACTCTGCGTATTGTTAAAGTATACAGTGACAAATGTCAAATTTAACTAGGTACCAGTGAACAAGCAGTGACCGCTATTGCCTATTAATACAACTTTAAGATTCCATTATTTCTCGTTGCAAATCACTAGGGTTTGGAAGTTGTAGAAATTGCATATTGTTTTGTATGATCCCAATTTATAGCCGATGGTGAGTTAAAAAATTTTAAATTGAAAATGCATATTTTGTTAATTTTAGCTTAAAAAAATGCATATTTCATTGATTTTGCACTCATATTATGCATATTTCATATTTTTAATAACTTTAAAATTTTATTTTTCTTGTCTGGATATTTCAATTAATACAGAATATATACAATTCAAAATTATCAACGAAGATATTTATTGACATACGCATTTAGTCTACGTTATAATGCCGAAATACTCATGTTAAGTATTTTTTATCTTAAAATAAGAACTTTTTATCTTGTCATCAAAATTCCAACCAATTATACATTTTTTTCAGTTATAATTAGTTTTTGTATATATTATTGATTATTAGCAACATTAGATGTGTTTTATTTTTTGAACTTCAGAATATTTTTTTTGCGTATTTATTACAGTTTTTTGTATATTCAATGCATATTTTGCAATTTTTTCGTGCATATTTACATGCATTTATTGCCGTTTTTAACTCCTAAAACTTCCAAGCCCTACAAATAGAAATAAATTACAATGATGATGCGTTTTATATATTTTATCCACTCCAATTAATTACATAATTACACTGATAATATTTTAGTTTTATAAACGTGTTAATTATTAAATTTCAAATTTTCTTGTCCCAGTAAGGTGGTAAATACCAAAAATATCACTTTAATTATAATAATTTGTACTACAATCTATATTATTGACAGTTTAAATAAAATGTAAAAATAGTAAATAATTTTTAAAATATTTATTGTTTTGATTTATAATGAGATAAAACTATTTTTGCTTGAAATTGAAGTATTGATAGTCAATAAAACATAGCCCAAAAACAGTAGTGCATTGTTGAATAAAAAGAAAAAAATGATTACTCTTTCGTTAAGTTAATTTTTTTACAAATGAAATTGTTTAATTTGAATAGTTTATTATCTGATAATAGAGATATCTGAGATAATAAGAATGTTTTTACACAAAACTTATCGAAAATTTAAATTTGTACAGTTTTTTCATTGAAGAAACAAAGAAATTATTTTTATATCATTATTATTTTAATTTCACATAAGTGGTTTTTACGTGTTTTTACGTGTTTTTAATTATTTATATTATTTTATTTATTGGAGTGCAAATTTAGATACTTAGTTAAAAATAAAAAACCTATCTAATTTATATATACACGTGCACAAAATATACTACATGCATTTAGATATTTATGTTTACTACTTACTACACATTGAATAACATAAATATCTATAAATATTTATATTAGTTGGGTAGATATAAATTATTCATCAACTATTATAAGCTTAAAACAAATCGAAAAATCGTGTATAACCTGTTCGTTTGGATTTGAAAAACGTATGGTACCTACTTATGGTATTTAACACATAGATATTTTAAGTCCGAGAAGAACATGGAAACAACGATATTATTGTATTCATTAGTTTACCGTAAACGAATCAATAGATTGCTCACCACAATTAGAGATGTTGAAAAACGGTATTTATTTTTTTCTGTATAATACCATATTATACCGATATTATATTAGTATCATATTGTTAAAACCTTGCAGTAATCTAAATTATTAAAAATTTAACATAGGTTATAAAACTATTGTTGGTTATGATTCATAACTTATAAAGTATGATTTATTTTAAAATGGATTTATTGAAAATATCAAAAAACGTTTAAATACATATAATACAACAATTATTTTAGACCAAATTCACAAAATTAATATTTAATCGTGCTATCAGTTATGATGTATCATAAGTATTATATACATCTAATAACTTGAAATAATTTATACTTTAAATATTTTAAATATATTTAAAATATTTAAAATATAAATTATTTCAATCGTATACGATTTATAATTCATAGAAATGTATATTCTTAAAAAAACTAATATATTTCGGAACAAATTATAATTTTAGGATCCTTATTATCTTCCAACTAGTATATAAATATATCTATTAACTTTTGGTTTCACACAATAGGCGGAAATTAGAGGATGCTTGGGAGAGGGGGACTTAGCCCCCCAAAATTATTTGAACATTTTTCAATATAGGCGATTAAAATAATTATGCTGAAAAAAATTTAAGCTCCCCTAAGATTCAATCATATATCCGCCTATGTTCCACACTTTTTACTTCTTATAAGTACTAAGAGCCGTAAGTCATTTTTGCATTGGTATGATTCATCAGGACCTTTTTCATAAATTGAACGCATCGTTTGAATGTTGGAAAAATCATAGATCTTACTAATGGTTCTCATTTATAACGAACTCCTGAACTTCGTAAACTAGATTACATTATAAAACATTGGCTTAGGTTTACCATTGTGTAAAAGAAATAGATTTGAATTTTTAAAAATTAATAGCGCTTTAAAATATACCTATTGATTAATCATATTACTTTGGTTAAGTTTTAATATAATTTTAGTCTTATTATTTAATTTTATTTTATTTTCGTATTTTATTAATTTACCTTTAAATAAAAACTCTCGTAATTTAAATACTTGCTTTTACCTACCTACCTACCTACCAATTTACTATTATGTTGGTGTACAAATGTTATACGATATTTTGCCACTGACTAACAGACGATGTGTAAATGATGACCGACGGTTCTAAGTATTTATAATTAATATTCCCGTAACAAACTAATGTTTAGAAAAGTGCGCATTGCTAATTAATATTCATCTTCGTCTTTCTGCTTATATTATGTATATATTTTCTAATTGTTATGATTCTATTTATTTCTGTACTTTGGGCCACGGCCCGTTCTCATTATAAATATAATAATAATAATAAATAAATAAATATTAGAAATGTAGTAAAAAATTATATAAGCTAAATTATTTACTCTTTAATAAGTTTAAATAAACATAGGAATTAGAGTATCTGTTTTTATGTTGAATATTTGAAGAGAAATAAATTGAAAAGTATACTTAATACTTATAGGTGTATACTAAAAAGCGTATAGTATTAATATAACATGTTAGGAAAACAACATGTTACAATAATAAATGATTATAATGAATAATAATGATTTCAACGCATGACAATAATGACTAAAAATAATGCCTTTTTTTATTTATACCGTCTGTATAAAATAGTTTTACATTATATGTTTAATATCTGGTATAATACAGTTTTATACCACTGTATAATGCAAAATCGCATCTCTGACTACAATACATGCCATTTGCTCTTAACGTAGTTCATATTTCCTAATATGTGTACTTAGCTGTATTACGTGGGAATACATCTATCTGCACGTTTAAGCCACTGTAAAATCTCACCGAGTGAGAACTAGCGCACAGAAAATGCTATATTTTATTTTATAATATCATACATGCATTATCTGGTATTTATCTACGATTTACGCGAATGAAATAGTTATATATATTTTTTAACGAACTCTTAAATATAGGATAATATGGATAATATTATGGCATTTTGATTGGACAGTTAGACCGTAGACATCAAATGTATTTAAAAAAGAAGATATGGGATACGCCCAACCAAAAGTGCAACCATACTTCCATATTATGTTCTTTTACATTTGTTTATTTCCAAATCTCTCCTATTTTTAGAATAATATAGTATACACTTAAATATTCAACAATTGATATGATCACATTTATTATTATTATTATTATTATTATTACACGCATCGTATGCATTATCTGTGAGTTCCGTAGACATGAGTTTTTATCTGATACACATCGCACATACATAACGAAAATGAATGAGTCGTGGCTTTCTCGTATTCGTGGAACACGATTGTTATTAATCGTTCGTTATTTATGTATTGGTCAATTGACATAATTTTTCATGTATATACAGATAATTTTTTTTGCACGCCAAATAATAAATAACCGAAGAAAAAATGAAACCATTATTGCAGCTGTTGCACCAAGTATAATCTTTATACATTTTTATCGAGTGCAACGTTATCGTACGAAATTATAGATACGCATAAAATTCGCGTAACTGCAATACATCGTTTTGAACGGTTCTGTTGTTTCTATACGTTAGTACTATAACACGTTTTCTGCGTTGCGTATTAAATTAGTATTTTCAAAACTAAACTACACGAATTTAAATATATATTTGTATATTACGAATGTTAATTATACTACATTTGGTTGTTGAAACCATTATTAATACAATTTACAAATCTTCGACCCCAGGACTCAAAATGTTATCATTTCGATGGGTTTAACTCTTGTTATTTCATGGCTACTATATATTCATATTACATTGAATGTAATTATTTATGGAAGCGAGTATTGTTAGTATAATGATATACTATTTTATTGGTGAAAGCAATTGCATCGAGTCAAAAAATCAAAACCGTTAGATATACCAAGGCGCGTTTCAGTAATAGTAAAATTTCAGTTTAAATTGCAGTTAATTTCAGATTATTATTAGATACCTACATAATATAATAATTATAAGTTACCATAAGTTATGATTTTTTATAATAATAATTGAACTTTGTAGCGGATTTTTAAAAATAATTTTTAAGTGCCCTTTTTACAGTCGATAGTGTTGTTCTATTTTTTTTTTTTTAAGTACTTCTTTGCTTTAGTTCAAATATTTTTTTTTTTAATTTTTTACAGAGTTACAATAAAAAAAATAAATATACTTTAACCGTTACTGTACACCATTTTTGACTAGTTTTAGTACTATATTATGTATTATTTTTTAAAATATACCGCGTGGCCGCGAACGATAACACATCACGGATCTAATTTATTATATATAGATGTTTTTAAGATGCCGATCCAGAAACTTCGCCAGTCCGATGAGATGCACACCACGCACACGCATATATTTACAGATATACAGATGCAAGTTACGTGAGTATGAATAAATACTTTTTACGTAAACATATATATTATTATCCAACGACAAAGGAGACGCGTGGGTGTCAATGTCGTGGTGGCGACGGTTCTTGCAAGAACCCTGGTACGCCGTTCGTTTACCGGCTATATACACACTATGAATGCATATTACACACGCGTATACACAAACATACACGAGTGTACATGAAAAGCAATAGAAAGAGCCGCGTCGAGGAACATTATATTATGCAAAATGCGTGTTTATCCCATATTATATTCGTCTCAAAAACCAAAACAAGGTGCGTTCCACTCGAGTGTAAAATACGAGTCTGAACAGTGAACTTATATTATGGTCTGCGGTATTATACGTGAACGATCCCGTAAACTTCTTCATTTTATCATCATTATTATAATATTATATTGTACAGCTCCGTTCAAATATTATAACACGTACCTGTTACGTAATGATTTAAATTTACGATTTAAACAGTAGTCCGATGACACCGTTGAATGGTTAATTCTAGTTTGTATTTTTTTTTCTTAAACTTTTAATTCGGATTAAAATACAGTTTTTATTGTTTCTAGTTTTCATTCAACGCATCTCCGTAGCGTATTATATTTAATCGACCAAATTTTATTATATCTCATTTGAATGTTCTGATAGTGCATGACGTTAATGTATTTATTATTAATTGGGTTTAACAAACACGTGCGAGTCTTTGAATTGGAACGCCGTAAGTCCGACGAAAACATGGCAATTATTAAAACATTTAAACGTACACTCAAATATAACTCCATGACATTATAATTTGTGACAGTTTTTTTCATAATACGATCGCAATTTATTGCAATTATTTTTTCAGGAAAAAAGATTATATTTCTTATATAGAATTTATGTCAATCTATTCACTTATTATCTATTGAAACCGTAATGAAACGCTTAACTATGTTTTATACAATTTCAGGATCAAAAATATATTATAATTATAATATCTCATAAATTACTTATAACACGATGTTATTTTAAAATTAACTGTCTAAATAATAAAAACAATCTCTTTTTAAGAATAAAGTTGAAAAAAAAGTAAATCGACTTTTTAGTGATGTTTGAAATAATTAAATGGAGTTCATAATTGTATTAATTTGTCGAATTTAAATACACAACGTATCCAGGAACAATGAACACTATTATTGTTATTCAGGCGGGAGTTAATTCATACCGTGAATGTTATTTCAAGCTCTGCAGTTTACTGGTTTACAAAGTTCCAATTCATTTTAAGGAAAATATAGTTCAAATTAAAAGCTCTTCGAGTCATTTTATAATAATGTCTTTTAAACTTGAATACCCTAATTTAAGAAGTGTTCAGTTACAATATGTTGTAGTATCTATGTTAGGTTTTTTACAAATAAACCGAATCAAACCAACACCAAATGAGCAAGAAAAAACTGACACGTGTATTTTCTAACATTAAGTAATACAACAGATTTTCAGAATATTATGATTGAACTCATTTTTATGGCTAAAAAATTATAATTTCAATATACATAATATGTAATATAATAATATTATAGTCTATATCAAATTTATCATTATTATTATTAATTTTTTTTTCTACCATTAATTATTATTAATATTAATACCATGTCCTATTAGCCAAAGATAAGAATTGTCTTGCTCTTTAATAAATAACGACGTTTAAACAGTTTTATTTCTATGCAAAGTAAGAAGTGTTTATCTGCTTTGTAAACAGTAAATTTTAATACTAGGTTTTAATACATATATTTTTATTTTTTTTATGTTCACCGCTATTAACCAATGTTTGCGTACACTAACACACATATGTTTCTATGACGCATATAGACACTTACCGGATTTATATTTTTATTAATATTAATTTTTGTTTACCACGTACCGAACCTTCGACGTCAATTTTTTTATTGATATAATTTTAAAGGTCAGCGACGAAGTAAATTTTATTTATATATAAAATTTGCGTTGTGCCGAGTTAAATAGTTTATGAATGATTATTTAATTATGTTTTACTGTGCAACGAGACAATACGCAGAGTTAAATAAAAAAAAAGAAAAAAAGAAAACCCTCGTAGGAATGATTTAATATGAATAGAATTTCATCAAACCCAATATAAAATGAAATGCATTTTTCACCTACAACAATATTTACAATTCAAAATATCATTCATGCAGGTATGTATAAATGAGTGAACCATAAGAACCGTCCTTATATATTTCTATCGCAGTTGCGATAAGAATTCGCAATATTAAGTACGTTTAAATACGTATGGATTGTGCATTGTGCATGTACATGTATACACGTGTCCATCAGAGAACGAAGAAGATAACCGTTTTATCGTCTATTGCAGGCAACGCGTTATTATGAAAGCAATTATTAATTCTTCGTTTTTATTTTTTTAAATCTTTCGATAGATATTTTAAACATTACGTTTTATTGAAATAATATTGCCACAGTGGCGAAATATGATGTAAATAAATAGAAAATAAGACGCTATAAAACTCCAAATTGTCAAAATATGCAAATATGTCGGCTTGAATTTTTTTTCTCACCCATAACATTATAAAACGAAATTTGCACTTATGCACTTAGCACATGATTTTATTTATATCTAGTGACGGCATCATGTCCGATGGTCAGCAAATGGATATATAATTCACATACAATAATTGATAAAGAATGTTTTTATTGAGTAAAACGTTGGTACACATTAAGCACATTATACACAAATTTATACTTCATTAATGAAAAACAAGCATTGCGAACATTTTGTTTTTTCTTATTTGTTCATATTATATATTTAATAATTTTTAAACACAAATGTAGAACATTTTAATAAATATTCTTGCGTCTAGTAATTTTTATAAAAAAAAAAAAAAAATAGAGTTTATTTTTTTGAACATTTTACAATAATAATTTAACCCTCGTGAGGTGATCTGTGATTATTTATACACTTTGTGTTGCTTCTCTTCGTTCGGTACTAGGACATATGTATACTAAGCAGTCGATAATGCAAAATTTCTATATAAAAAGTGAGAAAGATCTCCGAATTGACGGCGTCGAAACCATTAGTATGCTCTGCCATCGCAGACTATATTATGATTTGACACTCGCGATTGGAAGACTTTCCTATATTTAATATTTATTACGGTTACGGTAGGACAGAGGAAAATGTGACAAAGCTTTCACGTTTATATAATAAATGTCACTCAAATCGTATATGGCTGCAGTAGTTGTTGATCAATGCAGCTTGTGTGGAGGTACCTTCGTTTAGTGATTTTAAAATGCGTTTGGTCGATCGTAGTGGTTTTACATCGCGTCGAATCAATTTTTATAAATAAAACTCCGAGCGTAGCGAGAAATTATTTATATGGTGTCATAAAATCACGATCGAGGTCATCACGGGGTATTTTTTCTGAAATTTTCTTTTTTTTTTCAAGTTCAAGTACTTTATTGATATACTTACTTATCATCATCAAAATTAACATTTCACTATGATACCGATATCCATTTAATAAGTGGAATATTTATCACACCTTAACGTAGTTATAAATAAAATATCATAACTCTTCGATGTGCAGATATAACCATAGTTTACCGAATAATATGCAAATACGTATTGAGTACATTCAAAATACAAAGATATTGTACTTTTATATTTTTTGTAATTATTATATTTTAATATGTGAATTTATATGTAGTAATGTATTCAGTACAAAGGTTGGCGATAAAACTGTAACGGCGATCTTTTTATTTTAAATCTTAGAAAAGTATTATTTTTTAAAATTTTTAATAGTTTCTTTAAATGCGTACTTTATAAGAGTAATACAAAAATGTAAATAAAAATAATGAAAACAACAATTTTTTATCCGTGTATACAAGTAAATTACAAAACAAATTAAAATGAACTATCAAATATTTTAATCTAAAACAACGTTATTGTGTGTTTATGATGTGCTTTTTTTATGTTTCGATAGATAGATGGATACGTGTACAGTTATTTTACTTGATGGCATACAAACTCGTTTAAAGATATCAATAAAGTAATGTCGGTAATTGATACCCGAAATCGAAATGCAACCCTCGCTATACTGTTTACAAAGTGCAGTTTACAATTTATATCAAATTTGATATTTTTCAATTGCAACATCTATTAATATTATTATTATTTTATTCAAATTTCTTGTTTCATGTATTCAAATCAATGTTTAACGAGTTCATAATTCCACTTCGTTATTACACCGTATAACATAATGTGGAAGTCTGATAGTGTAGTAATAAAAATGTAATTTGATGCACGCGAGTAATTCATGTAATATACGGAATATCTCAAGATAAACGACGAGAAAAATGCGGAAACATGGTTTCTAAAAATCACTAGATGTCATTTATCATGTTATTATATGTGTAGTCGTAGAGCAGTTACATAGTTCATACTAAAAGATAAGTAAAAAAAATTAAATAAAAATCACACTCAATTGTTTGAATGCGTGGCAAATTTCCAAGTATAGTAAAAATATGTTAAATTATTTTTATGTTGAATAAATTATTCCAATTATTGTTTTGACGATTCACCAGGACTGTAATATACTTTTATTCTTTACATTTATGTCTATATGATTAATGATTACGTATAATATGTTTTCGAACCTAATGACTGTTACTTATAATGAGCGTGTTTTCATGATTCTTTATTATTATTATTTTATTTATTTTATATTTTTTGAATCTTTAAAATGAATATTCGGAGATTTTGAATGTAGGTAATTACTTTTGTTACTAGTTCGACATCCAAAACTAAAACTATTTCTTCTTTTTTTCGAACACGCATAAAATATTTAATCAATAAAATCATAATTGGTTTTATTCTCGTTCGTTTTGACACTGTATTCAAATAATTAAATATTATACAACAGTATAACAGTTATTTTCTTCATTTTTAATAAATTTGATTGTTATTACCTGAAAAATTAAATTCACTTTACCAAACCAATATGATCAATGTATCACAATGTATCAGTGAAGTACTAAAAGGTACGATTAATGTGTATATTTTATTATCCCAAGTCAGTTTCTATATTTATAATTGAATTTAGTGACTATTTATACCGAATGTATATAAGTTTTATACCTACTTTATTTTTTATAGTATAATTTAAATAATTGTATGATGGCTTGCTATCAATTTTTATTTCGTATTAATTATATTGATTTAAATGCGGTGTAGTATAAGTCGAATTGCTCCTATTTTAGTCGAATTATACTTAAGTTGAAGAAAGGTAATGGTCGAACTACACTCGGGTAAAAATCAGATAATAGTTAAAGTGTACTCTAGTTTGAAAAAGGTATTTCAACAAAAGTATTATGAGTCTTAAGAGGTTAAATATTTATATAATACTAATTTCCTTTTCTACTTATAATCTTAGGACTGACAATGATTTAGATAATTGACATGATTAAAAATAATTTTTTTATTCATATTATAATGTTAATACGAGTATATTAAATATTTAAAATTTTAAAATTAATTAATTAAATAATATAAAATATAATTAATAATATAATTCATTAAATCGTCGAATATGATTACAATTATTACTATCATATTTTTTTCAACTTATTTCAATAATTTTTGTACCTAGTAATAACAAATCTAATTCAAACAATTTAACTTGATAATATGCTTTTAGAAATATAAGTTAATTAATTTTTCAATACTTTTTATTTTTATTTTTTTTTTGTGTTACTGTGTTATTGAAGGTTACTCTTCTGTATTAAAATATAAAGATATACTTGTAATTGTGCCGCACTGTTCATAAACATAAGATTCGTAATATTTTTAATGTTTTTTTAAAGGTGGATTTTTTAAATACTTGTATAGTGAACATACAATTTGTAGTGTACAAGTATTGTACAAGTATTATGAACAAGTATTATATAAGTATTGTATATGAAAAATGTTCAGCTATATCCAACAAAATGGTTATAACTATATTTAGGAACGCATACGTGAATGTTTATAGTGGAAAATCGTCTAAAGTTTTAACTCCTCTTTTGATCGAGTACAGTTCGACCATTACTTTTTTTCAACTCAAATACAATTCGATCATTTTCTTTTTTTTATAGGTAATAAGTGAAATTCAACTTTCCCCGTCAGCATAAAAGCAAGGTATGAAAATGACGGAAAAATTGACTATGTTATAATTAAATATTCACTGATGCATTCCCTATTGAATGTTGAAAATTAAATTTAAAACTAGTTATAAACAAATTAATTTAAACATTACTTGTTTTTTTTTTTTTTTTTTTTTTTATGCGTCAAAATCTATAACAAATACTATTCAATAATTTTGTGTAGAATTTTTGCAACTCCCTCCAGTTATTTTTCATTTAAAAATACCCTGATCATATGACTATCACGATCAGTAACTAAAGAACATATGGTTATTTTTCTGGAAATCCTACATATACATTATATACAAATAGACACCTGTTAATAAAAATCTAAATAGGGTCAAGTATCTATGTTTGTACTAAAATTATTACTTTGAAATTCCAAAAAAAAAGGTACTTTTTTATTATATAGGTATTATTATATAGGTATATATAATTATAACATTATAAAGTTCATATAATGGTGTACATTTTACCGGAACCATAGAATAAACTTAATACTGTAATAAATAAAGAATCATACTGACCCGTACGGATATTATTCCAACATGAATTAAGAGACGAAACACAAAATACATAGATACTGTTTCTTGCAAAGTTTTAACGGCACGCTGACGTCGACGTACCGTTAATTTTAATGAACACATATTATACGTATATGCTGATCACAAATCGTTTGGTTTCCGTAGAATGAAAACCAGTCAACTTTTACGCATACATACATTCATATAATATTCGAGTATTTCACTGCTGTTCCAAGAATCATCTTTTACGAGATATATTTTGTAAAAATATTGCATACTCACATTTATGATTCGCTTATTGGTATATTATTTTAATAGACACAAGAAAAATAGGTGGCATAGTTGTGGTAAGCACGGCGTGCGCGTTTGAGTTCGTGAATATTATTTTTTAATATTTTAATCTGACTGACACAGAAAATAAACATGAAACATTTGTCATTTTACATCAGTCATTTGCTCCATAGCATATTTGAGAGATGAAGGATTGAAAGGAGGGGACCAAATAAATAAATTTAAAACTTATATTAATCATATATATATATATACACATACACTTATAGATATGTGATATATGCATGATAATAATACCACAAACAATGATTAAAAGTCTATTTAATACAAGTATTTCGAAAATATTTTTACTCCCTCCTCAATAATACGTACTAGACAAATTCGTGTATGTACACTCTTTGACTATCTTATGATTTATTAAAACTCAAAAACTTATCTCAACTCGAAAAATGGTATTTATATTTTATAGATATAAAGTTAAGTTTCCAACTTTTTTTCGAAATGAAATAGAAAAAAATGTTCACCCTTAAAAGAATTACATTAATCTATTGTTAAACGTTAAAATTAATACTGAAAAGTTGGATTTCGGTAGACGCATATTTACGAACACTAACATATATAATATTTTTTAACCAGAATTTTTGTTTAGTTCTATTTTTAAAAAATGTGTTGAATATCTAATATTGCTTCGATGTCGTCGTATCAAGTAAAAACAATCAAGTGATTATTAATTATTTGTAAATATCTATATACATCTATAAAAACTTATAAAATCCATCGCGATCAACTGATGTGTGATTTCGTTAAAACAGATATATATATCTGTTGAGTGTTTTGAATTTATTATTCAATAATGAGTTTTACAGTAATATACATTAACCGTTTCATATGTTTGTTTTGGATATTTTATAGCCGTGAAGTAATGAATCAAAAACTGCGAAGACGATTTGTCACTGATGATAATTATTTACTGCAAAACTGGCGAAAGTGCAACCGATAAGTTATTGGATTGTAGACTGTCTGAGGACTTCATATTTCTTCTCTTGCAAGCTGTCTCGTGGTTCAAGAAAGAGAGAGAGAAAAAACATCAAAGGGGTGGGCATAAGAGTAATATTATATTTTCAAGGAATCGTCTTTATAAACTTGATCAATACGAACACGTTTTGTTTGGTATGGCAGACTTAGTGTATTCAATACATCTTAAGTACGATTATATAACATAATATATGCGAGTCCATGTACAATGTTTATTTTGTTTAACTCTGTATCATTCCCAACATCAATTAAGTCGCCTACGAATACTCAACGGGCATCATAACCAGGAATAACGATTTATAAAACACCTAAAAAAATTAAAACTACAGAAATGTACGACTGAATTAACATAAAAATATTAATATGAAATAAACATATTTTTTTCTGTAATAAATATAAAAAAAATATCTTTCGTTTAAAAAAAAAAAAAATAGTGCCCTCCGTTGTCCACACACGGTATTATAATATGATTAATCGCAAAATTAAAAGTTACAGAATCGTATATTTTTCTTCCATGAACACAAAATATATATTTGAAACACAACATTGTGAATTTATAAATGTATTTTATAAGAGTTTCACGCCAATTTGCAAATTAAATTTTAAAAAAAAAATAAATAAATTAATTAAATGCAATCGAGGAAGCAATAATATCAAATAAATAGGAATTCTATATTTCATATCAATCCGATTATATTTTTCGGAGCGAGTTCAATGCCTTTTTATAAATGAAAGTATTTGTATAGCCTTAATTAGTCTAGATATAATTTAAAAATAAATTAAGATGAAAATCAACAAGATTAAATTTAGAGAAATTATCTTTATTGAAAACCTCCCATAGTTACAAGTAATTTGAATTATCACGTAATTATCAACACGTATGTTGAGAAAACACTAAATTGAAATTAAGTTAATTATTAATTAATTAATTAATTAAGTTGATTGAAGAACATTAAATTTATCAAATCTATCATCAGCTATTACATATTATATCAGATGAATAGTATACAACATGCGTATTTTCGTATTTTAAAAGATTTTAATCCAATTAAAATTTCGAACAATTTCTTTTTTGTCATTAAATAATATTTTCACATGATGGTTCTCGTGAAACGTGCGCTAGATTGTTAGGAGTTGACTCATTTAATACATTAAAAACGCGAAAGCGTGTAACATATTTACTATACATACACCCAAAGTGGTTTCCTAAGCATGCTCACCCCACTTACAACCTTAGAATTATGAGTATATTCATATTCTAATTTTTGGAAAGCCTGTTCGTCCTGTTGAGATTCGGATTTTTGCGGGGAAAACATCGTTTTTACCGTTTTTATCTCAATACCGCTTGAATAGCTGGAAATATATATTCTTACATCATATCTCTATGTTACGGCAGTTTTGTGCTGTGCGGTGTGAGATTTAAACGGATCATAAATCGTTCATAAACGAAAACGAGCGTGCTGAACACAAAACCACCATGTGATCCCGGTGGACGGGAACAGATATTTATACACACGTATCAATATATGTATCATTAAACGTAGCACGAGGGATATTTTTGCACGGGTCGGTAATATGCTGCAACTGGTATGCGATAAGTGCACGCTGGTGAGTTTTTCCAACGATTCCATGTGGGTCGGTAAGGTGAGTGAGAGAGAGAGAGAGAGAGAGGAAAAAAAACCAAAATTAGAAGCCGCGCGAGTATACCGAAGTACCGGACTGCGTTAGGCGCAGTGGAAATTACGGTCAGTTAAACGCGGCCGCGTATAGGTAACCCGCACCTGAACGTACGCGCCGCGGAGAACGGTTACCCGAGGGGGACCGTCCGGAAGGTTCGCCGCGACGTTTCAGCGTATTTATAGACGTGTGCACGTCGATCACCGCGCGCGTACTCATCGTGCCAGCCATACCTTCAATTCCTCCGCGGATGGATTTAAACACTCGCGCAAACGGCGAACCGGAGAGAAGAGAAGAGATTCATTCGCTCGCGGAATGATGCGCCCGAACGCATTTCGAACGTGCCGGAACACGTGTGTTTCGCGATCTCCCCAGCGGTACGTACGCGCACGTGCAATCGACACGAACATTAGGCGTACCACCGACGAACCGTTGACATCGTGACTCCTGGGCCCGTCGTCCCGGAGAGCACGTCACCACGTCGGCTTTTCGAAGAAAAAATAAATTATAATCACCAGATTAAGTGATATCGTTTTTATCACATTCGTTATGATGTGCCGCTACCGGTAACGATGTCGTAACCTTGCAGGAGATTTTTCGTTTAGCATCGTTTTCCGAGGAAGGGGAGCGGGGCTTGCCATCGTATGTACTGTCCAGAAATTGTGTAGGTACTATTTGCTGTTTCGTTTCCTCCGGTCGGAACCATAGAACAAGTTTGTAGTGTAGGCACGTTACGGTATGTTCGCAAACATCATCGATCAGATGAAAAATCGATGAATTTGTCGGACGTCAACACGTCAAACAAGTATATTATATACACGTGGACGGATCGAGAGTGGTGTTCGTATGATTATATTTTGATTCGCGGCGAATGATCAAGTCGAATCGATGAGCGAGATAAAATCTTAGGAATGTAACCACTCGTGCGAGTAAGTTTTTCCGTTGAAACTCGACGGTGCACCCGTCTGTGTGCGTAGAGTCGTTTGTTTACGTAGCCGATAGTATTTGTTTGCTCTCTCAAGGGTATTTTGTCCTTTTGGGGCTCGACGTATGATAAATTAGTCAAAACGTCTTGATCCGCGTCCGTGACGCAACGTCAGCTGTAGTCGTTAAACAAAATCGTGGTACTACTCTATATTAGTGTGCAGTGTGTAGCAACGTTTCGCGGAGTCTGATACGATTATTTTTTTAATCGTAGCGTCATCCTTTTTTACACTCTAATGTTGTATAGACACAAATTTAGAAGAATTAGTTTACTGAATAACTATCATCCCTTCTGCCCGCTCTAGATGATTTGAAATAATACATCGTATTGTAATCATATATTAAAGTGATTGTCGATACAGTGTTTTCCTTACAGAAAAATATTTATATTTTTTCTACTCATGACCTACATGATCAACTCCCATAGGTTTAAAACTGGAAGATTTTAAGCGTAGACGGACCAGGTACTGTAAGATAACTAATTAACGTAGACAAAAAAATCGGATAATCTCAATTATAATAACGAACCTTGTTCAGCAAAATCAACGTGAGTCGTGAGTCTGTTTGCTTGGGAGTGAATCATTGTCAAATATAACTAGACGCCGTCTGCCTTAACGCCAACGGGTAATACGTAATTATATGAAAACTACTCCGGTACCCGTTTGGCGTGTTCAGGTTAGAAAAACACCACGCGTGGGAAAGAAAATTCAACAACACAAACGGTATAAACAGTCCGTACGAATAAAATATTGTTTCGGACAACGACTGTTTTCGTTGTGCGTATAATAGTATTAAAACACGCAGTAGGGTATTTTCAATAATAACGCACGTTTGTACAAATTCTCGTTGTTGTAACACACTGATACGCGCGCTATAAAAACCACGATAGTCCACACGGAGCGTCATAAACGTCAAAACGTATTTAATTAGCTGCGTAAAAATCGCGATATTAACACGTCGCGTTAGGTATATTATTACATTATAATACAATATGCCGTACTTTAAACATATACGTAGGCGTGTGCGCAATCGACTCGCGGCATGGACCACGCCAATTCCCGTCACTTTACTGCGAACTGGTGTACGCGTTTAACGTATATTACACACACACAACACTTATACGTACACACACGTGATATTATTTACACACAAGCGAGATTATACAACACGCGAGAATTGAATACGATACGACGTCGTGTGCAGCACGTTTCAGTGTCGGTATCACGCACGTACTCGTGTAGGTACATGTACTACCTACTGTACAGCCTCGATCGTATGGCGCACGTTATATACCACAATACCATTATTACACCGGCTGAGTGTACCTACCGCCGAGACGAGCGCGAACTTCGTTGTCGGAGCGGACGCATCACGGTCGGCCGCGCAAAGAACATACATCATCAATGCGACACTAGCGTGCAAGCGTGTGTAAAACGTAAGTGCATCGAGTAAGTACTACGCGGGATTAAATGAGGAGGGAAGTAGGGGATACGTTGAGGATAAGGGTAGGGGTAGATCTTAGGGGGGTCAAGAGGTCTGTTGACCGACAATTAATGGTTGTTGAAAATATTTGCCTCTTGAAGTCTTCTTATATTTTTTAAGTGTGCCGATTATACGTTGAAATTGATATTAGCAAATGCCCCAGTTGTCACCATCCAAATGACGCCACTGGTTTAACTGTATAATACAGTAATAAATATCTATGCCGGACCTAATGTAAGACGAGATCCTCCATAAAATAAAATAAATGTTAATGTTTTCAATAATAGTTATGAATAAACTTACAAACACATATTATATGATCACACTGTGTTTTTTTTTGTTTCGAGATACCTATATATTTATAATCCTGTTTCAAACCTAATAAATCTTTAAATAGTTTGACTTACAGTTCTCGAACTGTAGATCCACTTCTGAACAGGAGTGTGCTCTTCGGAGATCACACAATAGAATGGTGACACATCATGCTCGCTCTACTGGAAAATAATGAGACGTACACCCGAAAAACCACTGCGATCATCTGGAATGCGTTGAGAAAACCATCAACGATTATTATACGATTGATTTCATGGTGTACAGATACGCCATCCAACTGACTACATTGGTAGCAATTATACGCTGCAACGTTTGCACTAAAACCCGTACCGACCGCGTGTTGAAAACACGGTTTTGGTCTAATTCAGAGTTTCTCATTATTTTTTTATTCTCATACCCCTTAACTTTTCGTTATTGCTTTACTTACTCACACCTATCAATTTGTTTATTTTCCCATAGAATTGTAAAGATATTATAAAAATTAGTGGAAAACAAAATAAAGAATTATGAAGTATTTATTAATTTTAATTAGTATGCACCGTACAATGTATATCAAAAATTAATATAAATTAAACAATTTTACTTTTAATTTTATATTTAGGGTGGTTTGATAACACTTAATTTTTGAAACCAGGTTCCATAGATGATAAATAAACTCGTAAGTCTGAATTCACAAAAAGTCTTTTACGATACTTATTTTAATAAACATGTATGACGATAAAACTCTTTCCACAAACACAGCACTCGTTATCAACTACCAATATTTCATAAATAATTAATCGGTTTAACTATATCAACTTTTAAATTTTCCGCCATTCCCCTTTTTTTCCCCGAGTACCCTCTCCTATTTTTTTTACATATCATCAGGGGTATGCGTACTCCCAGTTGAAAAACGCTGGTCTAATCGATTGATATGCATATAGTCATCCATTATTCAACTTTATCATCGTAAAATTAAACGATACTTACAACGAAATGAGGTTACTCTCTAATCTTTCATCATGCGAAAATCTAAACAGTCTTTGATTTGGACATTTTTTTTGATCATCTATTGCAGTTTAATAGTAGCACATTCGTTTCCGAAAATTTTAATAAAACTATAAATTATTATACAAAAGTGAAAACTTTTACGTCTCGACAGTTAATTTTAACAACTTGACAATTTTTAATATTATAAAACAATTTCTAAATAGTCATTGTCAATAATAAAAGTATAATAAAAAAATAGCGAATTACTATTTTATGAATGTCACGACCATAACCGGTTTTTTCAGAAGATTAATTCATACCATTCTCATTTTTGTGACACTATAAACCGATTTATTATACATTTTATAATTTTTCATTATTGTTGCTTATGTTTACAAGAAAACAATTTAATTGTGAATTGGGATATTATAAAATCAATGGTACCTACTACTAACTGTTCTAGTTAGTGAATAGTGACTCCTGGGACTTGGAACTTATTGCACTAAAAATAAATATAATTGAACGTAAAAAAAATTAAATCATATGAATCATAATTAAAATTATCCAAAATTGTATTATAAATGAGAAAAATCAATAAAATTTTAATGTCATCAAAAAAATGTCAAAAATTGTTATTCGAACTTATATGGAACAAATTTATAACCTACTTAGAAATAAATCCGAATAATAGAAAAAAAAAGTTGCAAATGCAATAACTTCTGAGGTTTAATGGTTACATTTTGCGATATTCATAATATTGTTATACGTACAAATAATAAATAATAAATCATGCCTGGTAAAAATATGTCAGTACAATATCGATTTACGATATCGTGATCGTCGACGAGTGTATATTATATTTTTATAATGAGATAAAAACTATAATATAACGTATACGTTATACTAGCTCATACAAAAGTTTATCTATACATATTATATCGGTGTATTATGCGACAAGTGATGGCGTGGAAAACCAAATAATATTACATACAAGTACAGTGCAGTAGCATAATACTATGTATTGAATATACAGCCTTATAGGTATATGTAATTGCGCATAGAATTCGCAGCGATAGACAGTTTATTTAATGGAAGATAATTGGCTCCTCTGTCACGTACGTATCCTTATAATATTGCCGTCGGTCATGTAATTCACGCCCGCTCGCGTAATCTAATACACTGTTCCTAACGTCATGTATATATAAATCAGTGGCAAATTTAAGAGATTTTTCTATAAGAGAAAGATACGAAGTACAATCGCAACGTCATAACAAACAAAACATCTATGCATATATATTGATTAAAGAGCTTTATTTTTTTCACATCCTGTTCAATTTACTTTTTATTCACTATTACACTCAGCGTTAATTAGAGACTTTGTACAGTATAATAACAAAACTCCAATACAGATATTTTATTTATGACACTCATTTTAATTGTGTATGACATAATGTCGATATAGTGTACATTCGGTACAAGTAGAGGAGCTGGAAACTTTATAAAACATTGTATATTGTTGTACGTTTATAAAATGTACACAACATTTTTTTTTTCCATCCGACGGTTATATATAATTCAATGGTAAACATTATGCATGATTTCTTATGGGAGGCGGTGTACTTCTTTGTATGTAATCGAAATACTTGGAATGTAATGCATGTAAGTTGGATTAATGAAAGTTATGCCCGTATATGCAGTCGTTTTACAGGCACCACATAAGAAACAATTACGTAAACCGTAAATGTTTGCCTAATTTTCTATTGCACATAGTTGTATTTATAGTAGCCGTGTTCTTTTGCCACTTTTTGATAAACATACGATACAGTATGTGACAAATAATATTAACATTGACACTACGACAATGCATTACAACCAAACGCGCTGCTGATCATCACTAATCAATCGTTCGGATTTTTCGTCGTTGTAATAAAGTTACCAAAATAATCAATAACGTATAAGCTCACAGTCCATTTGCATTTTTCGCCGTATATTTATTCGTTTCAAGTATATATTTTTTTGCGCTAGATTTTCTTAACGGATACTTCAACTGAATACGCCTTTTACGTATGTAAGTACATCATATTCTACACAATGGATCTTTAAGAATGAAAGGCTGAGTAAATATGCAAACCACTTCTGTACTCTGTTCTTTCTCTCGATTTGATCGTTAATTTATTATTTGTTTACTTACTTTATAATTCATGTATATTTCGTGAGTGTGACTCGATGAATAGAATAGAATGTCATCCGCTTAAAAGGCTGTATTTCTGTTTGGATCTTGAGGCATTCTGTTTTTCTGTCTCTTTGTGGTGAGACAGATTTATTTTCAGTGGACGTGCGCTTTTTGCAAGTCCATTACCCTGCCCCCCCCATCTAGAAATGTATGATTTTTTTCATTTATATAATTAGTACGTAATTTGTATGAATTTGTACGATCATTTTCAGAATTTGTACGAAACTAGTTCACGGGGAAAATATCGTTTTTCGCGGGAGGGGCTGGAATAACGTTATTCCAGCCCTTCCCACCAGTTAAAATACACGTTTTCAGGGCCGTATTTAAAAATGTTACGCCCCCCAACCAAACTAGATTAATTCTTTCCAAAAAAAAATATTTATTGATACAAATAGATATAATATTAGTATATTACATCGATCAACAGCGGTGCCCGGACGCCCCCCTATCAATATTTGGCCACCTGGGGCAAATGTCCCTATTGCTCTTCTCCCTAAATACGGCCCTGTACGTTTTACAAAAATTAATTATGCAAATAATAAGTACGTAATTTGTACGACCGTTTTCAGAATATTTATTGAAATCGTTCACCATTTTACCACTTTTATTTATTTGCAATGTATTCTATTAATAAAGTATACAATTTTTTTAGGAGAATTCTGTGTGCTTAAAATCTCTTATATCATTATATTCATGATATTATAATTAGTATTTATATAAAGGCATACTGTAAACATACTATTTCTACTTTAAATATCTATACATTAGATAACAATGACATAAATAGTAATATTTTTCATTTCTTAAGAAACATCCCATAATATGTCTTTTACAGGTATTTATAATATTCTTGTGTATTTTATAAAATAATATCAGTTCATTTCAGTCATTTAGCTCTTCAGTGTTGTGTTTAATGTATGATATGTGAATTAGAGTGCAGTGTTTGTATAAAATATGTAATTTTGGGCAAAATAAAATATTTTCAAGTGAAAATTTACTAAATGTCGTTTCATCAATCAATATCGCACAAGATAATCAATGCCGTTTATGTGCAGTGGGAACTTTTCCATGTTTGATTTGTTCAAATATAGATAATTTCAATATTCATGAAAATAATGCTCAAGAAAAATGGAATAAGAAACCAAAACAACAACCTAAAAACAATTCTTATCTTTTTCCAAACCCGCATTTACATTTTCTCAATATGAAAGCATCAAAAAATATCTCCCTTTACTTAAAAACGGATCTCGTGCAGAAGAGTTAAAAAGCATAAAATTAAAAAAAAGAACCGGATGGGCCTCGCTCTGCTGTACACTTGGGGGTGGAGTGCGACTCTTCATAGGATAGGTCATTATAATGGATTTGTTAAATTTGAATTCAATGATAGGTATCATTGTATACGAAAAACGATTCTGAACGGAGATGATATGTTAGTCTAGAATATAATACAATGTTATTTATAAATATTATATAAGTATATTTTATTTTTAAACGAAAAATTTAGAAAAACCGAAAATTTAAATTGTCTATAAATAAGTCAAAATATGTCAAAATACTTTGAAATTTTAACCATGTATAGAAAACATCAATATAAAGATTTAATGATAATTTAAAGTTGTTGCGGTTTTTCGTTTTTGAGTTAGGGCATTTTAAAAAAACCGATATCATTTGTCAGTCTAGAATATTATACATTATATTATATTTTACATGTAATTTTATGTCAATATTCGCTGTTCAAACGCTTATAAAAAAAAATTGTGCCTATGGATTTTAATAATTTTTGAATGACATTAAGAACTACTTCTGTGGAATCTTCTATTAAATTTTCAAGTATTTTGTACAAGCCAAATTTTTTTTATCACCGATTATAAAAAAAAAAATGTAAAAAAATCGAATATTTGAAATGCCTATAAGTGGCTTAAAAATCAATATAATATTTTGAAAAAAATATGACATAAAGGAAATACCAATCTTAACAACTGGTAGAAATTTCAAAAATCTGCGACTTATAATTTTTGAATTATAACAAATATTAAAAATCGTTCGAGAATAAATCGTTATTTTATGCAATTTCGTAAATATTTAAATTTCAAACAGTCATAACATTTTTTCCTCTAAGTCCGGAAGAAATTTTTTTAAAGATTTTTGTATAGTAACTTATAGATAACCTAGTGTTAAAATTTTGAACCTTAAGTATGAACAGAAAAAATTCTATGAATTTTTATCTACAAAATAACTTGCAAATTATCGTGATTTTTACACATTTTATACAAATTTGAGCTTTTAGGGTATATAAAAAAAATTTGAGTAAACCGATCACCGATATTTTTTAGTTACGATAAGTTTAACTTATTATAAACCTTGTATTAAATTTTCAAGAGTTTTCGGTCTGCCAATTAAATTTTATAGATGTTTAAAAACGAAAAATTTAGAAAAATCGAAAATTTAAATTGTCTATAAATAAGTCAAAATAAGTCAAAATACTTTGAAAACTTAACCATGTATAGAAAACGTCAATATAAAGATTTGGTGAAAATTTCAAGTTGTTGCGGTTTTTTGTTTTTGAGTTAGAGCATTTTAAAAAAAAACCGATATCTTTGTCAGTCTAGAATATTATACATTATATTATATTTTACATGTAATTTTTTGTCAATATTCGCTGTTCAAACGCTTATAAAAAAAAATTGTGCCTATGGATTTTAATAATTTTTGAATGACTTTAAGAACTACTTCTGTGGAATCTTCTATTAAATTTTTTTATGGTTTTTCCCGTCGCATTTAAAAAATATTGAAAATTATTAACTTTTGACCCCCCAAAATACCAAATAGATTCACTTTCTTTTCAGAAAAGTTGCTACATAAGGCAATCGAAGCATTTTTACTGCCCCAAAACGTGTCGACAGACACAAAAAAAAAAAAAAAAAAAACACACATCATTGTAAAATCAATACATTCTTCACTCCGTTCAGAATCTAAAACATAGATGGTGCAATTATTTTGAGCATTACGTGTGCATTTGATGCTGTATCATCATTAATTATTGTTGTATTTTGTGATAGTAACGACTTTTCAACAGCTCTCCTTCAAAAAAATTCAAAATTTATTGAATTTATTTCAAAAACAATGAGGAATGGTATTTCATCAAATACGTATATAGAAAGAGCTGAACTAATTATAAATGTATTAAACCCAAAAATCGAGGTATTACAAAATGACGTAACACTTTTTATTTGCGACACGACGGCTATTAAGGTTATCGAAACAATGATGTTGGAATTTCCAACAATTATTGAATCAATCAAATGTTCTAATAAAAATTGTGAGAAATATTCATCGGTCAAATCCAAGAACTGCAGCAATTTATTAATAAACGTATTTCCATGGAAAAACTTGCATGTTTGCACAATAAAAACTATTCAACAAACTGCACTGGATTTCGTATTATTGAATCAAAGATTTCGCCAGTGCTTATTTTTATTGAAATTCTGTTTACGAAAGGTACGGTTATCTTTTTAATAACTTGAGTACTTATCGTAGGTCAACGTTTTGAATATACCTAATATTTTTTCAGGTGAAAACGTTCAATATAGCAATGATGCAGGATATGCATTAAATTTAAAATTATGTGATATTCCAAAAGTCATAACTCTTAATGAAAACTCGTATGAACTTCGTGGAGTAATACATTTTCGTAGAGAGAATAGTAATTTAAGAAATTCTGTGAGCCATTACACAACATACGTGAAAAGATGTAACGAACACTGGGAGTTATTTGACGACCTAAAAAAAAACATATACCTGTTAAAGAAACAACTAAAGTTTCATGCGAAATAATATTATATACAATATAAAAATTAGTATAGAATTTTTATTTTAAGTCAAATTTTTGAATGTAAATAATTAACAAAAAAATTAAAAATAGAAATATGTAAAATGTATAAAGTTAATTTTTCACTTTTTAAAATATTTTATTATTATATAACAAGGGAATAAATAAATTGTATAGAAAATACAATTTAAATCTATGACACGATTTTTTAAGTGCAATATCATGTTAATATCAATTATACTAGAAGAATTGACTGCTAATTTTCTTCCTGATAATATCGATGATAAAATTATTATTTTATAGAATTATATTTCTAAAAATTTCTCAAAATAGAAAACAAAATGAAACATTTACAAAAACACTGCCCCATTTCAAAGCTCCAAAAATAAACACAACACTGAAGAACTCAATGATTCAAATAAACTGTTATTGAATAGTAATTGTACAAGTAGATTTGAGTGTATGGTTTTTTAAAAACAGTGCTCGTACTTATACAGCTTACCGTAGGCAACTAGTAAATTTGCTGTTGGATCGTCGACCGTGGTATATTATCGGTCGGTACGGTTTTGCTTGTTGTTCAGCTGATATTGCAACTAAGTAGATGAGTTCGGAGTTTATGGATTGAAGATGATCTTCATCATCCGTAAGTATCCTTATTATAGATTTTTTTAACTTGATGGCCCTGAGATGGATTATTTTATGGTAAGTACTCTCCGTTACAATATTTTGTCGTTTCTGAGACGTGGCGATAATCAATGAGTTAATGGTACTCGGCGCTTCCAGTAAAAAAATGTTGTGTAGTCAACTCCTTTTGAGAGTTACTCATTGTAGAAGCTATGCCTTTTTAAAAGTAAACCACCCGAAATAATAATAAAAGTTTTAATAAACTAACTCTACCATAATCTGTTTTCTTCCATTTTCTTCCAGTTGTGTTCCAAGTATAATTAATCGGTACCTCAATATACAGAAAAATTCTTGTAGATTAATAGATTGTATAGAGATCAAATAAAGTAGTAATTGTCGTTTTTAGAGATGGTAATCGCTCTTGGAAATTATTTTTAGTAAAATAGACACGTTCACCATTTTACAGGTGCACACTAAAATGTGTGAAAATATGGTTCCTTTTCGTTTTTTCGATTATATAATAACAACAAAACCACATCAACAACTTTTCACGACAAAAGGTAGCCTATCATCTTTTTCAAGGCATAATCTCTGTATTAAATTTCATTAAAATCGTTTAAATAGTTTGCAAGAGACATACAGACAAACATTAATTTTTATATACTATATATATAGATCACTGTAAAAATTTAGTCACTTCTTAAATATTTCAAGGGGGCTATTGCCCCCCTCAAACAACCTATAAATACGGCTCTGTCTGTCGAATGACAGTCTGATCAAGAAATGTCTGTCTGTCTGATGTTTGAATTTTGCTGCATTGCGTATAATCTTTTCCATAAGTCAGATAATAAATGAAAACCAAAGTTTCTGCGATAATTTTCTCTTTTAAACACCGCGATAGTGTCAGGTCCTTTGCTTTTCATAGCAGCCATATCTACAACGTACATAATAATTGATTGTATTAAATTTACACCCAATATACTCGTATTATACAAGTGTGTGTCGTCAGATGGGATGAAGCTTAGGTGGCTGTTTGGACGCGCCGTCGTATATATTACTTCGAAACACGCCGTATACACAGTATTATACATAGGTACTCGTTAATAATAGGCGCTGTATAATAAAATAACATTTCACACACACACATATACATATATACATGAATACACACACATGTAGAGGAAGCTGTCGTTTGAAAGACCTGCATCGGAATGAAAAGTCTCTCGACCAGCCGCTCCCAATATTTCTCACATGTACCTACAACGATCGCGGATGTACACGCGTATGCGTATGTTATATTACGTTGTGCACGTTTGATGTCGTATACGTAACATACGTGTGTGCATGTATATAGGTGACCTTTTATCAAAATGCACGCCCAACGCGGTGGCGACCGCACAACGACAACGACGTCTGCGACGAACTATGAAAATAATAATAATAACAATGATAATAATATCATTATAATAAGTTGCAGGTAGACCGCGAACGCTTGCGCTGGGGCGTCGTACGAATATGGGCGCAATTTAACAAATTTAATTTTAATGTTATCCCAAGAAAGCTGTCAACACAATGCATTGGTGAGTTTTAACTCGCAGACGATATTTATTTTTTATAGAAAATATACTTCGTTTTTCGATTGTGTTCTAACATTTTATTTTTTTTCGATACCTGAATCGTACCCCACTTTCTATACATTTTCAGTGCCACTGACTGAAAGATACCCAATGTTGACAACCCTAAAAAGGTTCAGACATTTTTTATATTATATTTATCATGCAAATTTAATATTTATACATTTAATCGATAGTCGAAGTGGCTCAGAATAAGTAAAGGAATGTCTACGTTTTTATACTTCTCACATATTATGGCAGCGTTTCCCAATCTATGGGTTGTGACCTAATCTTAGGTCTTAAAATATTTTTGATGGATTGCTGATCATAAACTAATAATAAAAAAATTTGTTAGTTATTAAAATATAATTAAGATTTTACTGAAATTTAGTTTTGTGGTTTATACTCACGTTTTCTTATTAACATAAAATTATAAGAAACTATCTTTTGTTTTATTAGATCTAGGTGTATAGTAATTCATTTTAATTTAAATAAAAATACTTATTTTATATTAGAAAAGAAAACATTGTATTAATGAAAAATCAAAGTAAAAAAAAAACCTGGATGGGCCTCGCTCTGCTGTACACTTGGGGGTGAAGTGCGACTCTTCATAGGATAGGTCATTATAATGGATTTGTTAAATTTGAATTCAATGATAGGTATCATTGTATACGAAAAACGATTCTGAACGGAGATGATATGTTTGTCTAGAATATAATACAATGTAATTTATAAATATTGTAATAAGTATATTTTATTTTGAAACGAAAAATTTAGAAATATCGAAAATTTAAATTGTCTATAAATAAGTCGAAAAAAAATCAAAATACTTTGAAAACATAACCATGTATAGAGAACGTCAATATAAAGATTTGGTGAATATTTCAAGTTGTTGCGGTTTTTCGTTTTTGAGTAAGAGCATTTTAAAAAAACCGATATCATTTGTCAGTCTAGAATATTATACATTATATTATATTTTACATGTAATTTTTTGTCAATATTCGCTGTTCAAACGCTTATAAAAAAAAATTGTGCCTATGGATTTTAATAATTTTTGAATGACATTAAGAACTACTTCTGTGGAATCTTCTATTCAATTTTCAAGTATTTTGTAAGAGCCAAATTTTTTTTATCACCGATTATAAAAATAAAATGTAAAAAAATCGAATATTTTAAATGCCTATAAGTGGCTTAAAAGTCAATATAATATTTTGAAAAAAATATGACATAAAAGATATGCCAATCTTAACAGCTGGTAGAAATTTCAAAAATCTGCGACTTATACTTTTTGAATTATAACAAATATTTAAAATCGTTCGAGAATAAATCGTTATTTTATGCAATTTCGTAAATATTTAAATTTCAAACAGTCATAAAATTTTTTCCTCTAAGTCCGGTAGAATTTTTTTTAAAGATTTTGAAGAGTAGCTTATAGATAAACTATTGTGAAAATTTTGAACCTAAAGTATGAACAGAAAAAATTTTATGAATTTTTATCTAGAAAATAACTTGCAAATTATCGTGATTTTTACACATTTCGTATAAATTGGAACTTTGAGCACTTATAAAAAAAATTGTGACTTACGATTTTAGATTTTTTTTTATCAGTTAAGGAACAACTTATAAGAAACCTTGTATGAAATTTTCAAGATTATCCGGCCGGCCAAAAAAATTTTATCGTTATTTTAAAAAAAAAATTTCAATTGTCTATAAATAACTTAATAAATTAATAAATTGAAAATTTAACGGTGTATAGAGAACGCTAATATTAACATTTGGTGAAAATGTCAAGTATTTACATCGATTAGTTTTTGTGTTATAGCAAAATAAAAAATTTGATTTTGTCGAAAACTGGTTTTGCGTAAAAACTCCCGTTTTTCCCTTATATTTTTAGGGTTTTTCCCGTCGCATTTAAAAAATATTGAAAATTTTTTACTTTTGACCCCCCAACGTACCAACTAGATTCACTTTCCTTTCAAAAAAGTTGCTACATAAGCAAATCGAAGCATTTTTACTGTCAAAAAAGGTGTCGTCAGACACAAAAAAAAAAAAAAAATAAAAATAAAAATAAAATAAAAAAAAACACACATCATTGTAAAACCAATAGATTCCATCACTCCGTTCAGAATCTAAAAAAAAAATAAATATGTTATGTAAAACTCCAATATTAATCGACAATCTTTGTGTATAATGAATAAATAAGTAAGATAAAATAAATGAAGATATGTCATCCCCTTGATCTTCCCCATTTCAACCATTGCATTTAATGTGAATAATAATAATAACTTTAAAAAAATGTAATTTATAGGTAATTTTCTTCGTTTTGACTTCAAAATCAAAAAGGTTTATATCTTGTTAACTATATTAACTCAAATTTTAATAGTTTTGTGTCGAATGAAATTAATTAACTCTAAAAAACTAAAGCTACACAGTTATTAAATTATTAGTCTATTATTACGGGGATGGATCGCCGTGCCACCATTAAACATGACCTAAATAATATTACAATACTTCATTTACGTCATGTTTGTAGATAACAAGTAACGATTTATAACACCTACTTTAAACACAATCACGGTACTTCGAGAAATCATCCGAAGCGTGAATTCCGATCGATGTTATTTCGCTCCGAAGTGATTAATTTACATATATTACACGTGTGATTTCTTCAGAATCGTTTCTTAAAACATAGAGTGTGCAAATAGTTATAACTATTTTGTATGTACCAAGGAAAGCCAATTTGTGGGTTTCGTCGTAGTATTATGGGGCTCACGTCTTATTTACAAAAACCAAAATTATAATTTTTTTTTTTTTTCGTATACATTTATAAAAAAGAACCGGATGGGCCTCGCTCTGCTGTACAGTTGGGGGTGGAGTGCACCTCGTTTATAGGATAGGTCATTATTACAATGGATTTGTTAAATTTGAATGCAATAATAGATATCATTGTATTCGAATAACGATTCTGAACGGAGTTAATATGTCTGTCTAGGATATAATACATTGTTATTTATAAATATTGTAAAAAGTATATTTTATTTTGAAACGATAAATATATTTTTCAATTAGGATAGGTTGGCAGTTGCATACAGCGACATAGTTAAATTATTTAAAAATAATGCATGTAGTTATTACAATAATACCTTATATTAACATATAGCATCAATTTTAATATTTATATATGTGATATCGTATAATGTATGTTGGTCATTACACATGTTGACGACGATGACGTTGTAACTTGATTGCGTCTTTTAAAATTAACAATGGATTTATGTAATTGATAAATTAAATAATTTCAACATCTCCAAAATTTTTTAGTTAAATTTTTTAACTTATTATAAACCTTGTATTAAATTTTCAAGAGTTTTCGGTCTGCCAATTAAATTTGATAGATGTTTAAAAAAAAAATTTTACAAAAATCGAAAATTTAAATTGTCTATAAATAAGTCAAAATACGTCAAAATACTTTGAAAACTTAACCACATATAGAAAACGTCAATATAAAGATTTGGTGAAAATTTCAAGTTGTTGTGGTCTTTCGTTTTTGAGTTAGAGCATTTTAAAAACAAGAATTTGTAAAAACGTGATTTTGATTTAAAAAGTATTGAAAAAGTTGGATTTTTGACTTGCCAAAGTACCATCTACATTCACTTTCCTTTCAGAAAAGTTGCTACATAAGCAAATCGAAGCATTTTTACTGTCAAAAAAGGTGTCGTCAGACACAAAAAAAAAAATAAAATAAAAAAAAAAAAAAAACACACATCATTGCAAGACCAATAGATTCCATCACTCCGTTCAGAATCTAAAAAAAAAATGTTTTAAATACAAATAAATTAATGTGAATAATAAATAAAAAAAAATAACAGTTAAGCTAATTTTGTTTAGTTATATTTAAATTATATATTCACTATATTTATATTTAAATTTGTTTAGTTTAAAGATGAATAAAGATTATACAAAATTATAAAACGCACTTACAAATATAATTTCATTTATATACGTGGCTTGCGAACATATTCTTGTTGGCCACCCTTAGTATATTATACTGTGTATACCTCACTATATTACAAAGCATACCGTATACCATTTGAAACACTGTATTATATTATATTAACTTTCTTAGTAGTTCATGTGAAAAAAAATTATAAAAAAATATAGGTTTAATAACGAATGTTTAGATGTTCAAAATTTTGACACATGGCAAAACATACCACATGATTTTAGAATATTTAAAATCTCTCAAACTCTGTCGATCACGATTTTTCATGAAGATTCACGGTAAATTTGAAAAATTACAAACATGTCACAGATTGATATTCTGAATATCTTCTTGGAAGCCTTGATTTAAAACATATTACTTATGTAAGTACGTGTCCGTGTATGTGCACATTCGAACTTTATCAAATGTATATTTAATTATATATTATGTAAAAATTATCACGTTAGTAAAAAAAATAAAGCGGTTTCCCGAATCACCCTGCACGTTGAGCCATGCCAAAGCTATTTATTTTTCGAAATCGTTTCGTCGAGATCGATGTATTATTATTATTATTATTGCTGTATAGTAATTATTATTTATGCATAATACATGTATGGCAGACAGGTGTTATTATTAAGCATAATACCCTCAGTGCATACTTCTTCACCCTTTTACTCTGCTCGTAGATACATGAATAACTGAATGTTGGTCGGGTAAGATTTTCATTGTGTGCGGGGTATACTCTGCAATGTTTATACTTGCACAATATTATACCGATAATGCACCGAGGAGTGGAGAATTACGATAAATCGTTTTTGATAAACTCGCGCGTGCGTATAAATAATAAGGTTACGATGGACAAATATTTACATCATTAACAGTTTTTTAATGGGTCATGAAATCGTTTTCGTGAGTCGATAAAATATTGTACCATATACTTTACTTCGAGATCAAATCTCGTCGAAATAAAAACGCGTTTCAGTTGTGCGAGAGCGAGTAATAAACGAGACAAAAGTTTATTACATCGTAATAGTTCTCCCCTAACCCTCCTCTTCACTTGTTAATCTTAATTTTTCGTCAACAACGTTCGAATTTGTTTGAATATTATCCATCCCCACGACGAAACAAAGTATGTGCACCCAAGTAAATGAATGCGAGAAAAAAGTTATTGACAGAGATCCGTTGAAGTTCATCGATAGTAGGTATATATAATATATAGTTCCTATATTTCGGAACGTATTAATGTCAGTGATGTTTTATTGATTTTGTTGAAAGTATACTACACCCACGAGTGTCTGAATATGGACATTTTTATAATTTTAACAATGATGGTGTTGGTGGTGGTGGTGGTGGTGGTGGTGGTAATGAAAAAAGATTGTAAATATGAACAAAAAATTGAAATGCGTACATTTAAATTTTTTACAGAAATAGAAATTAAAATTCATTTAATAAATTGATACCATCGTAAATGCATAGTATTAATACCTACCGTCAATAACTACTTCATAGTAATACACTAACCGTCTGAGGGAAAATTGAATGACTATTACAAAATGATACCAAAAATAAAACCCATAAAACTAACTACATTTCACTCTTCTCCGTGAAATAATTGATATTTGAGAGTATATGTAGTATAATGTTGTATAAAATTTGTATATGTAATAAATTAAAAATAATTTTGAGTGTATGCGGCACATGCAGTGGCGCAACAACCGGGGGTAAATGGTGATGTTTTATATCGGGGCCCCAAAATTTATAGGGGACCTCGTCATAGAAGTAAACTCAGAGGATATTATTATCGCATAATAACTGATTAGCGCGTTTAATGATAAGTAAGTAATAAGTAGTAGTATTTATTGAAAAAAATTAAATTTACTATTCCTTCAATAGTTATAGGGTCCCAGACACCTTATGATCGAGACCCTCTGATCCTTATTATGCCACTGCGTATATGTAGTACACCGTAATATTTCACCTGTTATCTAACAATATTTTTACTTATAAGTTGTAAGATGCAATACGTTTTTTTTATTTAAAATAAAAAAAAATACTGAGCTTCACAATATCACAATACGTTGGTATGATATTTAAAAAAAAACTAATGATACCAACTCGAATACGAAAAATCACACAGGTGTATTGCAAAAAAATAAATAAATAATAATTATTATAAAAAATATAATGCATGGTATTAAATTATGGTGGAAGCAAACAGTCTGAGTATACCACAGACGGACATTTTTTCTCTATACGATTATTGTATGTAATTATACTTCTATGGTCGTCACGGTTCGTATTTATACTTACGTTTTCTATAACATATCAACGATAAGACCAAAGTGTTTATGTGAAACGTATTTCGACGTTATATAATAATAAGTCCGATATTAAATACTGAACGGGAGCTAATAGAAAATTTCTAATCACATTCAGTGTACTAGCTACTGCAGCTGAAACCATATTCGCCATCAATACTATGATACGCACCCGATATAGTACCTACATTTATATACGACGATCCATTACTCTTGGTTCAAAATAAATTTTAATGGATGCTGTGAGTTTCGGCTTTTAAAAATATCACACCGTATAATCATTATATATATATACCGGTGTGCATAGTGCGCTTGGAAACTATAATTTAATTTAATGATGAATGAAAATCAATGGTTTTCACAACACTTTCTCTGCGCACGATATCAAAACCATAACTCTTTATTATTTCTTATTATCATTTCTCGACTAATCATATCGATTCGTAGAACGTTAAAGTTACTGTCTGTCAGACTAGACAATCAGCGATCAACGAGGAATGCTTAATTACACTGCTATACAATGTAAACGCATAAAAAATTCTGAAATAACAACGTACGTTGGTTGAAAATAGTTCTTACGTGGTTGTTAGTTTTTAATCCAATCTGTTTGAATTTAATTCGAAAAATGTCTTACCCCGAACGCACATTTAGTTTAACTTTTATTTTAACAAATTAATACTTTATTTTATATACAATATTTCTAAAGGTTTGAATTTAAAAAAAACATAAAAAAACCGAAATTCCCAAGTTGAGCGAAGAACAGAGATATATGAATGGTATTGCTGTATTAATATTTTAAACTTAAAATCAATATAACTTTGCTCTCAAATGATTCTGAGTAAAAGAGGTCGGGTGAATCAGTTTACACTCCATTGGTAGTTGATATACTAAAAATTTAGTTGAACTTTTAATGTTTTTTTGGAATAAAAAGTCATTCTGAATTTGGAAAAATCGAACATTTTTAATGCTTATAAACTACACCGATTTTCTTAAAATATTTCGAAACTATAAAATATCTTTTACTTAATAACTAATACCATTTAATGGAAATTCGTTGAATTATCTGATTTTATTAAAAATGTCATTTTATGACGTTAATAAAACATTATTCCGCCTTAACAATATTTTTTTGTTTTTATTACAGTAAAAATTCTTAAGAAAAATCTTTTATCTAATATTCAAGTCTTCAGTATGAAAATTAAATATTAAAAATCAATAAATGTTTCCAAAAAAGAACTTGAAATTAAATTGAATATTCCTATTTAAATAATAATTTACTCGACATACAAGCTAAAAGCTTTCTGATTAGCGAAAACAATTTAATTATTTTATGATTATTAACTAAACAAACATATGTAATAGAAAAAAAAATGTATTTTTTTGATTAGAGTAAGTATCAAATTTATTAAGCATTGTGTGTGTAATAAATACATAAATACAAGTAAATTTAAATGAACAGTCAGCTCTACTATTATTGTGAATCTGTTTAGCTACCAAAACCTATAAAGATAATACTACCTTTAGACGATCGGATAATTGAAAGCAATGTCTACATAAAACGAAATTAGTTGAATATCAGTACATTATTGTAATAAGTTAATTCAAACAATTGAAGGATATACTATAGTAAATTATCATCATTTTTATGAAAAAAAAAATTGATCAAAATATTAAATGGCTAAAATGCTATAAATAATTATTATGATTTATCCAATTCAACCATCGTCCTATAAGATTACGGCGCACAGAAATTACACTATGCGCCATCAACAGTCGCAAAATACTATCAACAACAAAATAAATAATAAAAAAAAACAAATATATTTGATTTTTAACGTAATTGATATACACATAAACTGTAAGCGTAGCGTGGCGGGAGACTGCAGCCCCAAGCCTTTGTTCCTGAATGCGTCTAAGACATGTACAAAATGATCATAAATTACTGTGTAACGTGGAGTTGTACACGAAAAGATTTCTGCTACAACTATTTTGCATACAATTTATGAACAATAGAAACCTTTTTTTCAGAAAAATTGAACTACTTATAGGCTGTACATGACCTGTGTACCTCTCCAAATGTTCTAATTTATCAATACTGAGCATTACTGACTGTGGAAAATTATTAAACTCATAAAACATTTTCTTCGTTCATCATAAGGCTTAGGGTTTTCTGTTTAATCATATTTTTGTGTCATAGACTGGCGAGTTGTAAAATGTCTGAGCTATTTAATTTAGCATAACTTCCTTAACGACCCATTTGTTACAATTTTGTCGATTAAAAAAGAAAATTATTTTTATCACAATTATAATCATTTATACAATCAAGTCATTAACATAATTAAATAATATAATATAACAGATAGAAGTATAAAAATATAATTAATTAGCAACAACTACTTGAACACTTAGCGTGCATAGTAATCGTGATTACTATAACGTTACCGATAGATGAAACTAATGAGAAACCACGATTGAAAATACACATTATGCTTTTAGAGTACTCAGAAACTGTAAGCAGTGTACACCGTACATTCAAAACTGTACATACAAGCTGTTTTTCATTTTTCATAATTTTGTACGCTGAGTCTTTCTAAATTAAAAAAATATATAAATGCGTGCGCTAACGAGTCTTCACCTAAATTTTATTTTTTTTTTAACTATATTCTAATATCTATGTAAAAATCTTGCATCAAGTATCAACTGTATGTACATATCACTTTTATATATATATGTAGTATATATAGGATTTTCAGAATTTTATAATAAGGCGATCGTGATACGATTAATTTTTTGCATAATATTATTGATAAAATTACGATTGCAATAAGATATGCTTTTGATTGATCTGAAAAACCAGCTGAGATATATATAACGAATCGTAGTTTAAAATTGTTTCTACTAATATAATCATATTTTACTTACTAAGTAACTTACATTTTATTAAGTTTGTTTTAAAAATTAATAATGACAGAAGTAATCTTATCCAATAAAAATAAATGTAAATTATTAAGTATTCATTAGCAGCATTACCGTTTCTTACTTTATATTTTAACAACGTTAGTTTTTATACATGTAGACATTTTTGTATATAGACATTTTTACCTAGACTCATTTACTATAGATACTAGTCTTAAATATCGGCTTTATTCCACACAAATATTATACACCTTTATATGTATAATGCATATAATACTGCGTACACATAATAAGTGCAAGTTCTAAATATGTTTGCATTGATAAGTTAATTAGTTATTTAGTTCTTAGGTTAGTTAGTTGATTCGTTATCTAATTAGCCGGTTTATTTGTCCTACAACATTGGTAAACACCCGTGTATGCATATTGGTTAGTTGACATAGTCGGTAATAAACGAATTAATAAACTAACCGCTCCAGCTGCAATGATACCTATCGAACTCTATATGTGCGTAACCCGACGTGCACTCGAACGCTATACGGTATAACGTCGATTCGAACACATCAAATTTAATCGAGTTTTAATAGTGTAGCATATAATCGCATTAAGTCAGAACCTATTGCAAGACGCTCGTAAATTCCATGCACCAGCTTCACTCATTTACAAGTTATCTACAATTGGAATATTAAATATTTAATATTTGGAATTTAAATTGTATCACATTCGGTTTAACACCCGTGGAAATGTATTTAATCGACGTCCGTCCGCGTACGACGAATCCCCGCGTTCATATAATATTATAATATATGTAACACGTAAGATGTCGTACACCGCAATAATTAAATCCGACGCGTGAATCACTTTTATGTTTGTTTCGTGCAATTCGTATGGTCGTCTTGTTCGAGTTGTGTAAATCACTTTATTATGTTTTACTCGACCGTTTTATTCGCTTGTGTGTAGATATATAATAATACAACGTGTTTAGAGATGAAAAATAATGCTTTATAGCATAGTGACGATGACGTAGGTGGTGACGACATAAGATGGGTGCACTTAATATTCATTTTTAGTGAATAACGGGTACTTCGGATATGAAGTATTATATTATGCTTCTTTAACTAATTTAATTAAAAGCCTACGAGAGCTCATGATAATACGAGTAATTCATAGGTATAGAGTGTTTTTATATTATATGTTTGAAAACAGACACGCACCCGATAAACTATGAATCGATCGAATACGACACTTATATCCCTAATGTTAGTACCGTTATTATTATTATTATTATTATTATTATTATTACTATTACCTACTATTATTGGTAATTTTGGGAAACACCTAGAGAAAAGTTGTGTCTCTTGTATTTTTGTATATATAAATTTGACATACACATTATTTATACAGTATTTATCTACATATTTGTTCAAATTAGGATAATTTTTATAAAGCCATACTCTTCTGAGTATTTATTAATGCTGTCAACAAACAAAAAATATACTATTTTGTTGCAAACGACTAACGTGTTATCATTGTTTTAATCAATAGCGGCGCTTTGGTAGAGGGCCAACGAGAACCAAAAAAGTATAAGGTAAATCATTGCAAAAATGATATAGTAGTTATATATTGCCAATAAAGACAAATAATATAATATGAGAAACGAATTTAGGAGTAGCGTTATCATATAATATCACAGTACCTCAATTATTCATAATTACTTATTTTCGTGATTCTACAGTGAACTATTACAATTTTTTTTCTGCTTACAAAAAATAATCATACTGTTTTGTGTAAAATCGAACAATACTCAGTGCTAAGGCCAAGCATTTTCAGGTAAGGCTATGGTTTTACCTGGCCCGCCACTGGTCATAATACGTGCAGTGGCGTCCACAGGTTTCCGTGAACCAGTACAATTATAATTATAGGACCCTCAAATTTATTATTATGTTTTGGTAAAAATATTGCAAATCTAATGCTCCAGAAAGAGTTTTCCAAATGTACGTACACCCTGAGACACACATGAAACCAGTGCGATTGCACTACTTGATATACCCTACGTGAGCGCCAATGAATACGTATTTAAATGTAAAAACAATGAATAAATTTAACTAATATAAATTAGTTGTTAAAAATACTAACTTTTATGATGAACGTTACAACTATACAAATTAAAACCTTTTGGCATATTTCTTTGGAATTCATTATTTACCTACGATATACAATCGTACGGAGTTCAATACTTAATAATCATACAGGTATTTCAAATATTGCGTTTGCGACGATTTTTTAAATTTAAAAGTATATCAGTCATAATAGATTATGAATGTGCTTGTACTAAATTTTTAGGTTAAACAATGAATAATAATCCTATAAAGACTAATGACCCGGAAATGATCTTCTAAATGTTAATGATGTACCAACCGATTACCGAAAACGTACATCCTTATACGTCGGTTTTTATTGAAATCGAAACAAAACAACTAATATCAGTTTTCCAAACCTGATTTTCGTACATATCACTGGATCTTCGTAGTTGTTCAACGATTTGTACTTGCAGTTTGGAATTCGATTAACGATTTTACTAAAGAACTGGCCATACGAAATTTCCTATCTAAAAATTTGCAGAATAAAACCATTGAATTTCTCTTTCTGCAGCCAAAATAGTTTTTTCTAGACAAAACTGTTTAATAATATAGTATAATATAATATAATATAATATATTAATATAAATTAATATGTTAATTATATTTTAGTATATTAATTATGTATTATTTGTTTCGTTCTGGATTTAAAAATCATCAAAATGAATATTTAATCAGAAAATTTAACCCAAGCTGACGGTATTTTAATAAATCCAAAATAGTATAATACAATAATAATAATATAATAATAATAATACAATAATATAAAACAATTCGTTATCAAACATGATGTGAATAACAGAACACATAAATTCCATTTTCACGCATCAAATGATAAACATAAAAGTTTATTAATATTCCGAAATGCTATTTCTGAATAAAGAAAAAAACGACAACTTAAACAGTGTGTATGAAATAAACAAAGATAATTAGCGGTTTTTAATTGATATGACGATGTGCTACGAATGGTAAACTGCAAATATAATTAAAGCTGCTAACGAAAAATATTTACCGTATGTAATATAATTCTTGAAAATTACTCGTTTTCTATACGTGAACATGATCTCGGTTGGTCGTTTGGCACTGAAAAGAGCAGTTTGAGTTTATTTTGTTTACGTTTAATTTTTTTTTTACTCTTCCAACGTGTATTGCTTTCCCCGTAGCTGGCGAAAATAACAACACTATTTTTTACCTTCAGTATGTATATATAATTATGAAATAAAAATGTAGATGAGTGAAAAATAAACATAAAAACATTTAATTATGTACGGTTTGATGGCCAAAAACGGTCAGGCCTAATAAAATTGAACGTTACAGATGACAGTAAACTTATTAAAAACTTGTGCGGTTTGAAAAATTAAGATTGCAATCGGAACTGGATGTGTTTAAATAGCTATAAAACGAGATAGGCATAATTTTTCGCTCATTATTGTCCGACTTGTTTTTTATACGCCGTGGAAGACATAAGCATGTATGTAAATTATCTCTAAATTGCACGGGTTTTCAAGAAACGGAATTTTACACCGTCTGCGTATAAATAATACATGAACACCATGTCCTTGCGTTGGGCGATATTTACCCCGAAAAGTTTAAATCTGCGTTGCTCCATCTCGGCGCATTGATTTGCACAATCACCTACATATTTAATCTAATACGTGATCGGGATGAACGTTCGATAAATTTGTCGGTCAATTCGCATTTCAACGGAAATATTCGAACGAGATTTTCTAATCTGCGTGGATCTTTATCGTATTTGCCGTTATACCCAAACTCTTATTGTGCACTTATAAATATCCGTAATTGAATATAAATTCTTCGGTCTAGAGCGAATAAACGTATCTCATAAGTAGAACATTTCCATCGCACATCCCATAGCATCGATAGCAATACGTTCACTATTTGAGATTGAGCAACAGTAGATTCGACTCGATATTTCATTTCGTCGACGTAACTTATGAAACACCCGTTGTGAACGCATTAATTCGTTGTGCGATGGAAGAGGACAATCGCGGTCGTTGTCGTCGCATTCGCTTCACCTAAAGCGGTACATTGCGGGTACTACACAACGCAGTGCACTCGACAGGTCGAAGTCGTATGCTCATGAGAGCTTACATGTGGCACCGGTTCGCCCTCGCCAAAGGAAGATCAGACGATCGCACGTATCTCGCACATAGAATCCAAAACGGCGGACAGTTCCGGACCTCGAAAACTTTGTTTTTGGATAATCAAGGGCTCACGACCGAACTTTTTGCAAATTTTCGATACTTTCCACTTAAGTTCCAGAAAAAAATCTGAACTATTGGGTTTGTACACGTATCGTGGTCCTGAAAACGGTTCGCCGATCCTGGACGACCCCGGTACGTTTGCGACGAGGCACGCGTCTCGGACGGCAGGCGAACGTATTGCAATCGACGAGTGTGTTGTTAATGTTATTACTGTTATAATTATTATTATAATTATTATCATTATTATTATTACTATTATTATTATTACATTGTAATTGTGTGCGGAGAGTGAGAGGACGGATCCGCACAGCCGGTGGATGCGCGATGAACGGCGGGAAAGAGGTGAATCTTGAACGCGCGGTTACACGGATTTCGACCGAACGTTGTGTAAAATCGTATTTACGACCCAATAAACCGTTCCGTCGGAGCGCGCGCGAGTACATATAAACGTGTAGGAAAAAAATGTCTAAAAAAAACCTGTTCTTTCTTATAATTTTTTTTTTTTTTTGCGCCAAAATCTAAACGTCCTGCGATACTCTTACGGACACGCGTGCACGGCCGCAGTGAGTAAAGTTTTATATTTATATATATACATTTATACACATACGTATATGTATAGGTTTTTTTTTTTATTATTTATACATTTGACGGGCGCAAAGTAAGTATTTATGTAAAACGCGCGTGCATACACGTTTGTGTTACATTATACGCATAATGGCGACCGATGACCAAGTGGCCTGCGATCTAAAAATCGTTATGCAGGAGGGGGAGGCTCTGGCGATTAAAGATGACACTAATGCGCAGTGGCCACGGGAACGGCGGCTACTGTCCCGCGGGTGATTTATACACGTTCGGAAGAGAAATGCGCATAATTATTACGGACAAGTATGCTGTGCTAGTGTTACTCATCGGTTTGCTTTTTACTCCGGAGACGTCGGAGTATAAAATAATTATTTTATTATATTATGGTTCTCCGTGTCGTCGATAATCCGACAGACTAAGAGTATTCGTGCGACGACTAGTCGAAATGTACATCGAGAAACATTCGGTGGAACAGAGGCATCTCTCGAGCTCGCTCATGCCAAACTAGTTTGTCGCGCACGAAAGCTGTTTTCAAGATTTCGGCTAAGCATGGCATTATATTTTTCATCCACAGTCACGTGCGCACTGGATAACAAAAACCATGCAGCGCCGTAATGCTTTAACTGCAATGCATCTATTGCATTTTTTGTTTTGCGTAATAAGACACTTTTCATTGCATTTGTCGCAATTTTCACACGTAAAACACTACAAATGACGTTCGGGGTTCTAAGACCAAAACGTTTTGGTATTACTGCAGTGCGAATATGCACAATACGAGTATACGTACCACCCGATCATTAAATGTTAATAATATTTCGAATAAAATGATTTCATCAGACAATGCCCGCATATTGTACAACGATATCGAAGATCTATTTGATCAACAGGCCCCAAACCAAGTACCTACATAAGTGATAAAAATGAATGATTTCTTTACTCCGAGTGCGTGTAAGTTCGAGTAAGTTCGGTTTAAATCATGATGTTATATTAACATCGTTATATTACGGTATACCAAAGTGATTTTTTTTGTGGCTTAGCCGAAGCACCTGGAAGGATAACTGAAATGTCCCATACAACTATTATTAAAATGTATTATCACAACAATAATGCATAACCCTCTTCCTATAATGCAACCCAATGTACGTGTAATGAAAAACTAATGCATCACTATATACAGAAAATAGCGCTTTCATAGATACCACAAGAAAATATTTCAACGCATCTTACTTGAGCTCACGATTGCACGTGGAAAAACGTGGAAAATGTAATGTTAAATGTACGTATTTTATTTATACAACAACCCATACGTTCCTAGTGACCAACTTAACATGAAAATTATACCTGTTACTTATTTTTTTTTTTTTTACGAATAAATTTATTTAAAAGTAATAATGTTAGGAAACTACTCAATCGAACTCAATACGAGTAAATTTAAAATTAACCTTTGTTTATTATATAATGTAAATGTTTACTAGGTATATGTGATTATTATTAGCACATTTGAGATTTTCAGTTGGGATTTAATTTTAAATCGACAATATATTATAGTAGATAGTTAACATTTAACGTCAGATTGGTGTGATTTTAAAGTATCACATACAATCTGAAAATAAATACTTCATTACCACATTTCTACAATTAAAACACAAAACGGTGTTATTTACCTTACGAATTATACTGTAGCAATGTATTTCTAATACACTGCTCCTGTCTGATAAATAATGTGATTCGGTGTTTTTAAATAGTATTTTGACGTTTTGAAAATCTTGACTTGCAATAGATATTTTTTTCTATTAGATTTTAAATTTTAAGAAGAAGTCAACACTCGTAAAAAGCATGTCGATTGGAATGCACCTAGAATAGTTTTATATAGCATTGATTTATAACAATTGTACACAAAAATAAAATAAAATAAAAAACATCACTAAATACCGGCTAGCATTGAGATGAGCCGAGATAAGTAATCAGCATCCAGTTCCTACGCACAGTCCATATGGATCTGACATCAAAACTTCATTAAAACAGGTTAGCATTTTAAAAAAAATAAATTATTTCTATAAGCTGAGTAAAAATTCAGCAGGATAAACAAACAACACAATGTTCAATTAAAAACAATTTCACCGTTTCAATTTTCACTTCCCGGATTACATTCAACCGTTATTCACTACGGCAACTTCGCTGTGTTCGATTTTTCAACATATCTGAGTAAATACATTTTTTGCTCATTTAAAAACCATGATTTAACGACTTATGTCTTGATTTCTGTTTTAAATATTTTGAATACAAAATACAATTATTATTATTATATTATTTATAATATTCAAAGTATATATATATATAATATAACTGTAAATATATGTACGTTTGTGTATATTTTCAATAAAATGAATATTGTGTATCGTATTATTAGGCACTTTCTTTCATTTAAATTTTATGCATTTCGATAAATTATGCATATAATTGTCAAGACGTACTAACATGTCGAAAACTAAGAAAAATTAATACAATATTAAAATACTTATCGATTTTACGGATTAAATGCCTTTATTTAAATAAATATTAAATATATTATTTTGTTAATAATCATATATTGCATAGTAAATATTGTTATTAATTTGATATGTCAATTTAAATATCATAAAGATTTTTTCATACTCAAAGACGTACAGAGTTGCTACCTGATAATGATTTTTAAACTAAAAAATCTCTCCAATACTCCATTACTTACATATATGCGCCCGTGAAATATTGTACACTCCTAGGTGATAAAAATCATAAATTAATCATCTTGACAGGTTATTCTACGACATAACATTTTAATTTTGATTATAAACATAGTAAATTTATTTGCCAATATTAAATTGCATTATTATTATTATAAATATTATAATATTAGCCATGAGCTAGCAAAACAAATAAAATAAAATGAAAATAATTTCTTAATACTAAATATGTAAAGTTCATCAAAACAATATATTTTATTAATATATGTCAGAGACTGACTTAGAAAATAAAATAGTACATTATCTCGTAGTACTTTTGAATTTCTCTTAGCATATTAATAATAATAATGTAATAATAATAACAATTACAAAAAAATTAATGATACATTTTATTATTGCATATTTTATAATAATATTGTTATATAAAAATAATAAAATACAGTTAAAAATGATCTATGATCGATATAGGCAATCCAATAAGGTTTTGCTCGTGTAGAAAGGCACAATAAAGAAAAACTTATAATTCATCTCATGTTTTAGCCATAGACGCGTCTAGGGTGTGTTTGGTACGAATGTATTGACGGAGGTTTGTTATATTTCTATTTTAAACTTAAAATATTTTATGTATTTCAGTAATTTTCCATATTTTTAGAACTATTATTTATTGATACATGGATTTTATTTTAAGTATTATTTTTATTATTAAATTTTAAACTTCCCTTTATCGTATTCTTAATATATTGCTTTTCAAAACATTCAAAATATATTGATGTATATATTCTTCTCCATTTAGATATCACGTTTTAATGTATTTATGTAGTCACGATTATGACGCCAAAAAAATAATTTCCACAGCTATTAGGATTTTCTAGAAACGTGTTTCATGTATCTTAGAAATGGTATCATCGTTTTTACACGTAATAATGTGTCAGATGAATTAGCTGGTAACTTGATATTTTGTGTCGAATGCTGATAAATCATAACAGCGCAGGACGTAACAAAGCGCGAGCAATAAAAAAGGGAAGGACCCTATATTTTTTATTTTGTAATGGAAAATAAAATATGAACGCCATCGAGCAAGGGCTATACAAAAAACAGTCATCACGGTAGATATTGTATTAATAGTCAAGTCCCTCGTGTAATCTCTAATGACAACTCGGCGCATTCATTTAATTTTTATTTTGGGCGCAAGCCAACCGTTTCCTTAACCTTGGGGGCCCGTTGTAATATTATTATTGTAATTTATTCATATCACCATATTGCTGTTATTATACTAAGTTATATAAAAGCCGTCGGTACACCCGCAATTCAACTGATGTCGAATTTTCGAGTAAACTCAAGTTACGCCGATGTTTATGTTACTCAATCGGGGCTTAACTGAACAATGCACAAAACATTTCGTTTTATTAATAGTTAATATTGATCTGATTTCATTATTATTACACCGTGTTCCATCGATTTATAAAACGCACTCAAATCGTTATTATAATTCTTCATTATTATGTACTCATTACCGATGCACGTACAGCATACTACGGATTTTTATACGTATTTTTATCATTCTTAATTAATATAAATTAATAAACAAAAATTAATAATTTATTATTAACTTTGTTTATAGCCCGTTATTTACATAATGGTGAATTTGAATTTATTAAAAACAATGACTCTTGAGCATACTTAATAAATTTGCATTTATGAAGCCTATGTTATTTGGGTTTAGCAACTTATTATTCAAATAAAATCGATTGAAAGCATATGGCAGATATCAAAAACGTTATAAATTCATTTAACAATTGACATCAAGACACAATAACAACTTACGAATGAAATCCTTAAAAAAATAAAAATTATTTTCTTAAATTTATTGCACACAATAATATAAACTATTAAACTATGTATGTATAAGTAAATTTGATTAATTTTTTTTTACCAAACATATGAACATCTATAAGTACTTACGAATATATTAAATCAGCAATAACATTGACTTATTTTATTTATAGATTAAAGTGAATTAATTTACATAAAGTATGGTGTATATATATATATATATATGTTAGATGAAGTCTAATACGACATAATATTATAAATGCAAATTACTGTGTGATCTCTTAAACTTTCGAATCATCTCGGCATCCCGCATAATGATCCTGGTACACCGCATTGAGCTTTAGGGAAGAAGAAGAAATGAATATCGATCAAAATAGTGAATACATGAAAACGTACATTATTATATCAGTTAAGCACATCATCCCTTCGCATCAACAGCCGACAACAAACGGATACTAGTGAAACCGAGTTAATCACTGTACATGCAATTATTAAAGGACGTAACGGTTTATTATAAATGATAATTTTTCTTCTTTAGCCGAACGGTCCACGCATAATTTACCTTGCGTAACTTTAATAATAATAATATATGCTATTTTTACGACCTTGGACGATAATAGGGTCGGAGTCATTTCTCTCGTCGGAAATGTATCTTTATATATAAATAATATTTGTACACACAAACTGGACGTGTACCCCACGTGTTAAAGCGTGATGATGTTTAATAATTTATTACAGCTTTTGTGAATAATATCGATAAATACCACAGAGGGTCGTTTGTACACGAAACATATATAGCGGCAGTTCATAAAAATACATAGATTTACATATTTTACACATATAATAGTCGTACATACGTTTCGTATGAAATCACGATGAAACCCGTCGAGTGTACATTGTAAAACGGGTTTGAAATTTTCACTACAATGTCTATCAATTCAATTTTACTCGGAGCACATACCGGTGTATAATATAACACAATGAAAATATACTTATTGTTCATTTGAAAAGATCGTAGATAATATCTAGTCTATAAAGTTGACATGAAAAAAAAAAAAAACATTTTTAAAAAAGAGAACAGCAACTGTTGTACGATGTTATCGTCGGTCTTAGAAAAACTAAAACAAAAACTGATAACGTTTTGGTTAATTAAACCGTTATGTATTTTTTCAGTATTTTAATATATATTTTTAAAACCAAATACTTAAATTTATCGTCCTAAACAATATGATAATACTAACAAAATCATTATGCGATCAGATTCAGTCTCGATAAGTAGGTATAAGAATCCATTCGTGTAAGTACGTATAATACGTTTAATAGTCGTTTATTAGACGTTTTTCTAATAATATTTTTAATGTCTCAAAACATTTTTTTGTCCCCGATTGATGTTTTTCTTGGATTCATGACGAGCGGCGATTTTGATTAAATAATTATCGTGCGTGTAAACTTGGGTTTTTAATAAATATCATATATGTTCAGGAATTTACCGCTTGATATATTGTATAGTGTACGTTAGTATAATATTAAAATTTTTTTTAAATTTAAATAATTCACACCATAAAAGTGTGTTGCATGTACAAAAATATAAATTGTTCATCATATATACGTATGTTATATCAATTTGATTTCTACGTGATTTAATATGCGGTATAAGAGCAACACGATTTTATGTGTGTTAATTCGTTTGGATTCAGTGTAATGCATTGCCTACAGTTTTATAGATGTTTTATAGATATTGAAACAGAACTCGATTTTTTTAATATTATATTTTATAAGTTATTTATATATTTTTATTTTTGAGATATTAATCTCAAACATTCTTTATTGTTCTCATCGTCATCGTTACTATTATTATTATTATTATTATTATTATTATAATTGTATTACCATACATCACTAACGTTGATCGTCAAATGAATAATACAGATTAATGATGTGTAATACTTATAATATATAACAATAATAATAATCCATCGTGCAGATCGTGTACAATTTGTGAATACATATATATATACTAAAATGGGAATTTGCTGCAGCAGTTTCAGTTACCCGCACAAATTAGCCGCCGTACAATATAATAAAACAGGTCAACTCGATTTTTTTAAAAAGTATTTTAAGTGCATTAGAATTTTTTAACAGATAATGTTAATTACATAAACGCAACATATTATTTACCACTTATTTCATCTGCCGTCCCGAAATTCTAAAACCCATATAATACATACAAGTAATTTGCGTTTTATGCACGAATCTGTTACGATAGTGATTCCAACGTGTAACATAAATGTGAAGTAAAACATCGAAGGATAGTTTTTCACCTAGTGTAAACGTTCGCATATATGAACTATGGAATTGGTTTTTCATTTCTTTATTTTTATTTTTTTTTAATAATATTTTAAAACGATAAGCGACACCGACCGGCCGACCGAGCGCCAACGAAATTTCCGGTTTGAAATATTGGCCCGTGGACGTCGAACTTACGCATCCATACCTTCGTAAAAGTAATGTCGTTTCTTTCATGTACATTTTCATTAGTGTACTCGAGTGTGTTACGTGATGAACTCGCAATTTGCATAAAAATGTTCTCGACGGTAAAATAATATAAAATTTCATTATTTTATACCAGTTAGAGATAAAAACTTTGGAGTCGATCACGGCGTCACGGATGATAAATCGATGCTGTACAAAAATGATAATAAAACCAAGTCCATTTTGAATATATTTTAGACGGTTTTCAATCCTTGTTTACCTAATTTTTTTTTACACGAAAGAATGTTGCCTACGTATTTTTTATTTTTATTTTGAAAGATTTGTTGTATTTGTGTATAGGGTCATTCGAATAGGTATAACGTTACTAACTTAACGCGAGTTAACGTTAAATTTTAACAGCCCTGTTTATATTACAGTGCATTACAATGCTAACGTTATGTACATTAGACGGTTTATTATGGCTATTTCAATGATTATTGTGTGTAACTGTACAATTATTTCTTAAAACCGAATGATAAAAGCGATACTGAAATTGGTGTGATTAGACCCTTGTTTTAGAATTAATACTTACGGTGTATTCAAACTGCACTATGCATATATAATAAGTATAACTGTTGTGATATTATGTTAATTCATAATATAATACTTACGTATAATCAAATGTTCATGTATAACTTGTGGTGTTCTACTTATCGCAAAGATATCGAACCTAAACGTATATTTATTGTTGTAATTTTTTTTTATGTATTTCTCGTGAAACGGGCTAGAGTATTTAGCTCAAGAGGATATATTATTTCTACTCACAGTCTTTATGTAAATTTCGAAAGTCCCTTAACCGGCTGTGGTTAATGAGTGATGATAATTACTTCAAGGGGAGTTATCAATACCATTTATGTTCTCTCTACTATATAGGAACATACTCCGTGTAACTCGATCACACTTGAATAATTTCATTTATAATACTATGTTATTTAGTCAGAAGTAGAGCTCGCGATTTTGACCGAGTATTAACCAACACGTGTACACGGGTGCCGTGTACACGTATCTTAAATGTAATTATAACCGTGTAATTCAAATCCGGGTACACGTGTATTGATACACGTGTAATTATTCGAGAGTCCGTATATCTTAAATACACGTGTATTAAAATTTTGTATTAAATAATATTGTTATATTTAAAACTTATCGGCTGCAAGTATAAATTCCATGGTTGTTCTATTTATATCTTAACAATAATATATAGTTAGACGGTAAATCTAAAAACCCATATTTGTTATGAGTTACGTAATGACCGTAATCTGTAATGACCTTATAAGTGTGTAAAATATATATATTATACTATTAGTATATGTTATATTATGTACAAATATTAATGCAAACACACGAATACACGGACTGTAGCAAATACATGAATACACGGACTAAAGCAAATACACGGGTACACGGATTTCAATATTCATTTACCCGTGTATTTTATTTACACGGACTTTAACACCGTTTTGTTAAAAACACGGGTATCCGTGTTTTTAAATACACGTGAAATAGGGACCTCTAGTCAGAAGTGATTTGTATTAAAATTAAACTCTTATATTTTATTTTATTCTCATGTACTAATGTACAATTGATTTTTTTTCTTTTACATAACAAATATTTAGTATTACGTACTTTATTATTACATATATATAATTCCGTTTATATTTTTGTTTTCCAGTGATCGTTAAATTAATAATCAAATGCGTTCTGATTAAACATCATTAGACACTTGTTAAAACTTTTGATTTATAGCTTAGAATACGTGGAAGACCGAGGAAAGGAAACTAGGTAAAGAATTAGGTTTGCGCTGAGGAAAAAAATTGTATTACACAACATGCATGTTCATGAACATCTATATTATATAGTGAATACTGCAGAAAAGTGGTCAAGATTGAATAGTGTGAACTGTGAACTTCGCACGATCTAGCCCGGTAAACCGCAAAAACATAACGAATACACACGCGTGCTGTGTATAGTAACTGGAACACATGCAACACTAGCGTGCTGCAAGGGACCACGTTCTCGTGTGTTGAATTAAATCGAAATGGTACACGTTCGATAAAACTCATGTACTATGTACCGTAAAATATCTTTTGGTTCGTCGCCGACGCAAGTATAATACTGTACGCGATGCGCGCGTAAAATATGTACAGAACGCGCTATTGTCAAAATATTATCGTTGAGCAACTACACAAAGGTACAGCGGTTGAAAAAGTGTCTACGTCGACTAATCCCGCAGTTTTCGAACTTGCGCGTGTACCTCGACAACGACCAAATATGCGAAAGATGTTTCCGACCGCATTTCTCGATTTTCCGGTTCTCGCCGTTAACGCGCGCTCGTCTAGGTTAAAATATTACAATTCGCATTATTTCAGTATGTAACACGATAATAGAAGGAATATTTTTCGCAATTTTTCCCTGGCAGATGTTAACTAATTTTCAAATACATTTTTTTTTATTCCGTACCCATGAAGAGCCTTACAATCAGTAAAATAACATAATGTAACAAATAAATGCGTGGCGATTGTTTTCAAACGACGTACAATGAAAACAAATGACAAGTCATTGTGTTTGTTTGCTTGGTTTAAATTAAATAGTTTTGAATTCAATCTAGTTCTCCAGCGTTAAAAATGAGTGCGTTCCAACGGGCTTTTGATATCGAAATATTTTTCTGCGTTCGCAATATGATTATACCGAAAAGCATAAGCGCAAATAGGGAAGCCAGGGGACTTGGCCCCTAAATATTTGTATTACGTCTCTAAATATTTATCTCTCTTCCAAATAAAATGATACAGATACAAAATAAAATGTATACCAAATATAAAAAAACACTAGTTGCACCACCTATGCCGAAAATTGATCTCTATTTGAAGTACGAAATTTATAAAGTAATGAATATTAACAATGTAAAACCCGTCGAATCATATGATGCATGTCTTATTTTTTCACGAAAAACACCGAGCGATTTTTCGAGAAAAATTAAAAAAACCTAATACAATCGTACGTAACTCGTAGGCTCGTGCAGTGACATTTCAATAACAGTTACTCATGATGTCTGCGATGCACCTAGAAATCCTTGCCTAGAAATCCTGTACACGTTTGCACATTATCTGTATTCTTGCTGAAGGCTAATATGTTTCTCTAATACTTACGAGTATTTATTACGAATCGTATGATGTATTGTGTAGGCATTCAATGAAATCACCGTAAATCCAAAATTAAGTTTTTTATTTCATCAATCATAACCTATAGGTATAAAATTATTTTATTTTAATTTTTTGATTTTGTCACGCTCCCTGGTTTATATTTTTGCGAGCACCCTTGTATAAACAAATATCGTAGAATCGGTTTATGCCAGAAACCGCAGCAGAAAAAAATCGCATAATTTCTACGGTACATTTGAATCGATCATCAGAAAGTACATAGGCATATCTTAAACTGCAGAAAACGTGACAAGCTGTGTACAAATATAAATATAAAATCCAGTGTGTAATACGAAAAACTGTAATGTTTAGAGCCTGGTGTTTACCACGTAAGATTGGGTCGTCACAGGTCGGACGTAAATCGTGTAAGCCCTTGCGAACGAAACAACCGATGAATTGTTATTGTTTTCTGCTTCGCATCATCGACGTAGGTATATTTATGGCGTTACAGTACACAGTACAGAGCTACACAGTCTCGTCGTGTGATAGCGGTACGAACCGGATTGACACGCGATCCCGAAGAAAAACAGTTAAGTCGTGAATTGTTTTTTTTTTTTTTTTTCTTCCTCAAAGTCTTTTCGGCCGACGACGACCGCTATTTTTCTTTTGTCGTTTATATTATACACACAACATCGAGACCGGATCATAAATCAGCGGCAACGGTGGTACATACGTGTATGTGCACATTTTATTTACGACAGTACTTGTATACATGTACGCGCATTATACTACGCGTTTCGTAATAATATCGCACGGAGAGATATCGACCGCCGGACAACACCTGCAGTGTACGGTGTACATAGGTACCGCGATGCACATTGCACACGATGACTGGCCGCTTTTCGGGTTCCTACCCGCACCACGTACCTACACGGGCGCACAATATATTTATATATACACGTACATACGTATGATACGCACGGTGCGCAAGCTGTGTGGGAACTAGACGCGCGTTTAATTCGAACCCAATCCATTTCGTGATATTCATTACAGGTTTGTCGACCGCCACCACTGAATCGCCACTACACACACACACACACACACACACACACACACACACACACACACACACACACACACACACACACACATATACATACATACATCGTGATGAGGTACAACTTCTTTCCTCCGTCCATTAACGGCGCAGGGCAGCTATACGACGGCCGTTATATATTATTACTATTATTATTATGTTTCCGATTCTTAATTCACGCGGAATCGTATACGTGCGTACCATACATCACGCCGTCGATCATTAGAAATGGAAAAGTGAAAAAAAAATACGCCAGTGTATGGTTGAAGTTTGAAAGCGTTATATTGTGACTGTATATCGCGTTTCCTTGCTCGTCGGTACACCGTACATACTACGCTTTCTTTCCATGTGTAATTACTAACATTAATATCCTTACGGAACTCTTGTGCTCGGGGTAACCGTATAATAATATAATATAATATAATATAATATAATACCGTTGTTGTACAGGTATATGATGTATAAAGATTCCTGTTCGCGTAATGTCGGACGCACGAGTAATAATATTGATAATAATAATAATAATAATAATAATAATAATAATAATTATAATAATAATAATAATAATAATAATAATAATAATAATAATAATAATAATAATAATGTTAATAATGATAATAATGGATAATACGTCGATCGACGACGACAGGCATTGTGTACGGGCTAAAAACGAAATACCCGACGCACTGTTTGCAGCCAATATGACAGTAGTCTATATATGTTCAGATGTGTACGAATTGTAATGTACATGGTATATATTTTATATTTTAGATTGACCCACAACTAGTACTATTTTACGCATCTCGCGAACTGTGAATCAACGTATATATACTATGCGATATATTACAATCGGTACCTAAGTATGTACAAGGCAACAATGCAAGAATGCGTTTGTCGTGATGGCTATTATAATGTGAGTACCTATAGCCCTGTGTTCGCGCTGTAAAATCGATTCGTTTTAAATCGAATTCGAATAGCAGAAGGAGGGGAATAAGCGATTAATTAAACGGTACAACTTTTGTACAACCGAACAATTCCTGTTATAATTTGATTTTTATTTAAATCCGTTCCAAGCAGAGACTTTTTTTTTTGTTAATTTCATTGGAAAAATAATTAATAATTTACACATAACTATTGATGAAATACGTACAATTTTAATAACATGATAGAGATATAAAAACAGTTGAATAACGACGAGTAGAGAAGGTGTCCAGCTATCGGTATATCTTTTCTTTTTCTAATCTGGTAGATACAGGCAACAACGTCATTAAAAACATCGAAAAGGTTGTTAGGAATTTACTTGAGATTATTAGATTTGGGTGATGAAGCTGGTCTTGTTAGGAATTGTTGACAGTGGATTTTTATTGAGATGTCGACACTTTCACGTTATATAGCTGCTTATGGAAGGTTTTAATCAAAAATCTGAAAATCTTTAGGGTTACGAGGTCTATAGTGTTCTAGATTATGTTTTAAATTACCTCGGTGACGGTTAGGGTTATAATAGTCGACGATAAAATTATCTAGACGAAAATAATTAATTGATCACGTTTTATCTCGATACAAGATGACTTATTTTATTTCTATAAGACTATAAATATTTTATAACAATTAAAAATTGTAAATTATGATCGATAATTAAACTTATAATAAATAAAATACTAATAAATAAAACTTTCGATATAGATATTTGGTACCCCTCAATGTTTACAAAAAAAAAAAAAAAAACATGAAACTAATATATTTAATGTTTCACTCAGAACCGGAAACGTTTTATATTTTTGTCTACACATGTCGATTATTTATCCAATTTTATGAGCAAGATAACTAATTTCCAATTCATCCAAATGAGATTAAATATTTGAAAATATTAACTTGATAAAGCACAACACTAATCACAGCTTAACTGTAAATATAGAATATGTAGAACTTGATGATTTGGTGTTTGTAATTTTTCAATTTAAACCAATCAATTCTATATTTGTTACGGAAACAAGCCTAAAAAAAAATTATTGCTAGAGACTATTTACAATTTCGAATATTTTTTCGATGCACTTATAAAAAATGTATAAAAGGTTTTTTCACATTTTTTATAATTTCACCGGAATACTTATACGTCTGATAATATAGTAGATATAAGTAAAACCCGGCAAAATAATAAAAGAAGTCCATGCCAATTTTTTTTTTTTCTTGGTTTGATTCTACCATAAAATAATATAAATTGACCGGAATATCCTTATGTTTGTTTTTAACTATAATAGTAAATCGTACGAAATTTTTTTACGATAAAATAATAATATACCTCATTGAAAACATAATAAAATATACATAATTTAAGCAACGCGATTACGATCATTTTTAAGTGCAACTATTCTTGCATTTTTCCAGCGAAACAACATTCGAGCATCATTATTTGTATTCGTTTGACATTAATGTGTCGGAAAGTCTGAATAAAATAAATCATGATCTGATCGTAAACGAATACGCATAATATGTATATTATATACCCTAATATTATTAGCTTTTAACTAAACTAGTTTTGGAGTCCGACTAATTATAATCATCCGTAAGTAGGCGATTATCCGTAAAGCCAGTAGAACAGTATTTCGCGTTGTACACTTGAATACAAGTATACGTTTCATCGCATTTAATACAAATAATAATTCAGTGACATTAAGAATACTATACGAATGATAATAATACATTTTTATGTAAAAAGCTTAGCGAATCTATTGGTATACTAATGTATTGGAATGCGAAAGAGGATTCGATAAAATCGGTAAAATTATTTGAAAAATCAAAACTCAAACGTACGGAAAATTATTTTCGTAATTTAAAAAGGATACGATAAAAAAAAAACTCGATTAAATGCGTGGGTCAATAAAATGGTATAAATTAGTTCATCTGCGATGGAAAAAAGTACATCTTGTAATGAAACGGTAATAATATAATCATCGTTAATTAAATTGACGACAGAGTATCGTACAGTTTATGCATATATTAAACTTTTTATTATACAAAAGTTTTTAAAAATAAGTTAGTTATATTATTTCCTTGGACGCTTCCAGGTGATTTGTAGCCGGTGCGAAGACACATTTGACAAAAAATGAGAAATATTAAAATGGTTTTATGTATAGTCTCATCACTAGAAATTTATCGGCCAACAACAGTTATTTTCCATTGTGCAGCTAATAATAATAATAATAATAATGCGTGTGCTATTATTTGTCTTGATGCTCCAAGTATATTTTATTACGTATACATTAGAAAGCTTTTAAAATTAAAATATAAATCTGCCAAACACGCGCAATATGCGGTGAATTCAAACAGTATACAGGAATGATGAGGTATATACCGAGAATAAAGAAGTAAACAAACATTTTAATAATACACAATAAAGGAGTTAATTCAAAAAAATAATATAAATCTCTTCCGCAAACAAAGTAGGTACCTGCACGCACATAAGTGTGAGTTTCCCATGTATTCGAAACTTTACACGATTGTATTTGGAAATCCAATATTCATAAACGATATATAATAATGTAAAACGTATAACAGTCTTAGTACGATACAGTGAATTTCCTTATTATATTTACTAATCCTTTCGGTTAACAGTTGTTATTGCGTTTTAATTATTATGGAAGCCATGTTCTCGCGAATGAAACTCATCCCCGGTTATTCGATAGTCTAAATCCGGATCACTTTGGACCATATATTTTAAAGAGTTTTCAGTTTTTCGTTCGATAAAGTGATAATTATCTTAAAAGAAACGATTAATAAAAGAAACGAGTGCAAGAAGTATTACTCGTAAGCAATAATTTACAAAGCAACAATATAAATTAACGCGACAAAACAAATAATTTGACCGACTTTGGCACTAATGTAAAGTTATGTATGTGTACTTTCAGTACACCATAAGAAGAGTTCATTTATTTTGTGCCCAATTTCCAATCCTTCCGATTAATGTAGCTTACCTAGATGATTGGAAATAAAAAAAAATTAAATTTGCAATTTTATAAAAACCAAAGTGATCCAATTAATAGAAACTATGTGTTACCTCAAGTCTTGCATCGTATAAACGTATGGCTAATATTATACACTTATTGATAATCTACAATACGGTATTATTATCATAACCAATAAATTATAAATCTTCGTTTTCCCTCTGAATTTATACAATTCGACTTATAGGCAAAAATGTAGAAACCAGGTTTCAAATTTTCCGACGGTAAACCGTGCCTAATTTTAATTCGACCATTTTATACCATCAACACGACTATCAATTACTGGATTTCAAAGAATTTTTACCATTATGTGTCTCCGATTAGCCGCTAATAAATGGAAGCTGGTACTTTTCCGGAGTTTCAACTGTTGCGTTGTTTACGTCGGACACTCGTTCACTTCGAATTTTTGTATTATTACTGGTTGTGTACTCGACTGCCAAACCCATTGATAGGGGTAGGTGGACAAACGTTTTATCCGTGTCACTGGTCGTTCTTCGCATTATGCAGTATGTAATCCGGATTATTAATATAGTGCATAACCAGTTGCAAAGTGTAATCAGAATTTATCTTTGAGAAACTTATCCCCAGTAATAAGCCAGGTGATTTATTACAAGCGTACTAAAAAAAGTGAGTATTGTAATAAATTATAATATAGTGTACCGAACATCTTATGATCTTTATTACTTGATTATTCTATTTCCATGACGATACACTATGATTTAAATAAATAAATCATTTATTTTTCTGTGCAGTACGGCAATCAAGTCGTTGTTACTCGAACTATTATGAAGTGAAAATAAACATTTAAGGTCCATCTTAAAATTTATTAAAATATTTGATATAAGTTTTCAAGAAATCGTTATTTTATTTTTTGTTTCATCCGATTTATTTTAGTTTTTTATTATTTATTTTATTTTATATAATTAATGCTAATTGGTTTTTACAAGAATAATAACATAATACAATTATATAAGTAATGGTAACTAGATTCGATTTTAAACACATTAAAACTTGAAAACAATAATATAAAGGGCCTAGGTACGAGATTGTCATAAAGTATACAAATAGTATACGTGCATCATTCTACGGAAGGGTGTATTGGCAGCATAGTCGATCCGACCGATTTGTATGTAAAACGTTCCCCGATATCAAGTATTGTTAGAACGTGGATTACTCTCATATAATTATATTGCATTTTGGAGAATGTACTTAATATAATACAATAAATGTATAAATTACAGAATAATTACATTTTTCGTAATAAATTTAATGTACTAACAAATGTATTCCGAAGAACCCATTTTTACTTTTTCTAATTATTGTTTTGTTTGCGTTTCTAATCATGTATATTTTATTTGTGTATTGTATACGCATTTTAATAATTAGTACTTAAACCAATAAGTGTACATGTATCTTATGGCAATACTTCGTAAACATTAACATAAATGTTTATATTAATGCAAACACGTTTAAAAGGCATATATTTTTTATTTAATAATTCAACATTATAATGATATCGCATTCAAAAAATATTATTTATTAGGTATATTGCTTTGTTTTCAATGTTACTTCTTTCCTCGACGTATAAGTTGATTATTATTACATTAATTTCAGACTAATATCGTATACTTATTACTGACTTATATAATGACTGAAAATATTCTAATTTAACACGCATTGAGCTTATTCAATTATCGCATAGTGTCCGAACCGAATGATGGTTCGAACAGGATCGATTAGATAAGAATTATAATAATAATAATTGTTACGTACAACGACATATAATATATTAGACACGGTTATGGACAACTTATTATATATTTAAGCCATTTCAATCCGACCGGCTGTACGGTGTCGACGATATCAATATCGATAAACAACAACGATGAGAACTGTAGTGCGTGTTGGACGATACATATTTACCACAGTTATTCGAAACAATTTTCACGGTCGAGTAAATGGAAAGAGTATAGGAAAAAGTATTCATCAACCCGATCGTTCAATCCGATTGCACACACTCGTGTATTGATAGAAATCGGACGAAAACGAAATGATGGACGTGATTAATCCCGTAATACGGCACGTACAAACAATGTATTAATAATGTCTATAAAATATTCAAATCGGACGTGTGTTACTGTATTTATATTGTTATCGGCTAATGGCAATACGGTACAGAGATGGTATTGAGGCGTAACTGTAAATTAGTCGGTATAGATTCAGAAAATAAGAGAAAAACACAGTACACGTGGTCCTGCAGAGAGAGCAGATGTGTAGTTGCATGTAAAAGTATAAAAAAAAAAAAAATAAATAAAAATATTTAATATATAAAATAAAATGTAAATAACCAGTTTCGCGAGTTTACCGAAAACACGCACTCGTACGTATTATTGTTGATTAATCCTGTATAGGTACATGTTGGTGACACCTTAGATATTATGTCCAATACGGAAATTTAAAAGCTTCTACGCGCAATCGGACTGGTTTTTTGACGAAGAGTTTTATTTTCTTACTTTTATAAAATAATACACGCATATAATGTTTTTCGTTATTTCTCTATCTCTTTCACACACACACATACACATACATTTGCGTTGTTATATACCGTCCAAAGCTTATTTTTTTTTCTGTACAAACGGTAAAAATTATCGTTTCTGTCACTGGTTCGTACACAATGCACTTATGGTAATCCGAATGCCGAAAAATAATAATAGTAATAATAAATGAAGGAAAAATACCGCGGAAACCAGTTGAGCGTGTGCCCGCACGCGCGCCCGAACGCGGCTGCTGGTACTGCTTCAATGTTATAGTCAACGACGACGACAATGGCCAGCAATAACGTCGCGGCAGTGGGTCAACTGGTCGGCGAGAATGCACGCACATAAAAGAAAGGAAGAGAATCAGAAAAAAACATCGGTGAATCTGCTCCTCGAACACGGAACTGTCGGAAACAAAAACGAATATAAAAAAAAAAAAGAACAAGAACTACTACAGCGCGCTAGTAATGACACGTGGACACGCGGATTCGCATGGATACTATAAATTTCGTCGGATGTGCGCGCTGGGGGTCTTTCAGCGAAAACCGTCGAAGCCGAAGGGGAAAAAAACCGACGGTTTTAATATAAACTAGGACTCTCTCTCTCTTCTTCTCTCTCTCCGAAAAAATATCAGATAGAAAACAAACAAAATTATATTATATAGGCCGTCGCGCGGGACGTACATAAAATATGCAATCGCACAAAATATAATATAATCCGGGACCGCATACTAACGTTTTATTGTCTCAACGCGGTTGCGTGTTTTTTTTCTCATAACAAAACACATATAAACGTTCCATACGTATTGCCGCATTACGGATTCACATCGGAGCGGTGCATCTCGCGGGACGCGTTACCGCAGTAATTCGATATGATATTTTGTCGGATCGACAGTTCGGTTCGTGACCAAGGTTTGTTCGTTACCACTCTGAGATCACGTGCCTAGGTGGTTTCTTAAGAGCCCTCGACCCGTTATCGGATTCGTCCGACATCTCTTTCGGTCAATTTCACCGCTTTCGCGCGTCCAAAAGTTGCTCCTCCGATCGCAGGAGGACCTGCCCGACGTACGTTTTGCGCCGACTATATTCCGTCAGGAACAGTTACAGGGTCGGCGGCTATGATTCCGTAGTCCAGTCCATCAAAGATAGACCTAATTTCAACTTTGTTCCCGGAATCTCGCCCGACGAGATCGATTATTATCAACGCATATATTCCTCCTCCTATATACGTATATATATACGTTCTCGGATATTTTATACGCTGCTCAGATCCATCACTCGTCCTTTGAACCAAAAATTACTCGGTTTCTTCACGAACACGTTTTTGTCGGCAGTAATATTCACTTGACTTCAACTCGAACAGATCGATGTCGATTGATCTTCGTGTTCAGATTAAAACTATAATAAATCCGACCTTAAGGTATTATGACGAGCTGTTACATAAGTAATTGTTAGTTTCGCACGGAGGGAACTCTAAACGTTTAGTTAATTTTACGTTTGACAAATTATACTTATATATAAAGTATGAACTGATGAAATCATATTGTGTTCGGAATACTATAAATCTTTATATGGTCAATACAATCACTGTAAGGTTTTACTAGTAACAATCGCTCTAAATAATACTGCGATTGTCGTTTTGAAATTGCATTTCGCGGGTAGACCAAAGTAAAATATTACCTTAACGCCGTAATTTAATACATACACACACACACAAATATATATATATGCACTTAAAATTTTTTTTCACGTTTATTACGTTGCGTTTTAAAAACGTGTACCGCTACAATTGTAGATATCATGGTACCCGATATACTACACAAGTATAATACGTATAACTACAAGGTATGAAGATGATTGGTTGACTGAAAACTGTGCTATTGAGTACACGATATCTGTATCTTAACCGTATTTTGCTATCTACGTCGACATCCATTTAATATTTCTTCTCAAGGACGTGTCAATAAACTGTAGGTTTTGTTTTTAAAACGAAAATTGTCGTCTTCGAGGTTAAAGAAAGTTATAATAGGTATGTTATTATTTAATTATTTAAAATGCGGTCGAATTAGAACTCAAGGTTTGCAATAGAATTTCGTATATACATATAAAGATTTTTTTTAAATATTATTATTATGATAAAAAAATAAAAATAAATAAACACATGTCAATATTTGTTCAGATAAATTTGCTTCGAACACGACGAAACATTTAACATCTCAGCATTCCGTGCAACGAATTTATTACTCATCACAGTGAGAATATTTTATTCATACTCAGCAGTATCAAAATGTAACCGTTATGTTATACAGTAGATCAAAAAAAAGTAATTTATAAATTAAAAATAATACAACGTTGTTGACCGCTACATTACAAAATTCTAAGGATGATTGAGAGTTAAAAGCTGTACATTAAAATCGTTTATAAATTTGAATACCGTACGTAAGAATATTGATGTTAATTTCGTTCTTGTAAGTTAAGTATTTGAATAATGTAGTTACGTTATATATATATACGTGTATGAATACTCTGGAAGTCCGGAAATTAAACATTGCTGCTTAGTTAAGAACTAAACAAAAAGTTTAACACTCTAAGCATTATTATATAAATAAAAGTACTTACATAATAAAATGAGCTCTTAGTTCTTTTAAATATCTTTTTTAATTAAAATGTTTCAAAAGTCATTCAAATATAAAATGGTTTGATAATTCTAATAAGATTATAAAGTAAAAACGTGATAAAAGACGTGAGTACCCCACCAACATCGAGTAGTTACGAAATATTCATGCGAAAAACTAGGTACTGCATCTAATAAATTATAATGAACAATGTGAATCGTATTTATGATGAATACTTTCATTTATAGTACGAATATGTATAATTTTAAATATGACTTAATATAATTTCAAAATGTATTATGGACGTCGGCGAAATAATGGTACACGATTTTTTTGTAACTCGTCATCGTCGTAGTTTAAAATGATTGTTGGTTATGAGATAACAGTAATAATTACAAAATTATTTTGTTAAGGTATAAACAGTTTTCAACGTACAATGTTTCTTACAAATCCATGTAGCAAATTATGTTTTTAATATTTTGAAGTCAAATGCGTATTTTCATAATATGACGATACAGTGATGGTAAAAATAATGGGTGAAAAATTTATATTATTATTTACGATTAGTTTCATTTAATTTGCGAATTTCAAATTTATATTTTTAAATCTCTGTCGTAGTACTTTTAAACTACACACAACTTTAATCTTTTGAAACTACTTATCGTATGTGCTGTATACCTATCGTAATTGAAAACTTGCATCTTCTTGGGATTGTATTATTTTAAAAGTATTGTTGTTGATTGATACCAAAATAATACTAATAAAAATAACATTTAAATGTCACATTTATCATGTGATAGTTAATAATACATAACAATAATATAATATTTACACTGTAACGTAAATTATAAGCTTTAACTAGGACAAATAAAATATAAAACCTTATAGTCATCAACATTTAAATTACGTTTTACATAGATAAACTCAATTATTTGAAATTTGTTAGTAACATTTGAGCGCAGGAATAATTACGTATTTATTAATTTGTCAAAAATAACGTTTTATTCCAAGTTTAAATCACTAAATCACAACTAATATAACATATAGGCATGTATACACCTATACACTTATATGTATTTGAACGGTGTAATATAATATGTTTTATTGTTTTTTTATTCACTTCCTATCCGATTGAATGCGTAACGACGTATTCCCTACGTTCTTCCAAATCGATTTTATGACACAGGTACTTAAGTTGCCTACACAGAAGTATTGGTAAATCAATCAACATGTTGTTTTTAAATATATTAGCAGTTTCTAATTTAACGTCTTATTATTGACGATAAACATTGCATTTACAAGTACTTAACCTTTACTTGTGTTAAATGATGTAATAGAAGCTTAAATAAATTTGTTTATTACCATATTCTCATTCAGATGTCGATTTCTTTTATTTTTAAATTATAGTTTATATACACACTGAGACGTTTATGCCTTTAGGTAAACTATTTTATCTAAACATAAACATATGCATACGTACGTTTAAGGATTTGAAAAAACCAATTATATTTTGCTATTTTAATTTATTACAAAAATAAAATCCAGCACAGAACACTTTCAAGAATTTAAATTTTTTTTTTTTTTTATAAACAATGCGAGAGTTATATTTTAAAAGCTGTAAAAGAAAATTCTCAGTAAATGATAATTTAATATAAGAAAAAAAACCAATATACTTATGAAAGTATTCACTTTCGATTTCGATGTGTAATTTTTTCAACAGATTTTTAAAAACATTTTTATCTAATACGTATGACAATTTTAAATAATTCACTAGAGTGATTTGAAAAATACAATAGAGAAATACAATAATACGCATAGGTACCAATTTACGATATTGTTTAAACTAAAAATCACACCATCGAGACAAGGGATATATTGTTAATATAATATATTTATTGTATATTATAATGTTCAAAACAAAAATTTGTAAAATGAATATGCGATTCGTTCAATGTTATACCTCAATATATCAATATATGTAAAACGATAAAAATATTTTGTTAAATCACAACAAAAAAAAAAAATTATGTAATGATTTTTCAATTCATCAACGACAGTAAACTTTAGCATTCTTATACATATACGTATTTCAGAAATAATATATGTATATATATATATATATATATATATATATATATATATGATGTACAAACAAATACATAGTAGATATAAATTGCAGTAAGAATTCATACAGTCAAACGCTATTGATTATACTATTTTAATTAATATCATACCCATCAATTATATATTTTTGCAAGATTATGAACACACAAAAGCATATCTGTTACAATTTGTTTTCAATTTCGCGGTCAAAGGATAGTTTTTAAAACGTGCAGAAAAAACCGTCAACGCATTTGATACAAATAAAACCTTTCGACTATACACCATCATCAAATACGATAATATCGCATTAATCGTAGGTAATTTGTGTGCGTTTTAAATGGTTTGGTTAATATAGGTACATTTCAGAATTTATAACAAATTTAAATTAAGTTTTTTCAGACGAATCATTTCAGGGAAAAATAAATATAAATTCTAAAAATAAACTACTAACACCGTCGATCAGGACAATGTTTATGATGTTGACTATGCACGATACTATGGTATTGAACGTGTTAATTATTAAGAATTAAATAATATGGATAACTTTCAATAATACTACTTAGATTATTAAAAAGCTTTTGGCACCCTAGTAGTCATGGAGCCCGATTGATATGCATTATCCTAACTTGCGTTAGCGTGACCCCCTCCCCAGACACGGCTTTGCTTCCAAATGGACTTATATATATATATATATATATATGAGAATATGTGGCCGTGGAATGACGTTAGAAAATATTATTATATAATATCTTCTACATCCGTTTTTATCAATACTTTGTTTTCGTAAACTACATTGGTACGTGAACTAACGATATCATAACAAACGACATTAAAGTGAACAACATTTAAAAAATAACTAATAAACATTTATTTGGAAAAAAAACTTATGAACTTTAAATACAATCAAAAATCTTCAACCAAATTTAAATCCTGAATCAGTTTTAACTGATTTCAAAATTTGATCAATGCATTCAATCAAATATTTCCAAATGCAGAATATTTCTTTCATACAACTCAAAGCTTGTAGAGAAAATTCAAAAAATCATAATTTAATGTGCAGTGGCAAAATTTAACCTGAATTTCCTCATATTATCAAACAAATCGATGCACTAGCAGTAAACGTTATTAATGTTATAGAAATACCATCTGAAAGTGCATATTTTAAAGATGAATTTGAATAGTTATAAGATTTCATAAATTTTTTTGAGTATAATTTTATTAGTAAGTTGCAAAGGTGATATAGAAGAAAGTTTTCGATTATTTTCTTGCACTATTTCGATACTGTGAATGATTGAATTCTGAAAACAAATAACACTTGCGAAAACTAGTATAGGAGTTTTACTATCATGATTTGGTAACATCATCTTATAACCTAGAAATTTATCTCATTTGATGAAAAAGCAAATTCCAAATTAGCTGATAATTGATCAATATTTAGCAGGTAAAAATCCTCCCATATTAAAAAAGGTTCATCGTGAGTCTGAAAAACGGCTTTTAACCATTGTTAAAAATTATGATAATAAAGATATTTTAGATTATCTTAAAGAGATCACTTATAATTTCAATTTGAACACAGAATAGTCAAAACTCATAAAATTTTCAAATAGAAATATGTATTTTAAAATTGGACTTATAATTTATATGAAATTTTAAGTAATGTTAAAATTATTCATCTTATTAGATGACTAACTATTTAATCGTTCAGATATTTTATTTTTGTTGTTAAACTTGGCATTAAGGATGTTCTTGAGTAGGAACTGTGGGTTCTGTTGCCTAGAGCGGTAAACTATCAACTTTTTTAAAAATATCTAAGCCAACTATGATTATAGCAAGTGGCTTATAAAATAAAAATTCTTTAAAATTATCATCAAGACTTCGACAACGTATGAATATATATATAAACTATAATTAGACGTTATTTTGGACATCAATTCATTGATTTGAATTAAACATTTCTTTGCTGAAATAATTTCATATATAACTTATCTTAATAGATTTTTAGGCGTAAGATTTGTCCTTTGTCTAATAGAGTTATCCATAAGTAAAATTAATTCTAGCTTATTAGTTACATTATTTCCACAGACGGTTTTAATCATTAAAATAGATGCTGATTTAATAAGTTCGTCTCAAATGTTATGCTCTGTTTTTATGTGCCATTTTCCAAGCCATGAAGAATAAAGTCTTAGTAGTTTTAAATAAAGAAATAGTAAATGTATTGGATGGACCACCAAACAACGTTTTATTTTATTTTGATGTTTTATTTCCAAAGACATAATTGTTTCTTAACCTATAAGGGATAAACAGTATTAAGATGTCTTTTAAGTTTATTAATTTTCAATGATTCATTTGACATAATTTGTAAAAAGTACGCAATAAACACACATTGGGAATGAAGTAAGCCCGAACGATCTCCAATATCCGTAAAAACAAACTTCAGAAATTAGTTTTTCGTGAAAATCGTGTAAAACATTCCTTTTTAATACTAAAATGAATAAAACACTATTTACGTTAAACAATGGCACAATATTATAGTTCAGCTATAGTGGTATTATCAATCGAAGTTAAAATAAACACTTCATTAGACTTCAAAAAAATTATCAATGATTTAGATCATTCTGAGTCAAAAAAATGTTTTAAATTATTTGATTCAGCGGTTCCCAAACTATGCACCGCAGTGTCCTAGGAGGTTAGTTAATAATTATTATTAATAATAACATAAAAATATTACAAATTAAAAAAAATTATTTGTTATGAATCGTAGACCATGGTACCTTTAAAAATTTCTAATTATAATTATATTATAATCATAATAACAATAATTTTTTTTCATTTTTAAGTTTAAAAATGCATCAATTTATAATTATTTTAGCTGTATACTTAAATTATTATGCTTAGATTGTATAACGTTTAATTAAACCAATAAAATTAGCTATCAATAAGTATTTTTTCTCTTTTTTTCTGTCTTTCATATTATTCACAGTGCACTGCGACTAAATTTGGTCCAAAATACGCACCACGGGAAAATAAGTTTGAAAACCTCTGGTTTAGTTTATTATTTTCTTGCTTATGTTAATTTAAGTTTCATATATTATATTATAATATATGAATTCAATATATCATTCAATGTATACATTATGTATTATAATTTATCAGAAATCGTTAAAAAGAAGTCATAATAATAATGGAAATGTTGTTTTTTATTATTAGAGGGTTAGGGGTGATAAAATATGTGTTGTCCTTATCCTGAAATTCCTAAATACACCACTGCTTGACATTAGTGTTGTTCATGGTAAAGACCTCGAGGTAAATACATCGTGGTCAAGACTTCGCGGTAATGTCGTTTGCGGTGAAGTATTCACGGTATTGACTTGGCTACCGTTCGAACTACGTGCACGAATCACGACTGCTACCCATAACCTATAACCGACCGCATTTAATGTTTCTCAAATGGAAACGTAATAACAGTTGATTTTCTAAGCATTTCAAATATTGATACTGCTTGAATAAATACTAGCCGTTTGTGTACATTACCTTTGAACATGAGAACATGGTGAACGTTGTTGTCCAAGAATACGTATTTTACATCCACGCAAGTGAAATAGAAGTTTCGTGTACTTGCCAATGCGAATTTTATTCACTTTTATTCACATCAATTTATAATTTAAATCGTGAAATCCATATTCATTGCTTTTTTTTTTAGATTCTGAACGGAGAGATGGAATCTATTGGTTTTACAATGATGTGTGTTTTTTTTTTATATTTTTTTTTTTTTAATTTTTTATTTTTGTGTCTGACGACACCTCTTTTGGCAGTAAAAATGCTTCGATTTGCTTATGTAGCAACTTTTCTGAAAGGAAAGTGAATGTAGATGGTACTTTGGCTAGTCTAAAGTCCAACTTTTCAATACTTTTTAAAAAAATCGAAAAAACGATAAAAAAATTACGAAAAAACGGGAAATTTTACGCAAAATCACGTTTTTACAAATTACATTTTTTTAAAATGCTCTAACACAAAACCAAAAATCGCAAGAACTTGAAATTTTCACCAAATCTTTATATTGACGTTTTCTATACATGGTTAGGTTTTCAAAGTATTTTAACATATTTTGACTTATTTATAGACAATTTAAATTTTCGATTTTTCTAAACTCTTGAAAATGTAATACAAGGTTCATAATAAGTTAAACTTATCGTAACTAAAAAATATCGGTGATTGGTTTACTCAAATTTTTTTTATAAGCCGTTAATGCTCTAATTTATATAAAATGTGTAAAAATCACGTTAATTTGCAAGTTATTTTGTAGATAAAAATTCATAAATTGTTTTCTGTTCATACTTAAGGTTCAACATTTTAACACTAGGTTATCTATAAGCTATTCTTCAAAAATCTTTAAAAAAATTTCTACCAGACTTAAAGGAAAAAATTTTATAACTGTTTGAAATTCAAATATTTACGAAAATGCATAAAATAGCGACTTATTCTCAAACGATTTTAAATATTTGTTATAATTCAAAAAGTATAAGTCGCAGACTTTTAAAATATTCGATTTTTTTACATTTTATTTTTATAATCGGTGATAAAAATAATTTGGCTCTTACAAAATACTTGAAAATTGAATAGAAGATTCCACAGAAGTAGTTCTTAATGTCATTCAAAAATTATTAAAATCCATAGGCACAATTTTTTTTTATAAGCGTTTGTACAGCGAATATTGACATAGAATTACATGTAAAATATAATATAATGTATAATATTCTAGACTGACAAATGATATCGGTTTTTTTAAAATGCTCTTACTCAAAAACGAAAAACCGCAACAACTTGAAATATTCACCAAATCTTTATATTGACGTTCTCTATACATGGTTAAGTTTTCAAAGTATTTTGACATATTTTGACTTATTTATAGACAATTTAAATTTTCGATTTTTCTAAATTTTTCGTTTCAAAATAAAATATACTTATTACAATATTTATAAATAATATTGTATTATATTCTAGACAAACATATCATCTGCGTTCAGAATCGTTTTTCGTATACAATGATTCCTATCATTGAGTTCAAATTTAACAAATACATTATAATGACCTATCCTATGAAGAGTCGCAATTCAGCCCCAAGTGTACAACAGAGCGAGGCCCATCCGGTTCTTTTTAAATATAATATTTTAATATTTAATTAATAATTGGTTTAATTTTAACTGTTTTTATGTTTGTAATATAAATAATTTCTTAATATTTTGTAAACCATTTGTTTCGAAATTAAAAGTTAATTAAGAAATGTAGAATATCGATTTAGAATAATTAAAAGTCATATTTTAAGAAATTGAAATTAAATATAAGTATTTCTATAAAAAATATGATATTTACTTCAGAGTCTTAAATTATGTATAAAAGCTTGAACTTATCAACAAATTATAAGATAAAAATTAGTATATAATTAAAAGTAATATTGTAAATTGATATCCAATAACAGCATATATTTCCAACAAAAAAGTAAATATAATCAATTTAATAAAGTACATATTAATGGTTGAAGTATATAACTTGTTATCAAACACCATAGCTATTGGACATTAAAACTTATAACTTAAAGAATACACTTTTTATTTAATAATTTATTGTTTATCATTTTGTAGATATTGGTTAGCCATGACATAAATTAATGGGTAATCAAATAATAGATATAAAAAAAAAAATTAATATTGGTTAATATTTTCATTTTATATTTTTACTTATGCTATGTAAAATTATTTTATTAAATTATTAAAAGTATTACAGTTTTCCTTGATTTATGCCTTTTATTTGCCGCAACATATAATTAACTAAATTTTGATTTTTATGATAAATATATTATGTCACTACCCTTTATGTATTCATTATTTCATTAATTGTATTTTAAATAAAATGTTACGTGTATATATATATATATATACTTTTTTTTTTTTAATGTTTTGTTGGACTTAGATATCTTCCAAAATACACAAATGGATGTTGAAATATCGATTTGCGATCGCGGCGCACGTGCTTGATTAGCTTGAGTGGTAGCAAGGACTGATATCTGCGTAGTTAACGTGAGAAACACTGTCTTGATGGCGTAGAGACGGATGGCAGGCTCATGAATTGAGGCAACGACAGGCACGTCATATCCGGCGCTGGCGTCCATGACTCGATAGACACGTTCGATTAGTAATTTCTGCAACCAGAACTCTTTTAAAGTGGAGTCACCGATGCCGTCAGGTAGAATGCTTCACATTTCACGTACCATCTGTTAAGGACAACGGTCACCCATGTACATATACTCATTATATGTATCACTACATATCACTGGAATACATTTTTCTCATATTTGTCTTTGAACTTAATCTGCTGTATTTCCATAATTGAACTGATTCTGTTCCAGTAATTAATTACTCTTAAGATGTAATTATTTTATATTTAAAGTATTGCTGTGTTAGAAAAATTGTGACCGTTAATAACTGCTCTTTTATTTGTTGTATGATATTAATTATTATAACTTTGTTTATACTTAAAAAAAAAAAATAAAAATATTTTCTTTTGTCTTTATAACATACAGTTGTTTTATTATTTATGTATGCTCTGTGTACTATTAAATAATATGAAAATTTATATTCGTTTAAAGAGTTATCCCGCTTCAAAAAACATTTCTTATGACTTTTCATTATTATTCTTTTTGACTTCAGCGCTAATACCAAGTGCTTTTGAAGTATTTGATTTACTTTTTTCTAGTTGTTTTTTAAGAATATTATATTAAATTCGTTCCTTTTAATTATTTATATTCATAATTAATTTATGATCACTTGAAGCAGCAAGCACTTGGAAGCTACGATTCTACAGTTAAATATAATTATAAATCTACTCAACGATTGTTTTGTAATTTCAATTGATTTTTTTTTCAATGCAATATATAATTTTATTTTAGTTATATAAATTTAATAACGTTAATTATAAGTTAAGAGTTTTTATGAAATTTATATTTGTATTTTATGTTTTTTGTTAATAGTATCATCTTCGAAAATAATTTAAATTAATATGATTCTATGAATATATTTTATTATAGTAATATTAGTAATATCACGAAATTGTAATACAAACGTAAAAACAAAAATTTAGTAAGTTTCAAAAATAACTATTTTAATTCATTATTTTACTAATCGCAAAAACAATTCGTTGGTACTAATTCAAAAATTGGTACAGCATTTTGTACGAATATATATTTTCAGAAAATTATTATAAAAGCATTTCAAAAATTAATTTTCTAGTAAATATTTGTAGAATATTATTTCCTAACAACGGACCATGTATGAGATGAAAATATCCTTAAAAGAGAAAATATCAATCGGTCCCGTGCAATTCAGTTATAAAAAGCTTTTACTATAAAAAAAGTGATAGCTATGATTTAATGTTATATTTGATTTTGAATCTTTAATGATATCATATTTTTATTTTTTTTTGGTTTTTTTTTCAAACGATAAAATACATTCCATTTACTTGACCATAAAATAAGAATATTTTAATTATTTAAACTTCAATTTAATGTAAAGGAAATACTTTTCATTAAAATATAATTTATTCGGTGCATTATATAATCACTATAATAAAACTAAATATAGGTAGTAAATAGGTACTTTGGTAGAGTCCGAACAAAACAGAAATTATACAATATATTGTGTTATTTATTAAATATTTAATAATCTTTATTAGAATTTAAATTTTATAATTAAGGTATGAATTGCATACATTAAAAAATAAATGTAATTTTTATTACTATTAATAATTAATAAAATTAATATTTTTATTTTTATTCTCATTTTAATTTTCCCTACGTCGTTCATAATATTCCAATTAAACCTTCCTGTGGCTCTATTCGTGACCTTGGTTTTACGTTTACTCGTGATCTTTCCCCAACCAAACACATTGAAAACATTTGTTGCACAGCTCTCAAGATACTTGGCTTCGTCCTGCGTTCTACCTCCGAATTCCAGCTTGCATCGCCCCTCAAAGCCCTCTAATGTGGTCTGGTTCGTCCTTTGATCGAATATGGCTCCGTTCTCTGGGACCCTTCTACCGCTTGTGCTAGCGCTGCCATTGAGCGGGTTCAGCGAAAATTCCTTCGCATTGCTGCCTATAAGCTTAATATCTCTCACCCTCCTCATGATTACTCACCTGTTCTACGTGTTCTGAATTTATCTTCGTTAGCTGACCGTCGTCAAGTGTCTAATCTATTCTTTCTTTCAAATCTCCTTTCGTCCAAAATTGATTCTCCTTTTCTCTTATCCTTTATTAATTTCAGAGTCCCGTCCCGTACCACTCGCTGCTCTGTCCCTTTCTACCTTCCTCACTCATCCTCTAATTACATTGAAAACTCTCCTATTATCCGTATTATGCGAACAGCAAATATTGACCCTGCCTTTTCATTGTAAATTTATTTATATTTAATTTTTTTCTTTTTTTTTTTTTCTTCTCTCTTTTTTTCTATGTTAGCTTTCTTACTACGCATAATGTTCAATATTTATACATCTGTTATTTTGTGGGCTTGCCCATAATTTAAATAAATAATAACAATAAATTACTATAATTTAATTAAAATATATTTGTTTTTTTTAAATATTATATTCTTGGTAAAAATCTTAATAATACGGATTTAACACACTCAATCGGGTTATCGTATTATTAAAGTACTTTGTCTTTAGTTCTCTTAAATATTGTTCTTTATCAAACGTACTATTCTTTGTTCGTTTTGTGCTTTATAATAATTATTTTACTTGCGTCTCTGACTATATATAAAAGACAAGATTGTAATCGGAAACTGATAAGTATAACTGAATAATATGATTCAAAGAAAACAACGTTATATCACCCTAAATATTTTAATTTTATACGGTAGGTAAATAGGTAAATAGTTCGGACCCTATTTACCTATAACTTTTTTTTCTCGGGATTCAATCTACAGCTTTAAAAAGGTACACCAATTATCGTGAACCAAATTCACCTAATCCCTTAATATTGTAACGATTCACGCGGGAAAATAAGACATATTCATAATACAGGTGTATAATATTACGGTAACAATTTTTTTTTATTTCCCTGAGTGATCAATAACTCATCGCTACGTGGTGATTTAATAATATCTGTTGTAATTGTTCATAATTTATTCTACTACGATATCCAAAATATTATATATATATATATATACTTTAAATTGTAATATTGATTCAATAATATAATAATATAATAATTCAATAATTTTAGACTGCGGAAGCATTATGTTATGTAACAATACGACAAATTTTTCCTCAGCACGAGTGATGCCTTAATAAATTATGGCGAGCGGCAAATATCTATAACATGTGCACTTGACATGTTGTGTGTCCTACAAAATCAATATTCACGTATAGCAGTACTTATTAGATATTCTCGAAACCCATAAAATACATACTAATGTATATAACGCTAGATTAAATAAACATTTGACAATTACAACTGATTTGTGGTTTGTAGAGCCGTACAGATGAAACGGAAGAAACCGGTTAACCATAGAATATTGTCCTACAAATTCAACAATTTTAAAATATCTTTATAGGTACAGCTGGCATAAAATTTGTGATATCCGGAAAAAGAAAAAACTTAAAAAAAAATATACACAATCGTAAAAAAAAAACTACAGACGGGTGGCTTGACAGGTTTGCACCGGTCACATCCCGACCATTATGCCTATACCGCGCGTTAATGTAGTCCTTACGGTTTTCTTTATTAAAAGTCATGAGATTGCAATCGCCGAGGTAAAAGTCGACGGATAATTATAATAAAACGACGTAGTATATATGCGCATGACTTAATCTTTACCGTTTAGATGAAAATCCATAACGTCTTATAAATTATATTCATAGGTATTGATAAAGTCTACTGGTTGAATTGATTTACGAATTTTTTAATATACTATCGTGACTGGCGAAAATAAAAATTCCAAGACTTCGGAGTCATGTTGATAAGATATTATTGGTTTTCGGGAAAGTTTACATGTGTATAAACTAACAGTAGGCAGATACGACCCCGATTATAAAAATAATTAAAACAATTAAACATCGCTCATAGTGGCAGCTTGTGATATGGTGCAAGGAAACACGTGAACTACCCAAAAAAATTATATATAAAATCATTAGATTCCTGTGGTAAATTATAATTGGTTATTATGCACGTAGTTTTTAGTTCATAAAAATATTAATTAAAAAAAAAAGTTTTTGCAGTTTTTCGTATTGAGAAGTATGTCTATAAACAATTAGCAGAACACACATTCGTTGTGTTCCGGGCGGCGGTACAAAAATTAGCTACATGCTTAGACACGTCGGTTAGTAATACATGGTACTTTGGAGCACAATCATTTCATGCATCAGACTTATTTTTATCGCCCCATGTATCATATCGATCGTCAAAATAAAAATGTTGCGATTATATTTCGTACATAATAAGCAGTGGCGATTATAAGGGGGGGGAGAGGCAATAGATGGATCGCCCCCTTGGTCCGTTTTTTCTTTATAATTTCTTTATAATTAATTATTTCTTTAATTAATTTAGTACCTATAAATCATTGTACGGACATAATCTTAAACAAAAAGGAAAAAACATGTACCTATTGGCTATTTTTAATTATTACCTAATCAGCAATTCGTTGTTGTCTGTACGCTTATTTTATATTGGTTCTTATACCTTGCGTATTTACGTGAATCGTCCGGGATGTCGTTTCCTATTGCGAAAGCAAGATAATCTGAAATTTTTATAAATTCCGTATATTGTAGGTGTAATGTATTTTTGTCAGTCTAAAAAAATTACTTTTCTAATTGAAGTGTTTATATTATTTCAAAATATTGAGGAGAGATTATGCATGGGCTATCCAACAATATTAACCCTATGATTTTTTTTTTTTTTGTAATTTTCACCACCCCCCTTAAAAGTAAATTATAACCGCCACTGATAATAAGAAGTTATTTTTATTTTACCGTGACAAAGAACTTATAGAGCTTCAAAAAAATTAAATATACCTATAGCAAAATTAATAATTTTTTACCCACCTACATAGAGATCTTACAAATTAATTTTGCACCATCTTTATGTGAACATCAGAAACCGCCGCTGATCGCTTATATTGTATTTACTCTTACATTTACTCGTGCTTCTATGACACTTTCTAAAGATTAATAATACATGCACCTCAATATTTCTTCAGAAACTCTTTAAAAATTAAAATTTTTTTTATAAATATATGAAGCAGTAAAGCATTATGTAGATAATTAATTTAACATTTATGGAACAATAATTCCTTTAGTCCTTTATTCTTTTATCAAGCACACCAATAATGTTTGTTCTTAATAAGATTGTAAAACATTATACATCCATTAATCCATTAAATAAATTAGTACTAGAGTTAATAAAATATTAATTGTTTTCATAAAATCTATACTCATTGTAACTGATAAATCAAAACAAAAAAAAAAAAAGTTATTAAATGTGTTTTAAATAAAATATTCATATAATACATTGAACGAAAATGTCTCGTTTTGAAAGATTTTTTTTTTTTTTTTAGTTTATAGCAAAATAATACTTTTGTTATTTTATATGAAAATATATAATATCGTAAAATAGCCCTCCAAATTCTTTATGTTAGCATAAAAAAGTATTTTTATGATTAGCAAATAATAATAAAATAGATTTATTGTTAGTATGTTTCAATATTTGTAAAAAGTGAACAAGTTCAACAAAATAACAATACCAATATAAAACCTATATACCTATACTAACAATTATTTTTTTAATAATCAAGCAAAATATTTAAAACATATTACTTAAATAATTACGAGTACAATAATATGTGGCAAATCAGTGATATGTTCTTTTAAAAATAACATTTTATAGTATAACATATAACTTACATATATAGGCTATATGAATGGCATAAACGTATGTTACATTTTTCATTTATTTTAAAAAAATTTAAAAAATCTCAACTTCTTTTAATAATTATGTGGAAAAAAGCAATTAATGCAATAACAATAATTAATAATACGGTATAATATAATGAGTAATTAGTGAAAATATATAATTGTCATGAATTAAAGAAATTGGCGTAAAAACCGTTTAATATTTAAGATTCAGAAAAAATGACTTCACACTTTTCCTCTATAATTTTCGTACGAAAATTAACCACTAAACTTGAAGTTTTTATTGATACCACGCAGGTCCCCAATACTTTCACGTTTATAAGTTAAAATAATTATCATTATTAAAATTTCATGGTTAACAAGCTATGACTTAGTAGTAACTGCTCTATAGCATTAAAATATTAAGCCATTCTGTTGATTGGCTTGTCACAGTTGCCACGTTGAGCTCATTATAATTAGGTTTTAATATTTATGTAATAAGCTTATATAAATTGAAATTAATTTAAGCGGATGAAAATTGGAGACTACATTTTTTAAATATATAATAATTATTGAAATTAAGCATTTTCTGTGTTATTTGTATATACTGTCTATATATATATACTATATATACTAATATTACTAAAAATTATGATCCAATTTTATGTATAAGCTATTATATTGTATTTTATTTGTTTAAACACTTTAATTGTTCAATGCTAATTGTTAAATTATAAATGTATTTTAGATTTTGTAAATTATTCTTGTTCTATATTTATGTTTTAAATAGTATGAAATCACTAATGTTTAATTAATGTTCATCAAATGTTATAAACTACAACACTATATTTTACTGTTGTCAATTGTTTTATTCCGTAAATAAATAATTAATTAAATTTTTAATACCTCATTTTCATGGCTATTGTTTAAAATAACTTATATGTAGCTAGAAATTGAAAACAAATATTATTGTATAAACCGTTGAATTTTGGTATTGTATATATACTATATACCTATGCTCAAATAATGTGATACTGTCTTACAAATAAAAGTTGCAATTGGCATAAAAAGAAAAATAATTTTTTACAATTTACTGCAATCAAAACCTTTACAACTATTTCAACTAGATATACGTTGCTTAGTTTACAATTAAAATCTTTCGAAATTATTTTTAATTTATGAAATATATATGTTAATAGAGTAATGTACACATTACCCGGGTAACGTGAACACTACCTATGCCAGTTGGATAAAGTAAATATATTATTTGTAAAATTTTTATTTTGTACATTATCTATTTTTGATCGGATAAAGTGTTTTGACTAAATAAAATACGATAAAATATCAGTTGCACACTTTGATAAAACGTATGTACTCATATTGTACTCGTATATAGCAATTTTTAACTTCGGTGCGGTGCTACCGGTTTTTGAGTTCACTCATTTGGCTTATTAAAGTTAAATTATTTAATTTATAAAATGTCTCTTTAAAAATTGAAATTTTATGAGAATTTTAATAAATTAATTAATGGAAATAATGAGAATTCGATGCCTTAACGGAATCAAAATATGACATATTATCCGAAATAAGAAACATAAAATTAACCAAAAAAATAACGAATAAATCACAATAAACTATTAATAGATATTTTAGAAGTATCGGCTATAAACATTATTTTGTGTAAAATAGCTAATGAAAAATATCTTTTTAATGATCATAGTTTTGAAAATCTACAAATAAATTTAAATTTGAGGGGATACTTGGTAACTCCAAATGTTACTCAGATTTGATTTGTTCCAATAAATAACCATATTTAATTTTTAAATTTATTCATATATAAAATAATAATTTAATAATGACAAATTTACTTAATAAATAAATTGCTTTCGGATTAATATGATTTAGTTTTTTTTTCTACTTCATAAATTATCCATAGCAAACTGGATAATGTACAAATTGCACATATTTAAAATGGAAAATGTATACATTATACTGTTCACATGGATAATATGTACTTTACCCGGGTAATATGCACATTACCCATTTTCGAACTCTACCCGTAACATATACATCGAAATATCCGCATTTTATTAAATGATTTTAAATTCAAATCATATATACCGAAATTCTGAAAAAAATCTACTTATTACTTTTATAACACGTTTATTTTTTGTCTTTTAGAACTTCGAAATTGTAAGTTTTATTATACAGTCACTATTTTTTTTTTCTAAAAACTTCATATAATTCACATACATTTTTTCGTCACGTTCCGATAAGTCATTCGGTTGGTATCACTTGATAATATACATTACATACGAACGGTCAAGTCGCACGCAATAGCTCTGAAAGTTAGGAAAAAAAGTCTAATACTCAAAAATTTTCTAAACTTTAAATTGTCTAGATATCTCATCATTACTACGATAGACGTTCTACAAATTAATAGGTATACGTAATTTGCGAAAAGAAGAACTGCGTACGTATGTGTATGAATAATATACTATGATGTAAAATATAATTTTATTATTGCGCGGCTGGAATGGTGGTGATGTGTTTGTTTGCGAATAAAAACACTATATTAAATTACTGGATCAGTGTTCATTTATGATTTTGTCTAAGCCTTGCTATGCAATTTTCGTTTTTCCTGTTAAATCATCACGGATTCAGTTTTACAATAGATTACAAAGTATACAGATACACCGTCTTTTTGTTAAATTTATAGCACATACATGGATGTAGCCATTAGACCTCATTGCAATCGTAACAATTCAACTTGGTAAGAACACGTTTTCAACACTAGAAAACAGTTCTAATTGAAAATTCTTTTAAAAATAACAGTTTTCTATTGATGAAACATGGTTTTATCAAATTAAATGCAAACAATTTTAGAGGCCGAATCCTCCTCGTAGGTAATATATATATAGGTGTATCCATTTACCATCAATGATTCCATTAACATATAAATACATATATGTATATTTTAAACTGGTCTTCGTGACTTTTGTGTGTAAAGGTTTTATGAATCTATGAGGTTTTGTAAAAAAATGTTGCCAAACAACATTTACTAACATTTGTGAATTTGACAACAGATGCGTCGTATAATACCGTATAAAATAATATACGAGTTGCACCAGTAGTAATTCGCACATCTTCACTTGAACGGGACGTAACCGTCGTCATAGTTGTCTCACCAATATCCGGTACGGTCGGCAGATAGTAGATCCGATTAAAACGGCAGCATAACGTCCGAATACTCGTGCGCGCCTCTCGGCCACGAACGAATAGGAAAAAATAAAACCTACCCCACTCAACGTGATAAGACACGCACAGACACCGAGGGGTGTGTATGGGAATGTGTGCGTGAACGCTTGTTACGCAGATACACGCACACACTAGCACGTAATAACCGCCTCTCCGAACAAGGGGTAAGTATACGGGTTGGAAGGGGGTGGAAAAACGGTGACGTGCCATCGGGCCGTTAGAAAGTCGGGGCAACAGCAGCGGTGACGTACAACCGGGTCCGATCGATCGGGTGCCCCCCCGCAACGGTGACGTCAGTGTTCGGTTTCGGCGGCGGCGACGGCAACGTTCTCTCGGCGCAAAGACGTGACGTCTCCACCGCCGGCGGGACGGACGGCACACACCACACGCGCGCGTACATAATAGTACTTCTACTACACGTAATAGTGTCCCGTCAACGTTCCGCATGGCAACACGTCTTATGCTCCGGTCGTCTTAGTCGCCGTCGCCGCGGTACAGCGCGTGAACCGGCACCGACGAATCTTTCTCGCTCTCCCTCTCTCTCTCTCTCTTTTTCTTTGTCGCTCTACCCCTCCCCCTCCCCCTCCCCCTCTCTTCCTCTGCTTTCTCCCTCTATACCTATCTATCTTTTTTTTCTCGTTCAACCATTAGTTTTCGTTTTCCGCACTTGTCACCGTCATCAGCAGCCGCATGCTGACAAACAAACGGAGAACAACGACGATAATAATTATTATCCCTCTTCGGCGTACACGGGTCGACGCCGACGACATCACCGCAGCCATCAAATCCGTTGATACCGCACCCGGACATTGCCAGAGGTGGGTAGTTTCAACGGGACATCTGCAGGAGACGCGCAAATACCGCGGACGCCGATGGAATGTCACGGACAAACCGTTGTCGGTGCCACGGCCGTGACTCGCACTACCCTTTCCCGTGCAACCCGAACTTAGGACCGCGAGATTCGAAAATAACACGCATTTTATGTTCGTCGCATAGAACCATGTTCAACGGTAACGGTTCGCACTAAGAATGATTTCCTGAACTCGCGGTCCACTCGGTGCGCGAACGGGTTAAGACACCGTGTGTTCTACACGACCATAATATCACTCTATATAGTATCTCAATTTATAAACATATGTATGTGCGATACGCGCTTGTATATAAAATATTGTTATGGTATATACCTGCGGCCGCCTTCACCGTCCCCTACCCGTCGCCACCACCCGCGTTTTGTCACCACCGCCGCCGTAGCCGTCGCCGCCGCCGCCGCCGCCCCGCTCTCGACGTCCGTACCCGCACGGTGACGACGGCTGCGGCGACGGTGGTCGTGGCGGTTGCCGATGGTGGTGGGAGCGGGGAGGGGCGATTTTTTTTCGCACCGGAATTATATCGCCGCCGATACCGCCACAGCCGCCGCCGCTGCGCGCAACAATTTTCACTTCAGTCCTCCGTGTGTTGGTCCGTGTCACGTGTCTGATCCCGAATTTGATCGCACTCCCGTCGCAGATTTCGTACAGCAGAATATTTATTTTTATTTTTATTTTTTTTCTCCTCTCGTCGCATTGTCCACTCGCGGATTTCATCGTTTGACGGCACATCTCGCGGCTACGTATTTATTCGGCTCGACGTAAATAGTAATAATATTATGCACACATGCTCGCGTTGAATTCGCTGTGCCGCGCGGGCCACGCGACGTTTCGTTTGCGCGCGTAGATACGGACGGGGAAAAGTCCAATCCGATAGAAACGATCGTTTTGAGTTTTCATTGAGTTTCCTCAATTTCTTCCCGTCTTTTTGATTCTTTCGTTTGCCCTCGTAATCGCAACACGTCGTATCGTAACATAAACATAACGGTCGCGTATTTTTCTCGTACTCGGTTCGCGTGTACATAAAATAACAATCGTATATAATATTATTGACGCAACCCACTCTGCAGTACGTACCTCTACATATAATATATAATATTTTTTGTACTTTGTTTTTGTTACTGTACGTCAAATTTTTTTTTTACTTTTTTCTTGTGTGTGTGTGTGTGAATTGGTGTGTGCGCGCGCGCCGAGTGTTTGTTTTTATTTATTATTTTAAAATTTTTTTCTTGCACGAAACCATTTACCTCGAACACTATAATGAAGGTATTTATTACAATTTACTATATTTTTTTTATTTTTCTTTCTTCACTGTGGGCTGAATCGAATTACTATCCAAAATCGATTTTCACCTGTACGATATTTTATATAGATAAATGTACTTCGTATAGATTCCTCCTATGCGGGGAACTGCAACTGAAGATCTATTTTATTAAACTGTTTAATGGTCCGCAAATAATGATTTTCGTAATCATTTACTGTTCTAGAGATTATTTTTTTTTTTCAAATATGTCACGATAGTATTTAATAACTATAGGTCATTGCAATATACCTATGTGTGTGATGTGACAATCACTCCGCTAGCATTATTAATAGTTAATATTTACTCATAAGTATGACCATTTCCTTTTTATCGTTATTTAAGATATCGCTTCACATTTGAATGCGAAAATGTCAAAGAAAGCAAATGTTTGATAAATGATTGAGTCTATCGGTATTTTATGTTTACAAATCGTAGGTATACAGTTATAACAGAGTGAAAACTTAATAAAACTTTGCCCCAAAATTGATAAAAAAAATATAATATAAAATTTTATCGACCATATGTTTATTTTGAATTGTTAAAAAAGCAGATAATCCTGTTTTATGTTAGTTAGTGATATAAACCGGTTGAGAAGAGTTTGGCTTGTGAATATTTCAAAATATTTTTCCGCTGTAATTCAAATTTTATAGAAATATATCTTGATTTGTAATTTATTTTGCGATAAGATAAGTAAAAATGATTAGTAAGTACATATCCATTTAATTTATATCATCCAAATTTATTTTAATATAATTATTAATTAAGTTCAAATATCTCGGAATGCGTAATGTTTCACTATTTTGATGATCTATAATACGAATAGTTAGAATTTAATTAAATTATCTGTATTCAAATTTATTTAATACGCAAATTTTTAAAATTATTATTTAACACATCGTGAAATATAATAATAGATTAATAGAAAATAATTTTATATTTATTACAACGTAGAGAGGAGTCTAATTTTATTTCCAAGTTATGTATTTTCCAAGTACCTTTTTAATATGTCTTCATTGTATTTTACTATTTCAATGTTATATTGTAAAAACTATTTTAAAAAACTTTATTATTTCAATAAAAAATCCATATTTATTTTAATATACCTATGTAATAATTTCGTTAAATAATATATATATACACATTTGCATTGCATATTCATGTTAAAAAATGAACTATGAAATGTTGAAAAAAAAATTAAAACATAATATGTTTATACATATTGTCACACAAGCAATATTTGTATTGGGCTAGGTCAGTTTTATTTATTTTTAATGCAATAATAGAATATATTGAAAATCTTCTTAGTATTCATTGATATAGTATTACTTGTTTGGAAATGTTTTCATTATAAAAGTTTTTAAATCCACAATGATTAACAACTATTTATATGATATATATTATTAATGCGTTTTATGTAACGGTTATGTATTAAGTTTGTGTTTGAAAACATATTCAACACAATTATAAAATGCACTTCACTTTACTTCAAAAATTCTAAAATATTTTTAATAATTTCGATTTGAATGTCCACACAAATGTAATTTACGTAATTATTACAGATATTATATTCAATACCCCAGAACTTCATTAAGCGTTAAAATTAATTATGGAAACAGTAATTACAGTTAGAAATTGTCAAGTATAAATTGTATTTATAATATAAATTAATGACAATAGCCAATTTACTGTCATGTTAGGTATAAATAAAGAGTATGAAAATATTTAAATTTAATAAATTCTTATCTAATACTTTAAAATGTATGTAACTCATTGGTTTTCTTTAATAATAAATATATTTATAGCCTTCTATTAATTTTATGAATATATTAATATTTTTGATAAAAATTAGTAGTCATTAAAAAGTAATCGTTCGTTATAGTTTTCGTTATTTTCTTGTATATATACATATATGAACGGTTTGATATTTCTTCCAACAATTATACAAATAGAATTAAAATTTATTTTTACTAATTGAACTGAACTAATGTGATCATCAGTGAGATTTAAAATTTTTGTTAATGCATATAGATGTGAATGAAATAAAATATTTATTTTTTAATCTAAACATTATTAACCCACAATTGTTATAAGTTTGATTGTATTCACTTTGCCATTTTCGGTATTAAAATGAGATTCCAGTTTGCCCACGTTAAATTGTATTAAAAATTATTTATGCCTAATTCCTTGTACACTCATGAGTATAATAATACTGCCACCATTGATATTTCAGAACCTAGTCACATATTTATTTATTAATTCGTCCATTGTTGCATCCTACTCATTGTACTGATTAAAAAAAAAAAAAAAAAAAAAAAAAAAAAAAAAACACATACTTATATAATATTATGTATACTAAATTAAAATTTTTTTTTTTTAACAAATACATAAATGTACTGCGCGTTTAAAATGTATACATAAATCTCTACGGAACATTTGTTGTTTTTGATTACAGCCGATACCAAAAAAAGTTTTAATACTCTTCAGCGGTAAAAACTGATATGAATTAATTTTAATGATTTTTTTCACGAATGAGAACCTACAAAATATTATTATTGTGTGTTAATGTATGCGTTGAACAAAATATGTTTGGTACTTATTTATTTTCATTATATAGTTTGAAAGAAAGTTAGAGTAAATACTGACTATTATCACACATAAACAAACTTAACTAAAATATGTAAATTCAAAGAAAAGTCCATAAAAATGTGTGCTTTAGAGAATATGTTTAAAATTTCAAAGTGAATTAATGTTCATAAAAAACGAATATTTTATTTCTATAAATAATAAAAATAATTTATAATTAAACACACATTAAGTTTTTTCACAACTCTGAAACATTGAGTTTCAATTCAATGTAATTTGGTGTAAATTGTCACAAGTTAAAGAAAATTACATAGTAGAATTCTGGTACAGTTGAATATAACCAAAACTACAAAATAAATTCATAAATCATAAGTTGGAATATTAAACATATATACTCGCATTAGGACATAACATAGAAATGTATAAAATAAAATATCTACAGGAAATTTTAAGTAAATTTTTTTTAAATTTTGAAATTGATGGAAAGGTCATTTTATTTTATAAACACAATTTTTGATGTTCATATTAAATTTTTTCACAATAATACGTTGCTTCCAATTTATTACATTCCAATTGCACTCTGGTCTTGATTAGATAATTTTACAAAAGTTTCAACGGTGTTATGTCACGCGATTTTATTCATTTCGTTTACTACATATAAACGTAAACAGTTCAGATCACATTTTGCGTATACTTTACAATATTCACTAAAGTAAATTAGCACAAATAATATATATATAATACTAGGTTATTTTTTAAATTAATTGAATACATTTTAATCATGTTATACATAACAAAAAAAAAATCAAACTTTTTTAAATATTAATAAATCATATTCAATACAAATAAAAAACGTTTAATGATTAAAGGTATTGGGAAAATGTAATTTGAATATGTAAATATCTCAAAATATATATATTATTATAGATTTTAATTTTTTTTTCTATAGATTGAACTTTAAAATTTACGTTTATTATTGAGTTGCGTACATTCTATATACAATTAATATATTATAATTTAACATAAATAAAAGTCCTTATAATTATTATAAAATGAAAATTTTAAGTTTAAAAAATTATAAAATGTGTGATTATAAGTAAAATTTGTCATGTTTATATTTTTAATAACTGTACAAATAACTATTCTTAAATTTGAGTTGATTATCCGTAGGAAATTTGATTTACAGTTCAAATATAAACAATAAGTTTAGTAATATTACTGTACTAGGTTAAAATTACTTGGGAATTCGATAAAAAAATAATTAATAAAAAATAAAATAACAAAACTTGAATTATATACTCGGGCGTGTACAATTGTATACTATTAACGATCAAAATGAAGTGAAATCTGTGGTAATCAATCGTCCAACTAAGACAATGACATTGTTTATTTTGTAATATGTATGTATTTTGTAATCTAAAATGAATATTTTCATTAGATCAGCACAAATTACAAATTTATTTACTTGTATATTTATCTTATTCAGTTTTCAGCCCACAGTATCCTTTGGATTTATTATTAAGTATTTATCTATGTATTTTATTAATTTCAAGACTTTTTTTGCATGCAACTATAAAAATCATACTAAATAAGGAATAAATAATAGTTTTAAGAAATAAATATTCAACTTCATAAGAAAAATCACAAAAATATTTTCATTATAGCTTGTTATTTCTTTGTTGATTTAAGTATAAGCTATGATGAGCTATACCATAAAAACGTAATATATCTATTATAATTTTTTTTGGTAGTTAGAGTATATTTTAGATATCTAAAATAAATTTTTTAAATTAAAAATCATAATTGTATTTATAAATCATAAATTATAAATAGTCAAATACGTATTTTTTAAAAACTCATCACTTATCATTATTTGAATTAGTTCTAAAAAATATTGTATATCTTGTATAGAAATATCATTGATGCACACGTGTTCGCATGCATTTATTTATTCAATATTTTTATTATTTTAGTTTATTTTATCAGATTGATTTTTCTGTTACTTTTTTAAATTTATTGGATACTGAAAATAATTCTGAAAATACAGAACATATTATACCATAATGTAGTATATAACCAAGGGTCGAAAAGCACTTGGGTTTGAAAAAAGGTAGTGGCCGAACTGCACTCGAGCTCAAAATATATATTTCTAAGGAATTTTTGTTTGAAGAGGTTAATCGTTTAGAAAACACTAATTTCATTAATAGTTATAAGTAGAGTTAGGATGTTGATGACCTAAAAAACATACAAAAATACAAAAAAGCCCTAAAAAAGTGCAAAAATGCTCTAAAAACTTCAAAAAATGACCTTAAAAATTATCTAAAATACTAATTAAGTAAGTAAAAAAACTTATTTATAAATAATAATTTTTATTAGAGATATGGGTATAAATAAATTTTAATATTAAAAATAAATTAAAAAGTAAAATATAAATTACGTATAAACGTCAATCAATAGGTCTAATGTCTATGTCAATTTAATCTTTTTTATGGATTTTTTCCATACAATTTATAAATATAATACTCGATAAGCGTGTATGATCGGCGTATGTCTGAAAGAGCACTCGTTTCATCAATATAACACTCAAAGAGTAAATCTTATCGGAACGCGATAAAATACTTTACTAATTGGCCAAAACCAAAGTTAGATTTTAATAAATTAAATTTGTTTCCAAACTTGGATGTAACATTTGCCCTAAAATCTATAATTTGTGAAAAATGCCCCACATTTTATAAAAAGTATAAAAAATGCCCTAAAAGATGAAAAAATGTTGAAAAATGACGTTAAAAAACAAAAAAAATGCAAAATAAAATTAGATTATTCTGCATCAAGGGAGCATGAAACAAATTTTTAGCTAGGATAGCATTGTGCAGAATAAAAGGAAAAAAAAATGCAAAAATCATCAACATCCTAACTCTAGTTATAAGCTTAAAACTGACAATGATATTAATGATAGACATGGTTTAAAATGTTTTTTTTTATGATATTCATACTAATTTGTTAATATATTATTTATACATAATATTTTTTTAAAATTTTAAAATTAATTAAACAAATAATATAAAATATAACCAATAATATCATTCATTAAATTGCCAAATATTTTCACAATCATTATTATAATTTGTTTGGACTTATTTCAATCATGTTTTGTAGTAATAACAAATTTAATTCAAACAATTTAACTTTATAATACACTTTTAAGAATATAAGTTAATCTATAGTTAACGTTTTTTTTAAACTTATTAATCTTATTTAAATACATTTTTTTATCCATTCCATTGTAACAGTTTTATGTTTGATTCTTACACTGTGTCATATTGGCAACCCAGTAGACCCAGGCAGTTCACTTTAAATAAAGTTGTTTCTCTCTCCAATATTATTATTATAATTTTTTTTTGTTTTTGGTACCTTGTTGTTAAAGGATCTTATGTCAGTATTCTGTATTAAAATATAAATATATATTTGTAATTGTAGGTACTGTAGCATTCATAAAAAATAGATTCGTAATATTTTCAGCGTTTTTATATAGGCAGTTTTATTTAAAGACGTGTTTAATGAAAACATAATATTTTTCGTGTACAACTATTGTACACGAAAAATGATCGGCTATATCCAACAACATAGTTATATCTATTTTTATATACATATACGTGAACACTCATAATGGAAAGCCACCTAAAGTTTTCACTTCTTGTGAACGAGTGCAGTTTGATCATAATCTTTTTTTCGACCCAAATGCAGTTCGACCATTTTTTTTCGGTAATAAGTGCAATTCGACCGGTAACAAATAATCAACATATATTTTATGAATAACAGCGGATTTCAACAAGCAAGAAATCTACCTATGATGGTACTTTGATAGCGACTATCAAGACTTTGAATGGAGGAGTTTCGTAGTAATGTTTATTATAATTTTTTCATGATTCTATTATGATGTTTCAATTAATGATTAAAATTGCATATACAATTAACTTGACAACATTTTAGAATTATGATCGATAATAAATTAAAAAAATCTAAATGATAATTTTTCTAGAAATTAAAAAATGCCTTCGAAAAATTGTTTTTACAAACACATTAATCATTTTAATATCTTTACTATTATTATTATTATTATCATTATTATAATTAATATTATTTTTTGCTGAAGAAAGTAAAGCTTGTTTAGTAGTTCGAAGTGGTTTTTTTCAAATAAAATTATTTCTCTGTTTACATTTAAAACAACATAAAATTTTTTTGTACCATAATTTATTACTCATATACTTAACCATTCTCGATATTCTCTTCATACATATTTGATACCTCGAGACATTAGTCTAAATGTTTTATTTTTCTTATTTTAATTTTAATTTTTCATTGATTCTTTTATATATACTTTTGTTAGATACATAACTTTTGTTTAAATTTAATCAAAATAAGACCTCTTCAAGTTGATTATTTTACATTATAATTTGTGACCATCTGAATATTTTATCATATATTTTTAATCCCTATAAATAATGCATTTGACTTTTAATATGCTTACGAAGATGAATATCACTTAAATCAAAAAATATTAGTGTCGTGCCTCAATTATTTATAAATTATTTTATTCATTATGGAAATCCATACAATGGGGTACCCGTATAATTGAAAATAATATTCGAGTTCTTAATTACAACTTAAAAAACGTTTCTATTTTTAAACCATGTTGTAATTGGTTCCCGTGTAATTATAGAAGTTATTACAATGAAATTAATCTGAATAAAATAAACAGCATGTCAGCATACAGCCTGAGTTCATATATATGTTTTAAAAATAAGGAATTTCGAATGCTCATGTACCCAATGTAACAGCTCGGACAAATTCGAAAACTAGTTTTCAAAATCGTGAGAGTATTCGTCGAGAATCGACGAAGAAGTTATTTGTATTATAATACTTGGAAAGTTCAAAGTTATCTATCTACAATATTATGTACGATTCGAATGAAACATATTATTAATTTATTCAGTGCATATACGTATTTCACGTTCGTTGTTATCCACATAGTGTATAGTGATAGTTTTTAATGGACTCTGAAAAATGTTTAAGTATAAATGTATATGATTTGTTGATTAATTTTCACACAGTACCGACCAGCATTCAAAATAATATTTATAATAGTGTTTTATATGTTTAAAAAATGGTTTACAATAGGACCGACCACAGCCAATGATTAGTTTAACCAGCGATGGTTCACTCTATTTACCTACTAGTTACGCAAAGACGACCGACTATAATAATAATTTATGTAAAAAAAAAAATAAAAACAATAATCAACGTTTATGTAATGAAGTGTTAATCTCAGCATACAGTAATTGAATTACGTCAAAACACTACGGTTCGGTATTAATAAAGACTTTACGCAGGACGCAGAAAAATAAATGATCAAACATTGATAAAATATATTACATTATATTGTTGAGTGTCGTGCATAGAACAAAAAATGTATACACTAAAAAGCTTTATTGAACAACAATTAGACTTATCCGATAACGGAAACGTCTTTTAGTAATTTTGTATAACCAAATACAATTCTGATACCGATAAACAAAAAAAATACTAATTGATGTTTTATAATAAACATCACACTGCGTATCTGCGTTGTTACCTTCGTGCAATATTATGCTGAACAGAATGAGTCAGTATTTATATTTTTTGCGGAAAAATGTTCTGATTATTAATTGTAACGAACGATTTGTACATATTATTCGAAACATATTGTCTCTCGCGAAGGTGGGAAATGTCAATCCGTATCTCGTCGCGACCCGACCGCCGGTGAATATTAATTTAGAAACGTTTAAAGTCCGTGTCTCTTGTTTACACGCTACTGGGTTTTTTTTTTAAAAAAAAAAAGAAAAAAAAAAAGAAGGACGGAAATAATAACAATATGATAAGTATATACAAATGTATTACGCTACAATATAGACGAACCACGTATGTACACGCACGCCGTGCGCAATACATATTATATATAAACATATTGCCTCGGGCAACATTTTTGCGATCGTTGACTTTTGACGTCGGCACAGAGCGATAACGATAGGGGAGGAGGGGATGTGGGTTGGAAGAAGAAGAAAAAAGTAAATAAATCGTTACACCGTTGTTTGGCATGTGTCGCGCAGCAGACAAACATCTCGCGTGCAGCACAAAACGGTGCGCGGCGGCGGTGACGGCGAGCGGAGAAAAAGCGAAGAAAAATAAAACACGAGGAAAAAAAAATGATAATAATATACGGTCGCGCGGACGAGGGGACGGCGAGGAGATGGAAATAAAAGAATGATCTCGCGCGATCGGCAATCGACGTTAAATCGGTACGTCTATTTCGGTCGCCGGCTCGACGCGCGGGCCACCCCCGGTGCACCGTGCACGCGCATGTGCACCTTGCAAATAAATGCATCATTTGCTGTAATCGACGATGGCCCGGAGGCGGTGGTGTCGTGCCGGACGCGTAACACGCGCAATGTCGTTCGTAATGAACACGTGATGTTGCGCGCCGACTTGCCCGGGAGACGATAACGGTACCTGAACGCACGGACCCAGACGCGCACTCGTCCCGCCGCCAACCGAACCGAAGGGTCTTCGAATTCCTTGTTGCTATTTAGCATCTCGTTCCTCCGCGTCTCGTTTCGCAGCGAGGTTTTCGATACCTCCGAACAACAATAATAATAATAATAAGTACCGGTAAGGTGAAAATTAATTTTATCGTTTCCGGTTGTTAAAGAACAGAATAAATCGTAGTTGTTTCGACATACGCTGTAGAAACTCCACGAAGTTACCGTGTGCGAGTTAGGAATGACTTCATAACTCGTATAGGTGTATAGTGCGTACGGTTTACCGCCTCTGTGAATAAGAATCGAATTTCACCTGTATGGTCTACGGTAGCCACTGGCCTTGGGATCATTCGAATGTTCTGTGCTTCCCGATTTCACGATGTAACAAAAATCACAAGAAGTAGCTCTCCCCTTACTACGCACGCGTGAAAACGTCATGAATTAATAAAATTATACAGGTGCGAGATGAATTCTCCGTCGTTGATTGATGTCTTTTTTTATATATTTATTTATTTTTTTTTTTTTTTATTAAGAAAAATAACATTACTGTCAAATAATAACGATATAATTATTTTACATCTTATTTGATGCACACACCCTTTTAATACTCGTAGACACGAATTCAATTTGAAATAACCCATTTTGCCCGATCGTAAAGCTTTGCATAAGATTCTATTACGATATGTCAATATATACATAATATGTACGGTATACCGTTCCATTATGTGCATTCGCGTACGTACCAATATTACATATCGTACGGGTAGAATGATTATTGTAGGTTTAAACCGATTTGGTTCGGTAACAATGGTGCCTGAGGTGACTATGGTGTAGTCTGTGGTTGAAAGCCTGTGGAGAGTTTAGTGTAATAATGGTTGTAGCCAAAATAAGTTACGATTTTTCTTGAGTCGACCGTGAGTGTATTTATAATATGTACGGACAACGGTGGGAGGAGGGATATTAAACGTCGCGAATCATCACGCGAGCTATTGTATGGGTACAACGTTATTAAATGTTTTAATACTATTACAGAATACCGCATTAAATACGCAAAACAATTGTAATAAAAATATTATTAAGCTAGATATGCGTCGATTACACATACGTACCAATATGTATCATTATAAATGAGTATAATACTTGTACATCATGCGATGATAACAATTTTTAAATTTCTAATTTATTATTTCATTATCTAGCTCATTATGTATTATTTATAAAAAAAAATTTAAAAGCAAAAGCTGAATACATATAATAGCACATAGGATACATCGTAATTATTATTATCTTATGAGATACCCGATATGTATATATAAGTAAAAATGAATAAAATCTATCGGATATATATTTAGTAATCATAAAATAAAGAACTTAAATAACATTTTTTTCCGACTATGTATACCATAAATTATACCACGGTATAAAAAAAATAGTATAAGTGAAGAAGTGAAAATTTAAAAGCATATGATCATCAATCGGTTATAAATTTCTCATATAATTTTTTCCAAAAGCCAATAATAAATCAGTCGAAAAATTTATAAAGTAAGTCACTTTTAACTTATTACTTAAGTACATATGTTTATATATATATATATATATTTATGACATGATAACGTACCTTAATAACATAATTCGATTTTACTCACAGTCTAGAAAATACCATTAAATAAACATAGAGTTATAGAATTTATTTTTGTGTGTGATTGAAATTTAAGGTTTTTCGATTTAGATAAAAAAAAAAAATTGTTATTTATATTATTTTATTTATATTTCCCCCTCGTTCTAATTTATTATACTGTTCTGATAAGAAAAAGCTATACTTCGACTTATCAAATTATTTGCTCTGTATTTACATTTAATTAATTAATACATTACTATTTTCACATATTTTTCGATCGTGTTCAAAATAAATAATGAAAGTTCATAGTTTTATATCAGTACGCCTTAACTCAACGTAAATAAAATATTATTTGTATATTTTAATTTACAGCTAAATACATCAACTTACAATTTGTTTTTATAATAATTTTAATTTAAATATTTTATGATGGTTTTGTTGAAAGAATATAGTTATTGAAGTTTTCGTAAAATATTATATTATATAGGATTGTATACATGTGAATGAAAAGAAGAATTATATCTATCATAAGTAATTTAATTATTAAAAGGTGTATGTGGTTATACCTTAACGTTAAATTCATGCACATAAAAAATATCATGTAGGAAATTATAAATGAAATTATTTCTGAAAATTTAAATTGGGGTTGGAAATATTAAAAAACGTGCCAGATAATACATAGTATATAGTATATAGTATACTCGTATTCCAACAAGGGATTTTTTAATAATGTTCAATCGACCAGAAATCCGAAACATTCCTATGCAGGGTAACCAATATTCTATCTAACTATTTAATAAAGCATTTTAAGAAGCTTGGAAAGATATAAAATAATATCCAAAACAACAATAATAGTTGTATTTATTTATGTGTTAATTTAATAATAAAAAAAAAAAATAAAAGTTTCATGAAATCAACATTTACAGATATTTGTATCTATTCATTAAGATTAGCGTAGCTATTATCAAATTATGGATACAACAAATACTGCAGTAGTATTTTTCAATTATTTTGATTTGATCAATCAACGCTTATTTAGATCCGTGCGTTCTTCAACCGGGTGGGTCCATTTTCCTCCAAAAACGAGATATCGTTTTCCTTCACTTTCCATTTTCCTACAAAAAAATAAAATAATAAAATCGTCAATCGTTGTCGAATGATAAATTAGAAATAACAGAACAGATTAGTTATTTTAAGTATAATTATAATACACCGTACGCTCCAAACTTGATGGGTGGCTAAAAAGAGAATGAATATAATAAACATGTACGCACGTCGATAAAGATGCATGAATTAATAAATAAAATAATAATAAAAAAAGAACCGGATGGGCCTCGTTCTGCTGTACAGTTGGGGTGAAGTGCGACTGATAGGTCATTATAATGGATTTGTTAAATTTGAATTCAATGATAGGAATCATTGTATACGAAAAACGATTCTGAACGGAGATGATATGTTTGTCTAGAATATAATACAATGTTATTTATAAATATTGTAATAAGTATATTTTATTTTAAAACGAAAAATGTAGAAAAATCGAAAATTTAAATTGTCTATAAATAAGTCAAAATATGTCAAAATAATTATAATTATAATTTTATGTCAATATTCGTTGTTCAAACGCTTATAAAAAAAAATTGTGACTATGGATTTTAATAATTTTTGAATGACAATAAGAACTACTTCTGTGGAATCTTCTATTACATTTTCAAGTATTTTGTACGAACCAAATTTTTTTTATCACCGATTATAAAAATATAATGTAAAAAATCGAATATTTTAAATGCCTATAAGTGGCTTAAAAATCAATATAATATTTTGAAAAAAATATGTCATAATGGAAATGCCAATCTTAACTGCTGGTAAAAATTTAAAAAATCTGCGACTTATACTTTTTGAATTATAACTTATATTTAAAATCGTCTGAGAATAAATCGCTATTTTATGCAATTTCGTAAATATTTAAATTTCAAAAAGTCATAAAATTTTTTCCTTTAAGTCCGGTAGAAATTTTTTTAAAGATTTTTGAAGAGTAGCTTATAAATAACCTAGTGTTAAAATTTTGAACCTTAAGTATGAACAGAAAAAATTTTATGAATTTTCAACCACAAAATTATTTGCAAATTTTCGCAATTTTTACATATTTCGTATAAATTGGAACTTTGAGCACTTATAAAAAAAAATTGTGACTTACGATTTTAGATTTTTATTTAACAGTTAAGGAACAACTTATAAGAAACCTTGTACTAAATTTTCATGATTTTCTGGGCAGCCAAAATTTTATCGTTATTTTAAAAAAAAATACTTGAAAAAATTGAAAATTTCAACTGTCTATAAATAGTCAAAATGCATTGAAAATTTAACGGTCTATAGAGAACGCTAATCTAAACATTTGGTGAAAATTTCAAGTATTTACATCGATTAGTTTTTGAGTTATAGCAAAATAAAAAATTTGAGTATGTCGAAAACTGGTTTTGCGTAAAAACTCCCGTTTTTCCCTCATTTTTTTAGGGTTTTTCCCGTCGCATTTAAAAAATATTGAAAACTTTTTACTTTTGACCCCCAAAGTACCAACTCGATTCACTTTCCTTTCAGAAAAGTTGCTACATAAGCAAATCGAAGTATTTTTACTGCCCCAAATCGTGTCGACAGACACAAAAATAAAAAAAAATAAAAAAAATAAAACACACATCATTGTAAAATCAACACTCCGTTCAGAATCTAAAATTAAATAATCATAAGTGGTTGGTGTTAATGCAACCAGACAATATGTAATATATAAAACATAAAATATAAAATATAGTAAAATCTCTACAGTTTATAATATTATATACTATATTTTTATAATTATAGGACATTTCAGCAACAAATGAATAACTGTTTAAAGAAAATAAATATAACAAACTATTGGAGGATAATAGACATAATTTTATTCAAATATAATGTAGAGGAAAATGAAAACCATCCTTTTTTTTTGGAAGAGGAGAATGGAAAGTGGAGGAAAACGGTATCTCGTTTTTGGAGGAAAATGGCTACGGCTCTTCAACCCATGCATATCTTTTAAAGCGAATTCATATTTTAATCTATCCGTTATATTTAAATTAAACGTAATAACTTGTTGTGGGGATGGAAATCCCTCGTAGTTAATTATTCATTTGAACATTTGCCATTGGTTATTTTTTATTTATATTAAACTTAATATTATAATGCATGCTATTATGCAGTTATAATATTCATGTTCATTATTTTATCCTTGGAAAAACAGTATTAACACATTATTTAATCGTGATACGTTTTCTTCGAATGATACCTATGTTTTGAATAATTTATGAATTTTAATTTCAAAAAAAGATTGATAATTGTTTTTAAAATAAATTCTTAAACTAAACAACTTTCTTGGTTTTGTGAACTTTTTATTAAATATTATTTTAACTTTTTACTAACTCGTAAATCAATATTCGTTGCATTATTCAGTGATTTTAGTATTAGTTAAGTTTTTTTTTTTTTTTTGGTGATAAAATTCTATTTTTCGAAACAAAATACGTATACTTTTTTTCGGAAAACGTTAAACTCCAATCACCGTGGTTAAGTCTAAAACGCAAAACTGTAGTCCTTATATATTTTTAAATTTAATTCTCTGACAATACTGAAGATACAGGCAACCTAGCAGACACCAAATTCCTTTCTATCGAGTAACACTTTTTGGCATGTTCGAAACGATGTACGTATATACCATGCACACCAATTTGTCCGTATCTGAAACGGATTCTATTAATGCTTAGATTTACCTATGCATCATTTATGTTTACTCGACTACAGGTTAAAACTCGATTGCAATAATCATGACGTGTTAATCGTAAACAATTAAAATTATAACACGGGTGACAAGTTCGATAGCGTAAAATATCTGCTGCAGTTTATCGCGAACATCAGACTCCACACTAGATTTATTATTTATTAACATCGGTAAATAGAGTTGTACAGTGATGTCAGCGTATTGTATATATTTCTCGTTGCACGTGTACCTACTACAACAATGATAAATGTATACGAATAAATATGTATGGTGTTTGTGTGTCAGTGGTCAATTTACACCGATGTCTATAGGCTTAAAATGGGTGGACAAGGGGACATTTCCTCTTAGAATAAATTAGATGGGAAGAGCAGTGCCATTTCTGATATTTAATATACCTTTATTTAAAATAAGTTCAAAACAACTGGGATTTGATAGGTATAACCGTTTTATCTCAGACTATTGAAAATGTGAAAAATTCGGATGTGTACCAAAAGTGTTATAATGGAGGAAACTCAAGACTTATAAACTCGAACAAACTTATTTTGTTCTAAGGTATTGTGATAAAATATTAAATGTGTTAGAACATTTTATTGGCTTTTATGAAATAAACGAAATGGATGGTGAAACCCTCACATATTTATTAGCAACTATATTGCAATATTTGGGCTCAAAAATTGAAAATATGAAAGGACAATGCTACAATGGAACTTCGTCAATGCGTGGTTCTTATTCTGGAGTAGCTAAACGAATACAAGATTAAAATAAACTAGCTTTTAGGTCCATTTTTATGCATTAGCTTGTGTGTAGTTGTTGTTTGTGGAAAAGTAGCTCCAATTCGAAATATGTTTGGTACATTAAATACAAATTATACATTTATAGGCATCTCTTTAAAAAGAAACTCAATATTTGAGAGAGTTAAAAAAAAAAGTAGATGTGTCAAATAGCACTCTTAAATCACTTAGTGGCTCGAGATGGAGATATTGAATTGAATCTATTCATTCTGCTTTAACAAATTTATACTTATATTTCAACCTTAGAACGCAGGCTATGGACTCCATTAATGGAGCTGATGCAAATTCATTAACAAAAATTATTCAAGATTTTAATTTTTTTTTTTTTTGTTTAAAATTAATAAAATAAATTCTTTTGCGAATTAATGCGAGTATTTTGTTAATATATTTAAAAAAAAAAAAATCTAATTATTCGTCTGTTGGAATTTTAGCTGAAACTTGAATTAATTCAAAATTCTGATAGTTTTCAACTTTTTTGGACTTAATCTGAACAGTTTAATACCAATGAGGATATTCGATTGCCAGATATTCATAGAAAAAGACAAATTCTCTCTAAATTAGGAGGTGGTGAAGTTATAACAATTAATAATAAATCATCTTACTTCAAAGTTAATATTTATTTTCCCGTTATAGATATTATAATCAGTAACATAAAAACCAAATTTGAGTAAAATAATATCAAAACACTGAATGTTCTTGAAAGTAGTTTGAGCAACAAAATTGCTCCGATCAAAATATTTTGAAAATTTGTAACATATATGGCATTGTAATAGATAAGAGCATAGTTAAAACTATTTGTAAAATGTGTCAAATAACATTTCTAAAAACTTTGAAAATAATGAACATTTTTTCATGTCTGAGGACTTAATATAATCATTTAAAAATATGTATAAGATTTTTCAAATATTTTTCAAATATTCAAATATTTATCCATTGTCATGAGTTCTGCTTCTAGTGATTGTTCTTTTTCATCTTTACGTCATCTCAAGACATTTACTAGAAATATTATTGGTCATGAATAATTAACTAACAAAGCTATTTTAAATATAGTACATATAAATCCAAAAATTTTGATAAAATTATTGTTCAATTTAGTGCAGAATCAACCAAAAGATGCAGAAGATTATAATTATTATAAACTTGTTATTATTTTAAATATAAAATTAATTATATATACCTACTTGCAGTTTTTATAATAATGATACATTTTATTTAGAAGTTATAAAATATTAAAGTTTTTCTATATTTTTAATGTGTTGAGTTTGTTTATTTATTTATGATTGATTTATTTCATTACTGAAATTGATCACCTTATACAACAAAAGGTAATATAAAAAAATAATGTTAATAACGGTAACGTTAATCTTAAATATAATGTTATTCATTTGCATATAAGTCATGTAAGGTTAACTATATAGATTAGTCGATATGTAACTATATATCCCCCCTACTAATATATTTTCTAAGTACACCTATTCCGACGTCAGTATATATATTAGAAAATTATAATATTATTAAACATGTGCGTTACGCAAAATTATAGTGTGATATCATGAATCCATTCGGAGTAAAATATAACTATTTTTCAATCATTTCAGTAGCTGTATTATAAAACACAATGACCACGTATATGCAGACACGATCGCAGTTTACCGTGCCGATGACGTAAATTGGTTATTTATATCATTGCACTTGCACTGTGTATACACACATACAGAACCTATACATAATTATAAAGTGCACTTTGTTTTTTTCTCTTTCCACTAAAACTTTTACTATTATAACTTTTTTTTTCTTCTAACTGGATTTGGGGGAGGACTGCCATTGCTTTGCTTTTCCGTTGAACTGTCATAATTCATTTGTTAATATAAATAATATAAAGATCATCTTTTTATACTCAACATAGTTTGCTAAATATTTAATTGAAATAATTACATGCAGTTCATAGTCTATCTCATGTATATACGTATTCTTGAGAACCTTAATTTTAAGAAAGTTATACATATGTGCTTATCATTGCATCTGTCTTTTGACCTAATGATTCAAATTCATTATCAGGCAATCGTGTTTATCTGCCACCTTGAACCTCTCTTTCAATCGCCTCAGTGGCTCCTCTTCCTCCTTAGTGCTCAAGATTAGTGCCACGTATCGTTCCATAGCTTTTTCAGTTTATACTACTACTAATACTAAAATCACTCGTACTGCCCCTTGTACTACTACGCGACAATTATGTTCAGGACTCGATAGTATTATTTTAACTACATAATAATAAAACGTTAATTAAAAATCAATCGTTGTTATAATTGTATTTCAATAAATTCTTTTGTTCGGTGTGATAATAATAATTCATATTACGAATTATACTCGTAGGTATGTATAATCTTTGCAGTATGTAGAAATTATACATACATACTGGTATTATAGAATAAAAAAATTTCAAATAACCATTGAAAAATATAATAATAAAATTTTAATGTACCTAATAATATTAAAATTAGTATTTATACTCTATACTTTTTGTGCTTGTAAATCGGTTTCTTTTATATGTTAAATAATTTCAATATTTAGCTCCACTTACTTAGATTTAACGTACTTCATTTTTAAAAACGTCTGTTCGCATAAGTAAGTGGAACTAAAGATTAAAATCATTTTACTATCACAATTTTTCAGGTTTGGAATAATATCGACAAAGTATCAGTAAACTTTATGGACTGTAGGTTGAAGAACCCCTAATCTAAAATCTAGAAAACGGCTTAAAATTATACGTGCATGTCTATTCTATGTAAATCGATGTGTATTTTTAAGTGTGCTTAATATTATACTATAGAATATATAAACTACTAAATATAGAACGAACTTGAATTTATAACAATGAAATAAATACATAAGTAATAAAGAATAATAATAATAAACCAAAAATAAAATATATGCAATAATAATAGTAATAATAATCACTATTTATTAATAATTAAAAAATAATAACTGACCAACTCAAGCGAAAATGCTGATTAGAAAAACAAAGTTTGGTACAAACTATCAAGTAATTCCTAACTTCTCATTAAGTTATTTAATTATATTTCAAAACAAATTTTTAATTATAAAAATTAAATAAATTTTTCTAAACTATTTAAATCTTATATATTCTTCAATTTCATTACCTCTCTATTCCTCTAAAAATTTTTGGCTTACGATGCCAAAGTGTATCTCAGATTTGACCCACTGTAAAAATAGGTTAACCCATGTTCTAGATTATCAAAAGTAATTCATTACTAATTATATTTACTTTAAGATATAATAAAAAAATAATATCTGGTTATTATATTATTATTTATAAGCGCTTAAGTGTAACTCCTCATTTAGAAATTATGAATAGTTTTTAATAACATACTCTCATACGTGCATCAATTTAAGCTATTCATTTCATATTTATTTTATTTTCTATAATTTACATTTATTTATAATATCGTGAAAATACATGTCTGCAATATACTTCAATATTTCGATAATTCCTGATAATTTAAAAAATATCATTTTTTTTTTATCCATAGTAGAAAAATTAATCTTAAAACAATCGATTATATATTTTTAATATATAATATAATATTTTTCACTTATTTTTCCGAATGTCATTCTTCTAGATTGAATGAAAAATCAATACATTGTAAACTATGTGTTCATATTACAAATGTTAACATTTCAAAAAAAATTGCATCCATTCTCTCTATCCTTTCTTCATTCTCCAATCATACATTAACAGTCAATTACAAGATATCCTTTAAAGTGTTTTTGAACTTAAAATCATAACGTTTTGCCTATACATTAATCAAAAATCGTACCATTTTCCTTTCTGTTCTCATACACTATTCATTTCAATGTCACACTGTCATATCTTCAATCGTAGTTTTGAACCCATTGTATATCAATTCAAAATAAAAAAATGTAAAAGTACCTTATAAAAAAATTGCAACCCTCTTAATTTTCCCAGTTTCAAGTTTCGATAGCAATTACAACTGTTACTACGGTATTTTAGTTATAGTAAATGTAGATGCTTAGAAATATAATATTTTATCATCATTTACAACTTAAAACAAAAAATTAATACTGTTTTAATGAATAAAAAGGTAGGATTATATGACGTAAAATAAAATAATTTAAAAACAAAATGACTATATAAATAATATTCGAGGTAAAACTTTATTCACTTTTTAAAAATGGAGTGTTTCTGTGTAGCTGTATATTATATAAGACAAATATGTTTTCCATTTTATGGATTTAAAAAAAATAATAATAATAAAAGCAAATACGTCGTCAATAAGAAAACCATCGTAAGAAATTCTATAGTGAAACATTTATGCTAGTAGACATCACTAAACGTATTGGCACAATTAAATTATCTAGAATGGGAGTACTTAACAGGTTACAGTCACTTCGTATAAACATTTAGATTGTCTTAAAGACCTATTAAGGTACTACTCGTATATATGAAATCAGTAGTTTTCCATTCTTATTGTGTTAATGTGTATGTGAACTCGTACGGAAAGTAAGACGCGTTCGCTTGAAATTCGCTATAAAATATTTTCCACGAGGATTAGGTACAAGGTATTCATATTATCATGCTACACCAGCGTTTTTCAATCTATAGGTTCACACTTAATTTCGGGTCACAAATTTTTTTACTACTCGTATCAAATGATTTAAAAAAAAAATGAATGAAACATTTTTTGCATTATAAATTCAGCGTTTCGGTCCTATAAAAGTATAAATACATTCAGGTCATACAACGATATTCGCGCGAAAACGATTAAATTTGATAAGTTGATGACGAGTAATTAACCTGCATTTTTCTCGGTATCAATCATCAATAATGTGAACTTTCACTAGGTACCCTTTATACTCGTATTTTGCGGAGCGGGAGGAATACGTAAAACCTTGGATCGTCTACACATAAAATATCTCAAAATCACTGATATAGTGTATATATAATTGAAGGAACCCGTATTCGCACGACGTTCGTATACACAGTATATTTTTTCTCCCGAGAAGAAGTAATTTTTCCGTGCACATGTATAGACTGATGTTATACAAAAACTTTGGTAATCAATTTGATGTGGATTCGTTCGTAGCGTTGACGTTGAAATTGTATTATTATTTGTCAACAAGATGACGCGGTACTGAATCGAGTTCTTTACGTAACGTTTATTTAAATATGTTTTCTCCATTCTTGAAACTGTATATACGTTTTCGTACTAATTTATCGGTATTCCATGTGATGGCGATTAACTGTACACGATGTTATTTTTGCGATAGTATTTAAATTAGAAAAAAAATATATTTATTGCGCATCGATGTAAATATGTTGATTACATATTAATTTAAAAATCAATTATTTCAATACTTAACGTCAATGATATTTCATCACTTCCTACATAAGAGTCATATTATTACAATACAACTATGGATGTTAAATATTTTAAAATTATACAAACAAATTACACTTAAAAATAAAGTAATAAAACATTACAACGATTTGTAATTCACTTTAAGTTTTTACTTGACATAAAATTTAAGAATAAGCAAACCTCCACCTAGCATAAAGTAGCATCTATGTATCAAAATATTCAACTTCTCGTCTCTAGAGTACCATGGAAAAGTAAAAATAGTTTAGATTAAATTATTTAGTAGTTTAAATGAAAAAATGTAACAATACATTTAATATACAATTTCTAATTAGTACTTAAATAAGACGTTCTAATTTTTCGGTTTCTAATTATAATTTAATATAATTTGAAATAAGACACACGCTGGTTTTTCAAATATAAATCATTCTGCAGTACCTTGAAAATGTTAGGTATGTATTCTATTCTTTAAGCATGTACTAATTAACTATAATTTTTGTACTTTTCTCTCTTTTTTATTACAATATCTAAATAATTTTTTTTTTAATTTCGTATACTTAGTATTATTATTAATTCTTTACAACAATCGTTTAAATATATTTTACATTAATTTGCACCTGACCGCTGGTATAATCAATAATTATAATTTTTGAATGTTTAAAATGAATGAACATATAACATTTATTTAGATGTAATTAATACTAGTTAATCTAGTTGTATTAGTTATAATCCAATTTTTCTTCGATTTGCATTTTAAAATGCTTTTTATTTTTGAATATTTAATGCTCATTGAAATAAATAAACAATTAATTTAAAATTTAATTCGTAATATCGTATAGAAATGTATAATATGCTCAGAAAAATCAATCTCAGAGAATTTACCATTATTGACAACCAGAAGTTGGTTTGAATGAAAAGGGCGAAAACTAAACTTTAAAAAGAAGCGGCAATTATAATGGAGAAAAAATAACTAATTTAAATCATAATACTAAATAATCATTGGTTAACGATAATAATTACTCAGTATTACACTATACGACTTTTAACTGTGTTGAATGGCCAAATAAAATTCAATATTCTGGAAGTGAAATTTACATTAATAATTAATTGTGAACAAATATAAATATCATATTATATGACTAGGGTGTATAAAATAAAATTGAAAATATATACATTTAATAGTAAATATATCACTATAATTATGTATTGTAATATTAGCTGCGAGAGAACCAATATGTACTATATAATCGTGTAACATATTTTTTAATATCGACAGTAGTTTTAAAAATATTTTAAATAAATAAAACTATATCTATCATGAGTCATGAGTTCTGATGATTAATATACAATAAGAATAAATTAAGATTTAATGTATATACTATGTTTTCTGTACTAATAAACAGGAAAAAGTAATGATGAAAACTGATTTTTTTAATACCAAAAAGAAACCAAAATGTCCATTGTATGTATAATTATCAATACATTTATTTTATAAACGTGTAACAGGATGAAAAGAATAAATTATTTGTATATTATTTTTATTATTTATTAATATTTGTGTTGTACTATTGCAAACTAACGTTTATACAACTACAAGTTGAAGCAATGTTTCGTCTTGAAGATTTGATCATTAAAATACAGTTTACTTAAATGAAAATCATTGAACGAATATTATACTTATTTTTTCTTTTTCCTACGAGGCGAATTGCACAGACGACCGCGTATTATCATTATACTAAGTTTCCAAATCTCTGACAAGTTCGAGTATATCATTTGAAAAGCCTTACAAACACAAAGGATATATAATGTGTTTATGGCACAATTTTAAAAAGTTACATCTATAACTCAATGAGTTAATCACGCATGTATAATAATACAGTTTATATTGCTCTCAAATAAGTACGATGAAGAATTGTAATTTTTCATTTATTTACAAAGTAAAGTATGCTTGATTGACAAAACAGTAATGGAATTATTTTTCAGATAAAAGTATTTGAAATAAAACTTATTCTTTGGAAATTAATTAATTTTAATTTTAATTTAAATTAAATATTATTGTATAGAAATTATTTTATGCTAATTTCGTCTGTCAACAAAATCATGCTGTTAGCACATTTCTAGATTACTTAAAGTAATATTCGAGCACATGACAATATTCAACTGCAAATTAAAATCTTTTTCAAATAATTTGTTTAACTTATAAAACGAAAATATAATTTAAACTCGTTTAAAATAATTAATTGATTACAGTTCAACTATTCACATTTCCATTTGAATCAATTGAGTTATAAATATTAAAAATAAAGTTAAACTATCGTTTCATAATTGATTCAAATCATATAGTATTAACGAGAAAAATATAATTATTTCTTTTACTTTTAATACGTTTTGATGTATTTAACTTTAATCCAGTGATTAGTGTATCACATGGAAAAAAACATAAGCAAACTCCTCATAGCCAAGAAATCGTATGAGTATTACAATTCCCAAAAGTTCAATTCATGAATATCGCAGAGTTATTCAATTTAGTTCATAAATTTTCAAGAACCGAATTACCAATGTATTATTTTCTAATGCAACTATATTGCAATCAAAGCTTCATTCAACCATTATACAAGATCGAGTGTTTATAAAAAATAGATATACGAGAACGTCACTCTTATTTTACTACAATAATTGTCCGCCTTCGGTTCTGATTCGGAAACGGGCTTTTACATCAAAACAATTCGTACACCTCCTTGCTTGTACGTATTATAATGTGTGAACAAGAAAACGAATCAAATAAATATCGCATCGCAGTCAGTCGCCATACGCGTTAAAAGATCCAGGAAAACCAATAACACAAGTTCAGCATAAATAACAATAATGGTAATAATAATAAATACGGTCTATAGTAGTCCGAGGGTTAGTGTTGGACTCGACGTCACAATTGAAACGGATACAAACGTAAACGTCCGAGGGCCGCGATTGACTTTTACCATTACAATACCGTTCATATTTACGGACTGAAACCTGAGAAGCGCGCATGTCGGAACATAACAGTTTATAATAACGATAAAAGTAATAATCATAATAAACGCTTTATGTCTTGCATGTATTTCATGTATTGTTATATCACACTGACGGGGAAGGACGTTCCTCGGGGACGCTTAGTCCCGCCCATTGTACAGCTTTGGCCTAAGGGTTCGCCGGTATATAAAAAAACGGGACTCGCTAAATACCGTACAATATTTGCACTCCGTAATCGTGACACTGTCTGTAAACGCGTCAAACATTAAACGTCAGTGGTATTTATTTTTTTTTCGATTTTTTCCTTTCTAATTTCATTTTTCTTTCTTTTTTTGACATTACTAATGACGGATCATACCGGCTCTGAATAAAATAGCATCGCCGCACGATCGTCCCTAGAAAACCAGCGACGCATCCAACATGTTATCGTCTTACAGAAAAGGTTAGTAAATATTGGCGTGCATGTCACTATGCGTTTTTTGTATACACGAGACGGCGCTGCGCTGTCCGTTTCGAAACGACGGTTCTCACACCACTACGGGCCGCAAACTGTTGCGGTGGAAATCCTGGCGAGGCAACAGTGTGATCATTTCCGCGAACGTGTTTTCATGAAAACATTCCGCGAGAATCTTCTGACCGATGCGCGTCGACGGACCGTGGTTCGCTGCAATCGGACCGACCGGGTGGACAAAGACCGGCTGGCTCTTGAAAATACGTTTACGATTTGTTATTTTATCCGTACACGTACGCGTATCGTTGTATCAATTAAATAATAATAATTAAAAAATACCCGAACATTTACTTCCGTGTACCTGATGTATTACGCCGATCACTGCAAGACACTTACAAATCGACCGAATACTGTTGCGGTTGTTGTACGCCGATCACAACCGTACGAATGTCCGATCGTTGTAAGAGATAATACGTCCAATATGATGGAACTGCAATATGAGCTTCTCGGTCCGGGTATAAATTATTCGCGGTTCTTGACAACACAACTCCCTTGTCGGCGTGAACTTGAACGGTTCCGCAAATTGAGTGTCCGTTTAAGAATTATAACAGAACACCATTAAAATCGTTATGATTATTAATGGGTGAAAAAACACGTATGTTCTTGGACGCGATCTATGTAATTTTATAAAAACGAATAATCGTCATCATATGCAAATTAAAATTCGTAAACTTTCATTGTTCTACGCATTTTTTTTTTTCGAAATCAAAGTTATCTGTGGTGAATAAGAATAATATCACAACATAAAACTCGTATTAATCAATTACAATTATTTTTTGATAATTTTTCTACGGGTATTATCTGATTAATCGGTTAATAATTTTTCGAAATATTTGAATAACATCAAAAGTTAATTAATAATTTATAGTTTTTATGTTTATAACTTAATAGATTTATTTGTCAATTATATTTTGTTATTTAATTATTTAAGATAATGTACTCTACCGTACGATTACGATCAGAGTGTACAATATGTGTCCGTATAGTGTATAAATGCCGATCACTCTATAGCTTATATAATTTTCAGTTGTACGACCGTGACAGTTTCAAACTTCTACGGATGTTAGATGATAAGCATTATTGTGTTTTGCATACATATTAACTACTCGTATGCGTTTAATATTACATGGATAAAAGTTTGTTAAGGAATAATACGAGTTATATTATTTTTATAGATGGTATAATATTACAAACAAGTAAAAAAATGCGTAGAAAGCATTACATTAGAACAGTGAAGTATTTAGTATTTTTTCATTAATAATGATCTTTAATGTACAACTTCCAGATAAAAACAAAATAATAATTTGTGGTCTAATCGTTCAGAAAAATAAGTTGTGTAATGTACAAGTATTTTGTTTACTCTCTAGAAATATATAAACAGTATTAGGAGTAGATAACTAAAATATTATCTAGATAAATATAATAGACTAATGTGATGTATCTAGATTTGAAGAATAGGTAAAAATATTATTGGTACTTTTTATATTTGGCATAAACTATGCAGTGGCATAAGTGTATAACCAGAAATCTCCTAGTATAGGACCAATAGATCAAACACTATAAAATATTTAGCCTTGTCTGTACACTACATGAACATAGGATAAGATCGGAGCCTTCGAAAATTCTAAATACATAACTAGATTGATGAGTATAATGATTTTTCTATACAATTAATGCTCTCCTTTAAAATATCAAAAATATTGGTGCACATATTATTTCTTACACAATTGGTTTTATAATGTTCTATATACTCCTGTTACATTAAACCATTATGGTTTTTGATTTTGAACATAAAATTTAAATATACATACAGTATAATATTAAATAAATACATGTGTATAAACAATCATCTAGATAATTTGATGTAAATAACTGAAGTTTTCATCTAAAATAAAAAAAATACGACCAGTAAATTGTAATCTAGATAAGAAAATAAATAAAGAAACTTTCATCTAGAAAATTATTATGATAAATGTATCCAGAGTAGTCCTAACACTGTATGTAAACTCCCCGCTTCATAAATACCCATGATGATATCCAGCAAAAAAATAAATATTAATTTTTAACACATTCGTTTTTTATTGACATATAAGATTAGCGTGTACCAACATAACTAAAAAAAATTTAAATTATTAACAATACAAATATACCTATAGTTTTTATACATAATTGTATTTTAAAATTATAGATATTTTGATTTTATGTTTTAATACGTCAATGCAATGTAATACACACAATTTATATTTAGATTAACCGGTCCTCTAATTTTTTTTTTTTTGAGCAGTCATTAACAATAATGTCAGTATCTACAAGTATACCTTAATGAACATTTACTAATTTTAGTTTAGACTTGGTCGTATGAAAGCACATAGAATTTTTAATCTTCTTAAAGTCGAAAATGATCTTTCAGTAGTTTCAGTGGAAACTGGAAGCCTAGCATTTATTCGTAAGAGAAATTTTATGTTAAGGAAAAATTGAAAAATTATTTATTTAATATCTAATTAATTTCTGTGTTATACACTATAGAGTAAATATGGTGATATTTAATATCTAGATAACTTATAGTATTACAATAAAAATTCAATAGGCAAAACGATGGGTGTTTTTGTCCCCTCCCTAATAGCACATTAACCCTCCTAGGAAGGTCTGGGGACAGTCAATTCAGGCAGCATATACCATAACGGGATGCTCCTGGTTTGGTTATTTACCGTCCTGGAAGGTCTCAAGACGGTCTGTAGACTTCCAAACGTCCGAGTTCAAACCATAAACACGACCTTCCCAACAGGGACCTGATATGATCCTTTATTATAATACCAAATTTGGTCAATTTTATTGCTCATTTAGGTCTCAATTGTTGCCAAATACGGTCCTATATCAGTCATTTTAGTTCCTAATTTTACCTATTTAGTACCAAAATGTCTTCTAATAGCTGTTTAAAAATTCCCAGAAGTCTCCAAAAAAGAGAACAGTAGTCTTCCTAACAATTCAAAAAGCTAGGTAGGTACTTATTAAAATATTTAACGCCTATTATTTAGGTTAACATTTTCTTTCCAGATCTTTCACAGATACAGTGCTGATGATATATTACTAAATTATAAGTTTAAATAAACAAGAAAAATCAAAAGACATAGGTATAATTGTCAATACTTTTATTATTATAACAAATTATCATATTTTTTAATCATTAAAATATGATGTATATATAAAAGTTAATTAATACATTTGAAAAGAAAAATGATCTAAATAGCAAGACGTTATATATAAAAAAAAAAAATTGTTTTCAAAATTAAGAGTCTTGAGCAATATCAATTTGACTGCCGTTTACCAGATGTCTTTCATACCGTTCTTTCGCATGTTTTAGCCACCCTGATACTGCTTTGTGCGCAGAAGCAACGCTGGCATTTTTAACATTTTTGAGAATAGTATCTATAACAATATAGATCATAAAATATTTAACATTTTAATAAAATAATAGACTCACTTATAACTATTTTAAAAAGAAACGAAGACTTAAGAGGTTCTTTTTCTTTTTTGTTCATTGGACCTTTGCCTGTTAAGGATAATTGTCTTCCAAGATTATTTGTAAATATAATGTCCTACTAGGAAACAATTTGGAATTAAGCAAGAGGTTCCTGGGACAGTCGGTGTTGTTAGGGCTTAGCAACCTCTCTAAATCCGCCACTGCATTAAAATATTATTATAATCTAAAGATACTATAAAATATTGAAACTAATGTTATTAAACAAATGCGCGTCTTATAGAATAATACAGTGTTTATACTAATTACATACATTGATTATTTACATAAGTATTGAATTATAGTGTGAACGATAATACAAATTAAATACAACTTGTTTTTATATTTCATTTTTCAGGAAAAGAAGATACTTCCAACGAAGTATACCATTCCACTGGTCCGCCATATCCAAGTCCATCGAGTATGCTTCTATTCCAGACACAGGTTAGACATATTATACACATTTTAGTTAATAACAATTAGTCTCCTATCCTAGTTTTCTGTGTTAATAAAACTACAAGCTACAACAATTCATATCCACGTGATTTATTTGATAACGGACTCGAATAGAGACAACAGATAAAACATACTTTTAAACGATATTATTTTTGAAAAATGTTTATGAAAATCTGTCCAATTCATTCGAACATTTTTTAGTACTAAAAAAATGCAATTCCAATCTTAAGAACAACAATTATATCAAGAAATGATAAATATACAATCTTAGTACCGTACTTCAACTTTAACGCACGTTACAAATTGTTACACGTGTAATCTAACAACTTAATCATAGGACATGTCCTAAGATTCTCGAGTTTTAAGACTTCCATTCGCATTTAAAAATCTATTAAATTAGACCAAAATTATTACGGAATAAACAAATTTCGGTTTTGAATGAATGATCTTATTATAATCGCGTTTGAAGTTTTAGGTCTAATCTTAGAAAATAAACAGACGATCATCGTTAAATAGTTCGGCAACAATATGCGTACGGGCAAATCAGATTAGTTATCACACAAATGTATAAATATAAAATTTATCACCATGCGATATGTTAGTATGTTCCATTCATTAGATTACAACAGTGATTATTACTAAATAAGCTACAGTACGTTTGTGTGCGTGTGAGTAGTGAATCAGATTTTTTATATCACGTGTTTTTAAATGTTTCTTCAGTTTATTGAGTTACGATAAAATATAACGTATAATGAAGCTTTAGTTGTCTTCTAAAAAAATTTTGTCAGTTATTTAAGGTAATATTTCATTGTAATATTTTAAATGTTTGTTTGTACGGAATGCGTGAGAACATTTATTTTCGATTTAGAAATGTTGTTCTTTAATATTATTTTCAATGCAGTTTAGATTAAGTATACTTAATGACCTTAATGTTGACTTCTACCATAGTGCAGATTGAGTATGAGCTTTGAATGTCAGCCGTATGGAACTAAACTAATAATGATTTCATTCGGAAAAATTAAATTAACTAAATTAAGTACAAACGTAATCGAAGATTTTACAGATTTTTGGAAAAAATATGTGACTTTGTACTTTTTTGTGAACTCGGAGTACTGTTGTTGATGATATACATCAAATTATTTACCGACTGACAAATTGTAAATATCATAAATATCATAATAATATATATATTATAAAGAGACATGGTGTATTACACTTATATAATTATTGATAATGAAAGTAGGAACAATAGATGTAGAAAATGAAAGAGTCATTTATAATTATTATGTATTATTAATATAATTGTTATTTTACTTAAACGATTACATTATATTATTACATTGTTCATTAGTTATAATATTTTTCAAGCCTTACATTCTATTGAACCGTTTTTAGAGTTGACAAAAGATGAATTTAATATTTAATTATTTAAATTGATTAACGAAATTAACGACCGGATTAACGAAATTGCAGGTACGTGCGTTACACATGAAATTCTAAATTGTACAACTATTGTGATATTTATAAATTAAAAAGTAAAAATTCAGAAATGCGATGTTTTAACTCGTCAGTTATTGTATAAAAGTGTAAATTAGGTACCAATTATTTTTAGAATTATTGTATATAATCCTACCACACTCCATTTATACAGTTGTTGTTTATTTTAGGGTGTGTACATTTTATTTTTATTTGCTACTTGAAAACACTTTTAAGGGTTGTTAATGTACTCCAATCCTTTCAAATGTGTCCGGATGGAAATTGTTTGTTTATTGTACTCAGTGCTCCCATTTACTTTCAATAAAATCTGTATTATAAAGAGAATCTGGATTATAAGAATAATTTCTTAAAATATTTTATGTGTGATAGACGTTTAGTAATATTACAGCTATACGATATACAAAAAAAAAAAAAAAATTCATTATCACAGAATAATAAAATACATTAAATTCAAAATCTTATTTCATGAGGATACGTAAACGTCTAAAAGTTAGCAACTGAAACTAATTATTTTTATTCTATTATAACACATATCATAAGAAATGGTTTATTAATATTTTACTTTTAGTCTAAGACTACGCAGTATGTTGTTATGGTAAACACTAAGTCTGCGCACGGATAACCGTGTACGAAATTCTAAATTAAGAATGTCTCTTTGATCTAACGTAGTAAATCTGAAATTTTAATTTTCAAGTTTCCGATAGAAACCTAATACCTATCAATACTAAATAAATACAAAAAAAAAAAAAAAATAAACATATAAAAATACCAAAATAATGAAAAAAAAAACATATTGGTACTTATTGTTATTCATTATTTTGTAGTGATACATTACACCAAATAAATTCTTAGATTGGAACATAAATTATTAAATAATTACCAGATTTATAAAATATTGAACGTTTGGAATGTATTCAAGAAATGATTAATTATAATTTATTGTTGACAGTTATATTAAGCATGTTTTATGTGTATATACCTTCACTAATAAAATAATTATATTCACCATTCTGATATCGTAATAATGTACTGTTACGAATCAACCCAAAAGTGATTGTATTTTTACCTATTTAATAAAAATATTCTAACTTACGAGTTTCACGCAAATTTATTGCCTTTATTACGATAAATATTTTAAGTGATTTGATTTCGTTTCTACAAAAGTATAATATAAATATATATCTAGTGTAAATATTAATACGTTGTTTTTTAAAAATGGAAATATTTTCACAAATTTGATATCAACAAGTTTAATATTCGTTTCCAATAAATTGTTTTTTATATGGTTTGTTTAATTTTAATCGATTACTAGGAAAACGTCAAAATATTTATATTTATATTTGATGCTTCAAAAAGTTCAGAAAGAAATCGTTCAGAAAATCTTACATAAAAAAATTCGCTTAAATTGATGTCAATTCCGTAGTATAAAAACTGTACATAAATACTTAGAGCTTATAACTACCACGAATTTTAATTTTATTATAACCGGCAACTATGAATTTCGCATATTATTTCAAAAATGTATCAGAATTCTTTTTTAATACAATAGTACTTAGAAAATATCGTATCGATAGTTAAAAGTAATTCGTAATAAAAAATATTCAGTGGGTTTCCCCACACTATTGCTTTATAATTTTTATCGCCCACGTAAGTGAAAAAGCAAAATCTCGTTTCTGTACATCAATCAATAAAAGATTGAGATAATAATTCTTAGAGCTACCAATCATTTATTTCTACAAACTGAAGTACTTATAGTATTTTCCTGGAAATGTTAGCTTTTCTCCAAAATATTTGTTCCTAAAAATATGCCGCGAGCATTGATATATTATACAGTAGCAGAAGAAAAATTTTTAACTAAAACATTTTACTTGTAACTTAATTTAATAGTGTTATTCACTCAAAAATGTATTTTTGGTGACCGATCTTAGTGAACATATGGTAAAAAATAGAGTTTCTTCGTAGGACATTATTGAAAAAATAAATGTACATTAATTTATCTAATTAATTCCTCTAACTGACGTAAATAATAGCATTTTACTATTTATTATCACATACACACACATACACATCAACATCGTATATTATTATAAATATTCACTAGATACATCATTACGTTCTAGAGACTAGACGGCTAAATTTTACGAATGTAAAATCTAAACTAGAGCAGGGCTGGGTAACTATTCGGTGTTTCATTTTGGCTAGTTTAATAAGAATGAATTTCCCACGATATTTCAACAAATTCAGGAGAAGCTATGTAAAACTTATTGATAGGTGATTTTTCATTTATATTCCACTTAATTTTTATATTATTAAGTAAAATAAAATCGATTTTCGCATAGAAAAAATCTTAAGTGCATTTGACTAGATATTTTTGTCGGATATCCGGTTTCTGTACCGAATACACATTTATTTCGTACTCATACTTAAGTACAATCTTATTCTGTTCAAAATGTAAGTGTTGACCGCGATATCCGTTCTTACAAATAATTGAAAAATAGAAAATAATATACCAAAGTTATTTTCAAAGTTAATTTTTAAGCTTCTTCGTGTTATAGTTTTTACAGAATTTACTACGGTCAATTAACGATTAGAAATAAATCTATGAAAGTAATAGTATAAATAAATAGAGATATGTAAATATAATATTGATGTATAAAATATAGATTTATATATATGTAGATAGCGGTCAAACTTTAAGAAATATTTTAATATTATTATTACTAGCTAATAGCTTTGTATCATTCTGGCATCGACCACTAGAATATATTTATAATGCACTTAGTCTGTGTGTAGATGTACAACCAATTTAAGACAAGACAAGGCAATGAAAGGGGTCTAAAATAAAAGAGCTCCATTTAAAAACATCCCGTTAACAACAATATTTCAATGGTTGTACATTTTTCCTTAAATATAATTTCCATTGATTTAAAAAGAAAAAAAAAATTAAAGGTTTTATTTATATTTTCTATACTAATTGTAATTCCTAAATGTATAAAAAATAGTGTGTAAAATAGTGAAAATCATATTGCATTATATAACATGCGAATAATAAATTGAACAATAATATGATAAAATATTTTTAAATCATATTTACATGTGACACATGAAATACATTTTCTGTCATTTAAATAACGGTGGTAAGGCAATTTTAAAATTCAAAACTTCAACAACTTTGACTGAAAATATAATATTGCTCAGAGGCCGTAAATTAATATCTACGTTACTGAATGCGTATGATGTGTATGTGCACGTATGTATAAATTATATATAGCTAGTCACACACTTCAAACCAACGTTAAAGTAATGAAAGCAAACAATACAGTATTAGGTAAAATTAATAGTCCTTTGTCGTCGTGGCGGTGAAGGAGTTCGATGGTTCACATATAGGGTCGGTGAGGTACAGGGGTTGGGTTTGATACGGGCGAGCTGTTTTCCGAGTCGCTGACATTTATGAACAAAATGCTTCCCAAGACAACCCTTGTGGACGCGAAGGAACCGCTCGCTACCGACCCCTCCACAACATATATAGCTTCACGCACCGAATCACACAGCTTTTATTCGTTTTTCCAAATACACTACTTCTCCTCCCCTGGTACGACTAGTTGCCATCGACCAAGGCTGCACCTACTTTGCTATTAAAAACACAATTTTCTCTTTCCCTTAGTTTATTATATAATATGAACAATACACAAAATTACCTATCTATTCGGAATACCGAACATAAGCCTTGTTGGCCGCACAATATTATGATATAATATTTATATTTTTCCAAAAATATTATTTTACAGATATTTCGATGTGTAGTATTAATCGTAAATTATTCAACTGTATTAATAATATACATATAAATAACATAGTTCTTACGTTGACATTTTGGAGTTGAATTATTAAACTAAAAGAAAATTCTAATTTATTATGACGCATTCAATTACCAATAATTTACAATTTAACTAATGTAATAACTGTGTACCCAGTTATTATGTTACAACAAAAGCTCGCACAATCGATTAAAAATGTATTAATTGACTATGTTAGTAACTACAGTGGAATGTTTTAAATCGTCTACATTACCCTCGTTAGTTAGTATAAAATCAGTATACATAAAATAATAAATATAACCAAATTCACAAGAACTGTTATAACAGTTTATATTTTAATTATTTGTTCTTATTCCTCGGTATACTCATTCTATTTATTCGTAGTTTAACTGACAAAATATACGTTCATTATGAATGTAAATAATTATTGTACGTGTCGCAACTTATCTAATTAAACAAAGCAACGAAGATTTTCGATGTTTTGTCACACTTTTAATACTTACATTTACATATTTTTTTATTTTTTTTTTTTTTTACAATCGTTGATAAACATTATTAATTGTTATGTCCACATACTATTAATTACGGGACGTTCCAAAAATTTGATTCAATTAGCGGTGTTCTAACATTAGTTTTGTAAATATACGTAATATATGTTTCAATCGTTGCATTTGTGACCATCATTGCGTATGCGTTGTACGAGTATGTGTTATTACAATATAAGTATTATAACGTTGCGACCGGGATTTTGAAATAAATTTCCAGGTGGAGATTCGTGACTTTCGTATCATTGTACGGCACGAGTGTGGACGAATTCCAAAACACTTTTACATTGTATAAATTATAATATTATTTCAAACGATATCGGCTTATATGTAGCCGTGGTGTACGTTATGGAAAAGTGACTGCGGTATAAAATATGTATTATTTATGTCATGGTAGATGATATATCAATATATCATATCGAATACTCAGAAACGAACGTCATTATTTATAATTAGACCTATTGAGGACACTTGTGTTTATTTTTCACTTAACATAATATTGTTTCGGGTATAATATGCATCCATAAGCAAATTTCGATATTTCCATTTGTTGTGCAGAGGATAAATAAATGATGACCGAATTGATTCAAGGGTAGCGCGCGTTGGGGAAAAGCTCCCGAGTCCTTGTTCTGGAACCGGCCTTAGAAACATTTTTCTTCAAACCCATTACATATTAATTCATGGAAATTCATTGATTTTCCTCGACGTTTGGACATACGTGAAACTCACGGTAAAACCACATTGAAAGCTGTATTAAGTATAGTGTGTTTGTTCGTGAAATATAGGATGAGATGTTAATCGGTATGCGATTACTATATTGTCGAAATGTTATAGATAAAGAAGAGCGACTACGCAGGTGAAGTAATATTATAATACAATTGTTGACGCGTTTTCCGTCTCGTTGTGTGATCATAATATTATATATTTGTATATTCGAATCGATCACGCACGATTGCCACGCGTATAAACGTACGAACACTATAATTTTTCAATCCTCTATCTTCAGGGAAGTTTTAAAGCTAAACGAACTGACCAAGACTGAACGTGAGTTTGTAACACAATGATAAATATAAATCGCACATAATATTATAATATATCACTATAACTCTCCGCCGTGACTTTTATAGAGTGAAAATCCCGAAGTATACGACCTACCCCAACGTATTATTGGTTCTATAACATTATCTTATTTTAGCATGTATGCTATAATTGGAGATCACGTTTTGTTATTTTTACTATTTTAAATTCGAAATAGGCAAATTAATCATGGTATCAGAAATTGTACACCGTACTTATAGTTTTTTTTTAAATGGGGCTTGGAAAATACTAGAGTGGGCTAAGCTCCTGTAAGCCACCCTTTCCTTCTAAAGCAGTCGTACGCACACAGACATTCGTCCGCAAAGTAATAAAAGTTTACGAAATTTGTAACACGAGACATTATTTCTACATTGTTTGCACCTACTTATAATCTCCGTTCGCAGTTTTTGCTTCTCGACAACGGACCATCAAACGCTGGAAAATTCGTTATTAATGATTATCGTTTGAACGAACAACTATATAATTGAAATTAACATGTGAAATCAACCTCTAGTACGATTGGGACATTTTTTCGTGGAGTTATAACATTTATAATTCGGTTAAGCTGATAACAGACAAATCTTCCAAGCAAGACAAAAAAATAAATCTCTGTTTACCTCTGTTATAGTATTTCCTCGTGATGTACGTTGATTTGTTCAATCGATTTACGCATTAAATAGTATTCACTATGTTTATGTAACGTGCATGTTAATAAGTGAGTAAATAAAGAATAAAATATAATTTATTCCATTGGACTGTAAATTTTATCAAAATACCGTAATATAAAACGATTATACCAACAAAGTATTAAAATAATGGTTTTATAACATTCAAAATACTTGGTTATTCTTAACGTTTTTTTAACACTTGTAAATACTAATAAGACAAATAATTTAAAATTTTTAAACGCTTAATAAAATTCAATAACCAAATATTGGTATTTTGATCAAAATAAAATGTAGCAAATATACCGTTTGACAGATATTTCTAACTGCAAAGTGTTTAAAATTGTACATCAAACTTACTGAAACATGGCTAATTTTCGCAGTTTTAAGTTTTCAGAAATAATTTCTTTTAATAAAAATCTGTGCTAATTTTTGGCTCAATAGTTTATGGTGTACATTTTTCCTTCCGAGAACAGGTATGTAATGAAAAAACCAAATTATTCTAGAAACAATTTGTTTCGCTCTATTCATAATTTATAGTGTGAACTTTTTATTCGAAAAGGAAAAAGGATGACATTTTCTTCTTTATATTTATTGTAATCATTACATGTACTGTTGATTATAGTTCATACCTATTGATTATTATATTAGCATTTCATCAATAACCACTGTCTCCAGTATCAAATTCATACGATTCCAGAAACCGCTTTAAAGTGTAAATGGTAATGTATGATGAAACCTTACTATCAATGATTGATGAAATCATCTGAAATTGATTAAATGTAATTTATTTAAGTTTTAGATACTTGTACCTCAATGGTTGTTTAGCACAAGTACCTGTTACATATTTTTGATGTGTATTAATATTATATACGAATCATATTATCTTAACCTACATAAACCATGCAAAATATCCTGCACCATCTAGTGATAATTTATTTGTCAGTGAATAAATTTATGTTCAATAAATAAATCACTACATTTTTTTTATAATATTTATTTCTAAGCTTATTAAATGATTGATTGGTTCTTAAAATGTCCACTTAAAAATAATCAGAAATAAGAACAATTTTAAATATATAATAGTTAAAGATATATATTATTTCTTTCAACGCGATTGATTTGAAATTTTTCAAACACCTTTAAGACGGCAGCACTCACGTAACACATATTTCTTACGAAAATCACACAACCTTATTTGAATTGATTTACAAATGCTATGATTTTCATTAAATGTCATTCATTGTTTGTTAGATCATTTTTTCATGACTAACCGTTCGGATAACAAAAATGAACAAATAGAAGCGTATAATACAAAATAATATATAATAATATACGACGTATAACAATCGTTTTTTAGTATGAATTTATTTGCTTAGAAACTTATTAAAAACATAATTCGAGAGAGAAAAAAATTAGTTATACAAAACATACAAATCCTGAATAAAAATCGAATTATAGATTTCAAGTTAAAAATTCAGTTATCGGTAGGTATTCCAGTTGGAATTTTCTACTTTTCTCATCTCACCGTTTATTAACACCAATAAGGTAATATTTAATTACTAACACTAACCGCATAGAACCTAAAATGTTATATGGTAAGACTAAAAACGTGATCTGTAAACTGTTCCACGCAATCGGTTAATGGATTGGGTCTCGAATCGCGATTTAATTTCACGTATATTTTATCTAATCGAAGCGTCTTATTTTACCAATTGCGATTTCTGACTTTGTATAAAATTACATAATCGTGTACATCTCCAGTTATGTATATATAAAATACATTTCACCTCATTTCAGATTACCGGTGTTAACCATTAGTTAGTACTTACTATGCAAATTGTTCCATTATTCAAACGGGTTTTCGGTTTTGGTTACTTTTATTATAAGTGGACAGTAGTGCATGTTTGTCATACACAACCACTTTTTCTATTTTACGTTTTATATAGATACATCTTCTTTCACAATCGTCGATCGTTATAGAATTATTCTGTAAATAAAAAAATTAAAAAAAAATTATAATAATAATAATAAAAAGATATACACGTCATATTAAAAATAAACGTGTAGCAACGTTTCTATAAAATTATGCTTTCGATAAGACAACTCTCTAGAATACTTAATTTCCTCGGTGATTAAATTTCCATTGAGCAACTATAAATTATTATTCCTCAAAACATAGCCATATAATGTTTGATAATGAAATGTTTTTTTTGAGATTTTTTTATAAACATTTTTAACAAATGAATTATTATGGATGTTTTGTAAACCGAAATAAATTAATTTATGTAATATTATTACATATATTAATGATGAATTATGTTTTATAACATTATATATATATATATATATATATATATATATGAACTATTATTATATCTACTTTTTATGTTATTATTCAAAATAAAATTCACAATAATGTAAATAACATAACAAAAAAAAAATTTATAAAAAATGCACAATATTTAACGATTTTACCAATATCTACAAATATTTTCACCGATTTTATAAAATTTACTATTTTTATCCTTTAGAAGTACCATTTTGCAAATGGGATTTTCGAAATAAAACTTTTGAAGTTTATCTCCATTGCACCCCCTCAATGATTTCTAAAGATAATATTTGCAACATCACTGATTTACTAATAAATAAATGTTTTTTTCAAAATGTACGGTCAACGATGCAATGATCAATACAATGAATCAAATAGTTATGTTATTGATTAATTTAATGAAAGCAAAAATACATTTATTTGTAAATGGGGGGGGGGGCGATGGGGCGATCACCTCTCCCCCCCCCCCCATACGTCGGGTAGGTAATATCTTGTTTTGTTTTACAAAATCCCCATAATTCTTAGGTACATTTTTTTAAAAACTTGTCTATATTTTTTTGTTATATTTGTATATGTGTATAATATGTTGTATAAGCCAATAAAATTTTTTTAATTTTTTTTTTATTATTTCGCAACCCCCCCCCCCCCCTATAGCCAAGATTTGGAAACACCCCTGCTATACATCATAAAAAATATGGATTTATTAAATACATAAAAAGCTTAATAAAAATCAAATGTTGACTTCTATTGAAAACAAATCCATGAAAAGACACATGAAAAACTATATTCGTTGTACGTTATTTGGATTCAAATATTTTATATTATTAAAAAAAATGAATCAAAGCAAACTGTATCATACGGTGAAAATATTACAGTTACCTTATTAACTTGCTTATACAATAAATATATATGCACAAAAATTACATATTTTATCCGAAATTGTAAAAAATCGGTAAATTAAAAAATCTCTTCAAAGTTATATTTTCAATATGAATCTAAAATCATATTAAATCAAAATATACGGTGACATCATTAGTTTTGCAATGAGTTGTATTACAAATTTATTTTTAAAAAAAAAAAACAACAAGAATCAAGTCATTTTACATAATTGAAACATATTTTTAAATAAAATTAAGTGCGATTTATGAATATTTTTCCGTTCATCATATCCAAGACTTGGGTATTTAAATAAAAGTGCTGGCGTTCGGTTTGTTCATACAATATAAAAATCTACGAATTCGGTTGAAATTAGCTAAGTCTACATAGACACCGTGTGTCAGTACGTTGTTCAATTGGATATTCGTCACATGTATTGTGGACAATACGCGATCTATGCGCATATGTCGGTGGCTCGGTGCACAATTTTATTTTTCTAGTGAATTTTTATTACTCAACATTTATACAATACGTTGCGATTAAAAATACTGATGAAAATGAAACATAGTAATTGCTCCGCTTGAATTCTTGTACACAGCCATCGTAATATGTATTATTATGTATTTATATATATATATATATATATACTTAATAACGTATGTGATTCGAATAGTCTAATGCAATATAACAAATATCGTTATATAACTTAATTTATTTTTATTTTCTTCGCACATCAAGAAATTTTTTTCTCTTCTATTTCTTTTTGCAAAGAGTATAATATATAATACATTTATATATATATATGTATAATACATTTATATAGTAAATGTATAATAAAAATATATATAGAAATGTGTAGAAAGTATAGTAAAGTGCGCACTTAAGATTAAGATAAAACCCTGCAATGAAAAATTGAAAACGTTTGTGCAGGAAAGAATTTTTTTTTAAAAAATCACAAGGGATACACACATGTCCTGGCAGTTTTACACACATAAATATATATATGAATATTTATGACATTCAATGTTTACGACTTAATTTCCCCCAACTTTTGAATAACACCAGCAGGTCCGACTCTTTAGCTGAATAATTTCGACTGCTACCTAAATGATTATTTGTTCGGGAATCACTAGAGCATTTTTTCAGTATTGACGTGGATTTTTTTTGTAAATTATTTTTTTTTCTCGTTTATATTTAGAAAAAAAAAATAAGACGAACGCGTCAGTCAATTAGACGGGAAATCACTCATCACAAGTCCTGTTGAACACAGTGTTATAACATGCGACAAATAAGATTTACGAGCCAAGCGCGTGATGTTAAAAAATATTATATTAAACTAGTACCGATCTAACTCAGTTTTATAACCTAATAAAAATGTAATATTTTTTCAACAATAAAACGTTATCGCTCCGTTTTACTGTACATTTTGAATTTTTTGTTTTCTCGCATTTATAATTTGTATAAATGTCCTATATCAGTTCATGATTTTGATCATATAACTACACTTAAACTATCTGTACGTGTATGCAAAAAACACGTATTCATTTCGATCGTATAATTTATACACGTACATAAATTTTATGTTTGTAAATATTCAACAATATTCAAATATTGTGAATTCTTCTTTCCAAATGAATTTATGTTTAAAATCGTTTCCGGATAGTGTTGTATTATATTATTTTTCTCCGAGAATTATTTGGTTAAAATATTAATACAACTTCCGTACGAACAAGGTGTGTCTTCACAAAAGAACTTCAATATTTCTATGACTACTTCATATTTTTTATCTAATATTCAATAGGTTCAGAACGCACCAGACGGTTGAAACAAGTTTTTCGTTGTCCGTATCTATAATGAAGTATAACTTTACGAGTTTGAAAAATTTTTTTTACTGTACTGATGTTCGGCTACTATTACAATAAATATTTTTATGAACATAAAACATTACGATATCACTCGAATTTGTTTCTTAGTAATTATAGAAAGTTTTAGAAATTTAAGATTTTTTAGTAATATAGAATCCAGAATACTGTATATGTCTTAAATAAAAAATACTCTGGTGTGTTACAAAAGTTGAATGAGCGTAGGATAGTCTTTGTCCTCTGGGTCTATTGTCGATAACTTTGGTCGGTAGGATTCATAAAGCTATAATATATATACTCGTAATGGAACAATATAATTTGAAATATTGAGTAGATCAGTGTACTGATTCAGTATTCAGTAGGATAGATGCATTATAGTCGTATACATTTGAATATATTTCAAAACAAAGATGATAAATCGCTTTCAAAAAAAACAATTGAAGTTGTATATACATACTGAATATTTCAATGATTGTAGCTCACATTATTATGTGATAAAAGAATTGTATACTTTTGTATTTGAACTATAAGTCTTAAAATATACAAATTTTGATAAAATGTATTAAAAAAAATAATTACTAAAAACCCATATTTTTTTTTTTAAAGATGATTTAATAAATAATGCTTGTTGTTTTAATTTTTGAGAAAAAAATATTTTTTTATATTATGCTTTTATTAAGTCCCGATCAATCTCAATAAAATTCAATATTTTTCTAGGTTTTGAGACAATATATCTTAAAATAATCGAAAAATTTAAATATTGGTTTAAAAAACTTTTCTGGTTCAATTTACCATTTAGAAATTCGTAATTTTTGGTTCAGTTTTACTCGCAACCTGTATTAACAGAAAATAAATCATCATTATAAAATCAATATTCATGCCTCACTGTACTTAGAATTCGAAATTATTTAAATTATTTATCACTTCATTGTGAACAACTATCATGCACTGCTCAAAATAAAACAATCGAAACATCATTGTGTAATGAATTGGTACTTTGCAAAGCATAAATTTATAGTATAATATTTTATTTACACAAAAGTAGATAAGACTGACATTTATACGACAATTATTATTTATAACAATTTTATAATATACCAAAATTAGATTTTTTTTAAGACAAATAGACTATTATTATATAAAACAAATATATTATAATTATTTAATGTAACAAATATTATATACATGTAATAGCCCACAGTATTTATCGGAAGTGCAAATATATTTAAATTTGCCTACAATAGTCGATAAATATAACAATTACATGAATATAATGAGCGTAAAAATGTTCCAACGGAGATAAAATTAATATTGTTTGATTTAACAAAGAGATAGTGTGGATTTTATAAATTAATCACATTGAATTTTCTACTTTCATTGGTCATCCGTCAAACAAATCAAATAAAAATAAACTGTACAATTAAATTATTATCTACTTATTCTTTAGTTACAATTCAGTCCAGAAGTACTACATGATTATACGTGATATCGTCGTGGTATCGTGTTTTAACGAGTTGCGATTGTATTCAGTAATTTCGTTAACTTTTAAGCCGTTCGCGAAGTGTTAACGACTCGTATACTTTTACTGTGATAAAATTCTGTCGATTTACAGTCGGTAGGTTCCTCGTCGGTATACTCTTCTAGTGTAATAATTAAATTATACTTTAAGAACGTACCTCCTGTACATTGTCGAGTTTTTGGTGTGGTGGTAGGTACAACTATTTTATGTATAATAATAATAATAATAACAATAACAATAACAATAATAATAATAGTAATAATTATATTAATAATATTAATAATAATAATAATAATAATAATAATAATAATAATAATAATAATAATAATAATAATAATAATAATAATAATAATAATAATAATAATAATAATAATTAATAATAATAATACGTCGTTGTAAATAAAATAACGTTATATTATATAAGAACCATGCATAACACATATTCGTACATACGTGTACAAAAAATATGTGCTGATTTTTAACCACGTTGACTGTCATGTGAGCTTACATCAAACACACACACTCACAATAATAATTGGTTATTTACCTAATATATTAGTGATCATTTACAATTTGTTTTTGTATACTTAAAATGAATATATATAGTTACGTAATACGTAAGCAAATATGGAGAAAAAAACTTCTATGTTATTATTACAATATTATTACCTAGCAGTTTTAATTTACTTTTTTTTATCGAACTATATTCTCTATATATTTACATTATATTTAAATTATATTTTATTTAGAAATGAAGAGGTACCTTTAAGGTCAACATTTCTATACAATTATTAAGTATAAAGGTCATGTGTACGTTCCATACAACGATTCGGAAACATTTAATAACACAAAATATTTCTATTAAATTTACAAAGACCTTAGTAAAGTTATTTTCGTAAAATAAAACATTTAAATCAAATCATCATGAATCATTATTTTTCATAAAAATCGCCGACAAATTTCTTTTGCAATCTAAAATTAGGTACGAGTACATAAAATAAATCATCATTAAATAAGTATTGATAAAATGTTATAAAACCTTAGGCATCTATTTGTTTTAGTGATATTATTAAATGTATGATAAAAATAATAATATTAATAATTACAAGAAATTAAAAAAAAAAAAAAACATGTTCAACTCTAAAATACATTAACTTAAATTTATGACCAAATATATTTGTATGGGATGGTATTTAAGTGTTGTATTTATATTTGATTTCTTAAAACATTATGTCTATAATATCAAACACGGGACTTCTGCGGATTTGCGGATTATTGATGAAGTAGCTTTGATACCGCTCTTTGAACAACTAATAATTAGGTTTATATGTACAACTCATGTTATTATAAATTCTATTTTTAAAAATTCTGTTGTAACAAAATGCAATGTTAAGGCAAAAATTAAATCTTTCTATAACATTTATGTTATTTTAAATTGAACTATGTAAATTTTAAAATAGTATTTTAAACCAACCATCAAATGATTACAATATTATGATCATTTTTTAGCTTGTAAAAGGATTGATTGAAATGTGTATTTATAGTATTTATCTCTATTATTACCAACTAAGCTATTTACGATACCACAAACTAATGAGGAGACAAAAATTATATGATTTTACTAAGTCAATACCTACGGTGTACAACATAGTATCTGACCCTCCCTATCCCAAACACATACAAACCTTAAAAAAAAGTGCTTTTGCAATAGTGATTCGATTATAGTTGGAGTAATACAATTACGGACTTGGGATGATCAAAATTCAATTAATTCTGATTATAGTAATTATAATTAAATTGGCACATAATAATTAAGCAAGAAATTATATTAAACGTACTGTTTGATTATTAATACTATTGTTTAATTAATCATATAATTTAACTAACTGATGACAATATCTATGTATAAGCTACGAGTAACTAAGTAACAGTTAATATTTTCATTTTAATAAGAATCTGAAACCCGTTTACGCTATACCTCTCACAACGGTTCGATAAAATAATATAAAGCTGTCAAAGAAACATTATCTGCCATATAATTATTAGACAACATAATAAAAATATAATCGTCCGTCTGAATTCATATTTGTCGAGAATGGTGAAAACCGTATGATTTTTATCATCTGGATTCCAGTTACCGTGCGTTCCATTTAGTCGCCGACAAATTCTTAACGCTTATTACCAGGACTCGGGACTTAAAACATTAGCATATTTGTGCCAAAAATAAAGTTTTTCATCGAAGCAATATTTATACAAAGATATTTTTACTAACGGTTTACTACACGGTTTTAATAATTCAAAATTAAATTTCACTGCACAATTGTTCGCAGTTGTACATGAAAAATATGCGTAATACATTTACGTACTCGTTAATTCGATTAAATAATACGGTATTTTTATGATTCCATAATGTTTTGTAATTAGTTATCTACTTTTATATTATTATCGAAGTTTTTCTCATTGGCATTTACTTAGGAAACATCCGGTGAAATTAAACATTTCATGCCGCCTAAAGACGATTGACGTCGTATTATTATATAAATCATATGTTATAAATTATTTTATATATCATGCGGATGAATATTAACAAGCTATTTGTGTGCCTTCCAGTACGCGTTCGTTACGTTAATATTAATATTAATATTTCGTGTTTCAACTATACTCGTGTAAGTTGATTTATACAATTAATTTTGTAAAAGTATACTTTGCCATCTTAATCGATCTTAGAACGTTGTAGTCGTTGCCAACGTAAGAGACGCCGTGGAGTCATCTCTCTGTCGTCTTATTCTCGATCATCCCTTTTATTATGATAATGTACTGTATGGTTTTGAATTATATGCGTTCGCTGGAATTAGAATATATTAAAAATGTGTATATTAATACACGTCATGTTGATAATATGTGCAACCGTAGAAGGAATAGGAAAAATAATAATACCATGGTCACTGTGTCCTTCTTGTTCATTCCCAATCACAACTCGTCCCTAGTCATTTGTAATCTGACCGTACAAATATATTTTATAGGAGAAGTAATAAAACAAAAACATTTTCATTATAGCTAAACCGAAGTAATAATTGTGTAGTCGCGGTCCAATGATAAGCTATTTGAAGTCAATACAATATTTCGTTAAATAATAAATAATAATAATAATAATAATACAATTCGCTTGTTTGCTACAATAACGACATAACGCAAAATCATAATTTATGAATTATTTGCAAATAATAATAATAGGTATTGAGGTTTTCTCTAAACTAGTAGAATGACATAAGTTATTTTATAAAATTAGCCACCAGATGATAGTTGTTGCATTGCGTTAACATGAATTACCCACATGGTTTATTGTAAATTAAATTTTCTTCTAATTCGTTTTTTTTCTGTGTTATGACGTTGTTGTAGCAAACAGGCGAATTATTAACAATAAATAATTGGTACGGTAACTCACATATAACTCATGTGCACTGATGTCCAGTGGCGTATAGATGAGGAAAAGGCGGAGGGTTAGAATTAACCCCTGAGGACTGGAAAAAAAATCCCGGTTTGAAATTCCCGACCGGAACAAAAAATATGCACATCATAAATGTTTTAACGAGTGTATAAATTGTAATAACTGTTAATTATGTTGGAAACAAAAAAAAAAAAAAAAACATTAGTTTTTCATCCGATGAGGTACAGAGATAGATATCGACATAAAAACTTTGAACGTACGCCACTGCAGTGTTAGGTAGCTGATTGCTCGCGTGTGTACTTTTCGTGGTGTGATCTCGGGAGGTTAATACATATATCAGAATATTGTTCCATCGCAATGGAATCGCAGATAATGAGAATTGCAACGCACATGATTCAATGGTTCCCGTTCACGCGTAAGTACACGAAAACATATTAATCCAAACCCTAATCCAAGCCACCACGTGTCGAAACATTACAATGCAGCAAACCGGGCGATACGTGATCGCGTTGGACAAAGAAGTGTTTCGTTCGAGACGAGCTCCGAAGTTTCCGACCAGTGTAATGTTTAACGGGATTCGTCTGCGTGGACGGAAACAAGTTTCCAGGCGACCCAGTGTTCGTCTGTGACGGGTTTTAGTGACGCCACTCGTGTGTCTCGATGCGTGCTTCGAGCGCATAGGCACAAAATAGGGGGGGGGGTGCTAGGGGGCTTAGTTCCCCAAATATTCGTCTGGCCCCCTAAATATTTACCTCTCCTCCACATGATAGATAAAGGTACAAGCTAAAATGTATACCAAAAATAAAACACTGGTTGCGCCAATGTTCAGGTGGTTACATCGAACCACTTTTGTTTCGGATGAACGATGTGTCGGTGAGTAAAGTCTGGGGATTTTATATGACCGTGTTGGTGTACGAGGATTTGTAAAAATGTGTTTCGATATTTTTTTTATTTTTTTTTTTTTTAAACGTTTCGGTACGGATATTTTTGTTTGTTTATTTCAAATCTCGTAGTACAGCTCTCAGAAAAACCGCTTGTCATCACCGTGACCGGTTTCGCCGTACAATATACGGATAAATTATAAATGAAACTCAATCGAACATTTCGTTGTAAAACCACTAAGCTGAATTTTCACGTTTTCAGACCACATTTACGCCAAGCAGCTTCGCCGAACTGCTGTCCGGTTCGTATTCCGAGCTGCCGCTGAACGAGGAGATCGACTCGCTGTCGGACGTGCACGGCGTGCTAACGGACGCGGCCGAACAACCGCACTCGGACCACCTGCACCATCACCACCAGCATCACCACCAGCAGCACCAGCAGCAGCAACAGCAGCAGCAACATCATCAACAGAATGGCACGGCAGGTCTATTGCCCAGTTTCCAGGAGACGTATGCCGCGACGGGCGTAGGGTTCAAAATGGAAGAGGATTACGCGTCACCGACCACCGCGGTGGCCGCTACGATGGCCACTTCCGTGGCCGCTTACCATCACCAACACCAACAGCAGCCGCAGCAGCAACCGCATCAACTCCATCTGCACCACAACCACCATCATCCCCACCATCACCACCATCAACAACAACAACAACAACAACAACAGCAACAAGCTCATCAACACCAGCAGCAACACCCACACCAACCACAGCAACACCCGCATCAACACCACCATACCGGGCCGCCTCCGCTCATACACTTCGACTATCACTTCCAACACTTTCCGGGCGTGTTGCCTACCCCATCGCAACAGCAGCAGCAGCAGCAGCAACAACAACCGCCCGACTCGCCGAACGCCGACCATGGCGCGGCCGCTTCCGTGTTCGAGCCGATGCTGGACCACGTGGTCATCATGACGTCCAAACAGCAGCAGCAGCAGAACCATCACCTTCACCAACCGCAGCAGCAGCAGCAGCAGCAGAACGTCATGGTCGTCGGCCACCAGCATCACCAACAGCAGCAGTCCTTGCCGCCACCGCCACCGCCGCCGTCCAATACGTTGATGATCGACACGGCCGCGGCCGCGGAACAGCTGCAGCACGTCGTCAACAACGCGACGGCCACGGCCGTGTTGGGCGCTGTCAGATCGAGCAGGACGTCGTCGACGTCGTCGTCCTCGTCCTCGTCGGGACACAGGACCGCGGCCGCCGACTCTTCCGCAAGGTGAGAGATAACAAACTCGATGATTATGGGTCTTTCCGTGATCAAAATGTCGAGCGCACGCGTACGTCGTCTAAACGTACGCCCGTGGCTCGTAAAAAGACTCGATGTTCGAACAACCGCGCATTGAAAATAAACCTAAACGCGATTGTAAAGTGCTTATGCGCTCGCGCGTGACAGACCGCGTTAGCATTACGTTTCTCGAAAATCGGTTTTCCGCATAAACAACAACGGTTGCCACTAATCGCGCGTTCACAACGGTGTGCCGCGGAACACTTTTGAAACGCTCGGACCTGACCCAACTGCCTGACCGTGTAAACGAACAGTTGGGGATCCCGGTCGACTGTGCTTAGGGTATTCGCGTACAGACGTCGGACCGATATGCGTTTAGTTAACAGAGTTGACCAGTGATAGATAACGGGATTCTTGGAACTCGAAAACCAAACTTTGTTAATCGTTCCTTTAGATTCGAATTTCGGATTTCGAAAGATTTAATAATTATTCTTTTATGTGTAACTGTAATAATGTTTCGACAACTACACACGCATTTTGTAACAAATCGATTTTGTTAATTAGAACACACAATTCCACGGAGTTCAAATTAAAATTGAGGTAATGAAATCCGTAAATCCGAAATCCGGCGTGTTAACACACGGTTTGTCTTCGCGGATATGCCTATGACGTTCACTTATGAATGCAAAAAAAAAAATTTACTGACCGTAAACACGGCGAGACGCTCGTCGTTTCACAAAATTCACTCGAACGGCTTGAAACGGAAACATTGACTACATTATACATACAATATTATACGGCGAAACTTATCTTTGCCTTTGACTTGAAATTCTTTCTTACCGACTTACGGCCTTTAATTCTGCTCACATATTATAGCGACATTACAACTGTCGCGTATCGCTCCGCACCGGCTCTGTTGAAAAACAACCTTTTCAGTATATCGCAGTCTGGAACCGAAGAGAATTTTGTTTTTATCCAAACGTACCCCTATACGACTGTAATTTATGTTGTTACACATATGTACATTGTACACACACGCGGTGGTTGCATTGCACCGCACATCATCAAATTGTTTAAACACAAATTGTTATTATTATTATTATTATTATATCACATTGAGTGCTATGGGTTCAACCGATGGCGTGTTCCTGAGTCGGCCTGGGTACCAAAAGGTATATAGATAAGAACAGGGTCAGCGAGAGGGTGGGGCAGTGAGGGCTAGATCCCCGGGGCCCGTACCTCTGAAAGGTCTCGTCGTCTTCAAAATTATTTTATTATCTCATTCGCCGTAGCAAAATATGTAAATTTTAATATTTTTATTTATTATAATATTATAATCATATTTTACTTATTGTACTAAAGTATGTACAAGTAGTATGTATATATCGGGCAAACAAATGTAAGGGGGCCTGGGACCGATCAGCCCCGGAGCCCTCAAAAGCTCTCGACGGCTTTAAATAGGAATTGTTACCTGTAGCCCAGTGACTTTTCGAAAAACAAACAAAACAAAAATAGCATAATATTTATTCTTAAAATGTATAATATACCTCCATTAAATTTACCAAGTACCAAAATTAATAATATCTAATAATAAACATTGCTATTCGTTTACGTCGATCACAAAACAATTAATCAGTTAAATATCAACGTTTTATTTACTACTTAAACGGTTCTATATTATTCTATGGAGGATTTAATCGTAATCCTTTAGCAGTCATCTATGGTGACGTAGTATGATATGGATTTATATTTTTAATTTTTTCATTAGTGAACAGTGGCCCCAAAATATATAACATAGCCAGAGTCCACGCAGGAATTCCTGTCCTCCAGCTGTGGTCAGGCCGACACTCAACGGTGTTCCGTTTGTAAACTGTTTCTTCGACGATTCGTTTTATCTAACAGCCGAGTTCATATCATTTTTAACTCGTATCATACATCATGCGGTCAACGAGATTGCGTTTGCACAAACAATAATCGTTTCACAAACCAGCGTGTAAACCCCAACGCTTGATCGTGATTAAGATACTTTCGTTATGGTATTGATTTATTGAATATATATTTTTTTTCTTTTTGTTCTCTCTTTCTCTTCACAAATCAGCCTGTCGCCAAAAATCCGACACTGCATCAACACTCTGTCCGTGTCGGCGCCCAACGATTGTTCGCCGTCGGTGCCGGACGTGTGCAGCATACCGTCGCAGAGGAACATCACCACCGGCATGGCGCCGTCCTCGCCGTCCCAGTTGTGCGCGGTGTGCGGCGACACGGCCGCGTGCCAACACTACGGGGTGCGCACGTGCGAAGGATGTAAAGGTAAGCCTTTCCCGAATTCTTCTACACTCGTGCTACAGTTAGACCGCACACAACTTCTCACTAAACTTTAACGTGGGTAAACGATCGCTTTGTGTAGTCTATTGTTAAAATATAAGTCTCAAGCGGACGGCTTATACGGTTAAAATAATCAGCGGTATAGATAAATTGTGCACCAAAAAAATTAATAAAAAATATATTAGTCACAAACAAATAAAAATGTTGCGAGTATAAAGAAATTATCAAATGTTGTACAATCAAGTTACAATTATTGTGAATAGACTATATTTTGAAATTTTCCGTCGTGAAAATTTAAAAAATATCAAAACATTTATATGAAAAAGACTATATTATGTATTTTATAATATTTTTAATTGTTTGTCTATGCGATTGTTAGATCCATAGACCTATTAACTAGTTACAAACTAAGTAAAATCATTTCAATCATATGATAAGATAACAATATTAGACATTTCATTATATTTATCTACATAGATAAAATTAATTATTACTTTAATTCGTTTAAATCGTTTTATATTTACTACCTAGTACCTACTATTGAACAAACCATTGACATAATATAAATATATATTATTTTTTTATAATATATATTTATATTATGTCAATGGAACAAACCAATTTCCAATCTAAGAAAAAGTGTTGACTGCTCGTCAATCTATCATTATACAAAATTACCACGTAAGATAGATTTAAATAATATACGACTTAAAAGCTCTCCTTTGTACTCTACCAACCGAAACCGAACCATATAGTTGATGATATCGACCAGTCTTCACCTATATATCTGAGCACCATAGATTTCCTTCGTTTTCTTACCGTAGATATATTTTACTGCGTGTACCTACACTGGTTTGCCGTGTCGTTAAAAGTATGTAGCGGTTGTTTTAAGGATTTTTCATATTAATTTAGATTCGTGAGAACGATGGAGTTATTATATATATATATATATGTGTGTGTGTGTGTGTGTGTGTGTGTGTGTGTGTGTGTGTGTGTGTGTGTGTGTGTGTGTGTGTGTGTGTGTTTGCGTGTGTTTGTGTGTGTGTTTGTAGAGAAATCAACCGAATTGGTACAAGTCAATTTTATATCAGCCGACTTAAAAGTTTGGACGTGAAGGTTAAATAAAATTAATATTAATCAAAATATGCATAACGCATGGTAGTGAAGTCTTTACAATACTCTTCGACTGGCTTAATCAAATTATGGATACGATTTTATCGTCAAAAATCACACAAATTGGACGTTTATATTAGAAAAAATAACAATATAGTTATGCACTCACTCGCGTTTATTGAATGATATTAGCTTCATGCGACTGAAAATAGTTTCGTATAATTGTTACAAGTTTGTTCGAATAATATGTTTGACTATTGAGTGAGTGTATAAAAAATCAATTAGAATTCGAATAGGCTTCTTCCGAACAATAAACCACTATCGGCCACCACAAACTATTCGTTCACGCAATATAATAAACGTGGAACGCGTTAAAGGGACAGGACACGGTCGACTGTACGGTCAGGTTTCGCGAACCGTTTGGTGGTTAGGATGGGTCACCGTAGACCGAACAACGCACTGACACGTTTAATATAACGATGCGTACGTCATTGTTTTTTTTCGTAGGATTTTTCAAGAGGACCGTACAAAAGGGATCCAAGTACGTGTGTCTGGCTGACAAAAACTGCCCAGTGGACAAACGACGACGGAACCGTTGTCAGTTCTGCCGGTTCCAAAAGTGCCTGCAGGTCGGCATGGTGAAAGAAGTAGTGCGCACTGATTCTTTGAAAGGACGCCGTGGACGGTTGCCGTCCAAGCCCAAATCTCCACACGGGTCACCGCCCAGCCCTCCCGTGTCGCTCATCACAGCACTCGTCCGGGCCCACGTGGACACCAATCCAGATTTTTCATCACTGGATTATTCACAGGTATGATGTAGTGACATGATATATATATATACTATATATTGTCATCTAATATAAGAATATGTATATTTATATTGTAAAAATGATCAAAGTCGGTTTCCAATTATCTCGCATATCGAAAGATTTAATTTTTTTTATATAAACGCAAACCTTTTAGTAAAAATATCAATACTGACTCGTTTATAAGCCGGAATTTTATAACATTGGAGTATTATCAATCATAACAATTGTATAGACGCGTTTGCGGATTAGATTAGAAAATGTAATTCGCCGTAAAAAAAAAAAATTAGAAAAATACGTATTTCAACGGGGGTTTAACAGAGTCACTCTTCGGTCGTCATACTTTAAATTGTGTTATTTAAATTTACCTGTATAGCATATAATCGCCAACACACAGACGTGAATGAAGCGAGATTCGCGTCTGTACCCCTTCCTCTTACATTATTTCAGAAAGGATCCTGTCAATATCATTTTTATACATTTCTCCAAACAGATTCCATTCCGACAAAACGCGCTCGAGTGACTTATTCACTACCATTGACAACGTGAAATATTTTCAACTGAAGATACAATATGAATCAACCTATATACATGTATCTAACTTCGAATACACGTGGGAAACAAGATACAAAATAATTTAAGTTTGACTGGGAACGTTTGTTTTCTGATCGTACGACGCACGATAATAAAAAAAATCACAACAATTGAGAAAATGAAACAAGCTACATTTTAATGGGAAAACTAAAACAATTCTCGAATTCCAATTGCATGTATAATAATAACGTTATAAATAAATAAAACACGTTAAAATTACAAGAAATTATGAAAAACCGCGTTCGATGAAGCCGAGTAAAAAGTGAAATATTTATTCTGGGTTTGGGATGGGGGGACTTTTTTAAAAGCTTGAAATGTGCACCGAGTCGATAACACTGTAAACATCAGTCTCCATAACGTAGCAATTTATTTAGGGAATAGGGCGAATACAAGCTTGCTAACGTCGTATGTTACTTATCATCCTCAAAAATATTTTAACTATGTTTTTACAGATAAGTAGTAGCCAGACCTCTCTGTTCTATTTGTTACGGTGGAAATTATTATTGTTGTTCGTAAAATATTAATGTTATATCGCGAGCGACGGTATTATTTGATAGTATTTTTAATTTAATTTTTACAGGGACAGTGGTGAGAAAACTACAATTTTAATAACTTTTGTTAAAATTTAAAGATTCCATATTACAAATTATTTATCCTGTCCCCTTCATAAATCTATCTATCTCGATTACACGAATACTATACGATAAAATAACGATGGGTTTCATCTACACAACGAAAACTATTCTTTAAAATACTTTTGCGCTTACGGTATTATCGTTTTTTTTTTTTGTGTTATTTTATTTATACCGTTTCATCATGGCGTTTCAGTACTACGAGCCAAAGCCATTTGAACCACTGACGACCGAAGCAGAAAAAATCCAACAGTTTTTTGGACTGCTTACGACGTCTGTAGAAGTGATCAGACACTTCGCCGAAAAAATTCCGGGGTTCAAGACTCTGTGCAAAGCTGACCAAGATCTACTATTCCAATCGGCGTCATTGGAATTATTCGTTCTCCGCCTCGCATACAGGTACTATGATGTTTTGTGCACGTATATGTAATGATGATCAGTAGTATATTTAGCATTTTCTAGTAGCACTGTGATGCTGGTGGGAGAGTATATCAACATAAATTAACTTTTATTTAAACTTATTTACTTAACTTTAATTTAAATCAGCATCAATTAACTTCAACTTATGTTTAATTTATTTGTTGTACCTAATTAAAGACAAATAATATTCAAAATTATTTGGTAACTATATTGAATTCTAAGTAAGTAACCTTAATAAATCGATAAAATTTAAGATAATTAAAATAATACGTACCTGGTAATTCTTGACGTAGAATTTTACTCTTTAAAAATGGAAAATTTTTATGTGATTGGGTAAAGGGAAGACTGCATAGTTACATGACAATGATATAATTAAGGTTAAAAATTATACTCATTAAAGTAGAAATAAGATATAATGTAACAGGATCAAAAATAAAACATTATTTATAAAATATCCAGTCAGTAATTCAATATTACAATGAGGAACTTGCGTGTGGACATAACTTTTGATTAAGAGACACATGAAAAAAGCAACCAATGACATTATAATAAGATAAAAACCAAAACCAAAATAAATGTAATCAGTTTTAACAATTCATTATTTACTTTAGTGTTGATCAAATATCCATAAGTAAGATATCAATATGATATCAATGAGATAGATATGACACCCTAAACTACCTCTTAAGCATGCTACTAATAAAGATGTTATTCTATGTGTTCTGTACTATTTGAAGTTTCATTATTATACGTAGTAATGGGACATAGATCGTAATTAAACAACCTTTACATTCAAAAACTAAAAGTTATAACGTTGAACGTGACGTGACTAATTAATAATGAAAATCATCGAGTTAATATTATTATTATAAGTGTATGGTACAAAATAAGGGCAATAATTACTTTTTTAGTTTTTTTTTTAGCATTATTTTTTTGGGAATAATGAAATAATTCTTCCTTTTTGATGAATTTTTTAACGAATTTTGAATTAAATTCAATATGAGATATTTGCAGTGCATGCATCTTTATAAAATACCCTACCTATCTAAAGGCTAAAGTATAAAAAACAAAAATAACAAATTTAATCTTATAAATGCATACATTAGTATAAATACTTTATTACGTAGTATGTATTTTGTGTACGCTATTAACTCGAATATCAAAATTTTACTGAATATTTTAAATTGTAATACCTTCATATTTTTTTCATTTCCACAGAACTAAATACGCCGACACGAAACTAATATTTTGTAACGGAGTCGTTTTGGACAAACAACAGTGCCACAGAAGTTTTGGCGATTGGCTACAAGCTATATTGGACTTCAGTCAGTCATTACACTCGTTGGACATCGATATTTCGTCTTTCTCTTGTTTGTGTGCCTTGACTCTGATCACAGGTATAAATTTTAGTTGTTTGAATACGACAATGTAACTACACCTATGCCATTGTAACATGTTATTTCTATTATAAAAATACATCAACTGCATATAGTGACGTGAACTAATGCATTGAACTAAAATATTTCGAAGTATTGTTGAAGAAGATAGAATATTATGATAATGGTGTAGCCACATAAATATTAATTCAATATTAAATGTATATAATATTCGATGGAGGCCAAGAAAACCCCACCATTGTAGAAAATAACCATATCCAATCTGATAAAAAAAAAAAGTGTATACATTGTTTATAAAAAGCTTATTAATAAAAAAACTAAGCACATCAATAGAGCGAATTAAGGGATTAAACTTAGAACAACGAATTAAATATACATTTATACATCTATATTTAAATATAGGCACTTTCTAGTTTTATTTTTCGTAAACCTCGTTGATAAACTAAACGAAATATTTAACGTTCCTTATAAATACAACAGGTCTATTTTTTAATGAGTTCGGTATTCTTACGAGAAGACACAGCATTTTAATTATGCGTCTCCCATAAATATTTAACTGTTTCAATCAACAAATAAGTCACGAATAATTAAAATAGATACAAATTATGTAGCGGGAACATACGTCGGACTCGAATATAGTAACTAAAAGTAGCCCACTCCGTAAATATAAAAAATTAATGGGTTCAGTCCCCCATCATAGCTAGCGCGTTCGAAGTACTTAAATTAATTGATCTAAATACAAAAAATTGTGTTACCTTTATAATGTATTCATGGTTCTTAGACCTCCGATCCGTGGGTGACATACTTTATGAAAACATCATTTTTTTATTGGAAATTATGTATTAATTAAATGACTACATACCTACATCATGTTTTTGTAAATAATCATTAGTCAGCGAATAAAAAAATCTCAGAAGTATCTTTTGAATGCACGTTTCATTTTATATAGCGTGAAGTAAGATATTTTTGTGGCATAGACAATTTCATGATATTATTTATTGAACAGATAATATAATTACCTATTTCACGATTGACTTGAAAATTCTATTGATCTTTAAAAACACAGTTATATTAAAGTTATTTACCCTATTTAATTTTAGATTCTGAACGGAGTGAAGAATGTATTGATTTTACAATGATGTGTGTTTTTTTTTTTTTTTTTTTTTTTTTTTTTTTTTTTGTGTCTGTCGACACGTTTTGGGGCAGTAAAAATGCTTCGACTGCCTTATGTAGCAACTTTTCTGAAAGGAAAGTGAATCTATTTGGTACTTTGGGGGGTCAAAAGTTAAAAATTTCCAATATTTTTTAAATGCGACCGGAAAAACCATAAAAAAATTTGGGAAAAACGGGAGTTTTTACGCAAAACCAGTTTTTGACATAATCAAATTTTTTATTTTGCTATAACTCAAAAACTAATCGATGTAAATACTTGAAATTTTCAGCAAATGTTTAGATTAGCGTTCTCTATACACCATTAAATTTTCAAAGTATTTTGACTTTTATTAAGCTATTTATAGACAATTGAAATTTTCAATATTTTTAAGTATTTTTTTTTTAAATAACGATAAAATTTTTTTGGCTGCCTAGAAAATCTTGAAAATTTAATACAAGGTTTCTTATAAGTTGTTCCTTAACTGATAAAAAAAAATCTAAAATCGTAAGTCACAATTTTTTTTTATAAGTGCTCAAAGTTACAATTTATACGAAATATGTAAAAATCACGATAATTTGCAAGTTTTTTTGTAGTTAAAAATTCATAAAATTTTTTCAGTTCATACTTAAGGTTCAAAATTTTAACACGAGGTTATGTATAAGCTACTCTTCAAAAATCTTTAAAAAAATTTCTACCGGAATTAGAGGAAAAAATTTTATGACTGTTTGAAATTTAAATATTTACGAAATTGCATAAAATAGCGATTTATTCTCAAACGATTTTAAATATTTTTTATAATTCAAAAAGTATAAGTCGCAGATTTTTGAAATTTCTACCAGCTGTTTAGATTGGTATTTCTTTTATGCAATATTTTTTTCAAAATATTATATTGATTTTTAAGCCACTTATAGGCATTTAAAATATTCGATTTTTTTACATTTTATTTTTATAATCGGTGATAAAAAAAATTTGGCTACTACAAAATACTTGAAAATTTAATAGAAGATTCCACAGAAGTAGTTCTTAAAGTCATTCAAAAATTATTAAAATCCATAGGCACAATTTTTTTTTATAAGCGTTTGAACAGCGAATATTGACAAAAAATTACATGTAAAATATAATATACTGTATAATATTCTAGACTGACAAAGATATCGGTTTTTTTTAAAATGCTCTAACTCAAAAATGAAAAACCGCAACAACTTGAAATTTTCACCAAATCTTTATAATGATGTTCTCTATACATGGTTAAGATTTCAAAGTATTTTGACATATTTTGACTTATTTATAGACAATTTAAATTTTCGATTTTTGTAAAATTTTTGTTTTTAAACATCTATAAAATTTAATTGGTTGAGCGAAAACTCTTGAAAATTTTATACTAGGTTTATAATAAGTTAAACTTATCGTAACTAAAAAATATCGGTGATCGGTTAACTCAATTTTTTTTTATAAACCCTTAATGCTCAAATTTGTATAAAATGTGTAAAAATCACGATAATTTGCAAGTTATTTTGTAGGTAAAAATTCATAAAATTTTTTCTGTTCTTACTTAAGGTTCAAAATTTTAATACTAGGTTATCTATAAGCTACTCTTCAAAAATCTTCAAAAAAATTTCTACCGAACTTAGAGGAAAAAATTTTATGACTGTTTGAAATTTAAATATTTACGAAATTGCATAAAATAGCGATTTATTCTCAAACGATTTTAAATATTTGTTATAATTCAAAAAGTATAAGTCGCAGATTTTTGAAATTTCTACCAGCTGTTTAGATTGGTATTTCTTTTATGCAATATTTTTTTCAAAATATTATATTGATTTTTAAGCCACTTATAGGCATTTAAAATATTCGATTTTTTTACATTTTATTTTTATAATCGGTGATAAAAAAAATTTGGCTACTACAAAATACTTGAAAATTTAATCGAAGATTCCACAGAAGTAGTTCTTAATGTCATTCAAAAATTATTAAAATCCATGGCACAATTTTTTTTTATAAGCGTTTGAACATCGAATATTGACATAAAATTACATGTAAAATATAATATAATGTAGAATGTTCTAGACTGACAAATGATATCGGTTTTTTTAAAATGCCCTAACTCAAAAACGAAAAACCGCAACAACTTGAAATTATCATTAAATCTTTATATTGACGTTTTCTATACATGGTTAAGATTTCAAAGTATTTTGACATATTTTGACTTATTTATAGACAATTTAAATTTTCGGTTTTTCTAAATTTTTCGTTTAAAAATAAAATATACTTATATAATATTCATAAATAACATTGTATTATATTCTAGACTAACATATGAACTCCGTTCAGAATCGTTATTCGTATACAATGATATCTATCATTGCATTCAAATTTAACAAATCCATTATAATAATGATCTATCCTATAAGCGAGGTGCACTCCACCCCTAACTGTACAGCAGAGCGAGGCCCATCCGGTTTTTTTCTGTTGTTTCTGGATATGAATACTTTATATTTTTCGAGTTTAGTAAAAGTCTGAAAAGTACAAAAAATGAAGATTGGTAATTTATTTTATGGCTTTTCTGATTTTCATAATTAAGTAGTTAAAAACAAAAATTATATTCAGTTGTTATCAATCAAATAATTTTTATCGGTTGTTTATTTAATACTTCGTTGTAAATTTTAGGTGCTGTAAAAAATATTCATAGTTTATTTTGCATAAATCATAAATTTTAGCCAACTACACCACGAAAAAATAATAAAAAATTTAATTGGCAGACATATCACTCACTTTATAAGATAGTGTGTGTGAGAGAGAGAGAATAAAAAAGTGTGAACCGTAATATCTAGTCACCGCAATAACCACAACGCCATCTACTGTAGAAAAATGTTTGTTCATGACCAAAAAAAAAATTATTGAAATGATTTAAGGCTAAATTATTACTTATTTCAATAATAATTTCCTTCAGAAAGGTTAATTCATAAATATGTATTTGACTAATCGAGCAGCGACATGAGTACAGGCTTTGTTCCATATTGTACGAGCAATTCCGAAAACATTAATATTCAACTGTGTACATTATAATAAAATAACGTATTCAGTCGCATGCGTGTTGTTCAATAATTAATTAACTCGCTTGTCAAAAACAAACTTGCGTACATTTTACTAAATACCAATGATCGACTTTAAGTCATAGGTGGAGATTTGATTGAATTTTAGGGGGGGCTTAAATGTCAATTGTTGCAAAATAAGTACCTATTTTAATATTTTATTCTACGAAATTTAATAATTTTGATCTTTTTAGGGGGCTAAGCCCCCCAAGCCCCCCCAATCTCCGCCTATGCTTGAAGTTGGTAGATGAATTGAATGCTCGAAAGTATGATATTATTGCTTAGTGCTAAAATAACTTCTAACGGCAATGAGAATAAATCGTTTCGGCAGTTAATTCGATGATTTAAAAATGTATTTCATTTCATTTGAATTTTAATGAAAATGGTTAAAAAAAAAATTAAAAAAATAAACGTGTACAATATTTATGCAGCTAACTTTTTTTTTTTTTTTTTCTTGTCACTAGAACGGCACGGGCTCCGAGAGGCAAAGAAAGCGGAACAGATCCAGATGAAAATCATCAACTCCTTGCGTGAACACATCACGTACAGCATGTCCGATTCGCAGCGCAAGTCGTACTACTTCTCTAGACTGCTGGCCAAACTGCCGGAATTGCGTTCCCTTAGCGTACAAGGTCTCCAGAGGATATTTTATCTGAAGCTAGAGGACCTAGTGCCCGCCCCGCCGTTAATCGAAAACATGTTCATCGCTAGTTTACCATTTTAAAAAATATATTATCAATGCGCGTATATAATACTATGTAATGTAAAAATCATCGAATCAAATATGGTTATTAATATTGCATCCATTAAATCTATTTAACTACATGTTAAATTACATTGTTATCACCGCGAAAATTTTAATCGCGTAATATTGTATCCATACATAAGAGTATATTTCATTTTATTATTATTATTATTATAAATATCATCATTATTATTATTATTATTTTTATTATCATTATTATTATTATTAATTTTATTATTATTATTATTTTTTGTTATTATTATTATTTTGTTACCCTTTGGGTTTTAATATCAAGACATTTTATCTTATTCGAATCAATTATTCGAACCACGATTAAGAGTCACGTAGGTCTTGTAGTTCCCTTGTACTTGTACTATTTATTCCTCACAAAAAAAAAATAAATAAAAGGAGGCTTCCATTCCCTTTCCATTCTCAATCCGAGATTGCAAACATTGCACTTGGTTTTATTTGATGCTATTACGGATATTTATTCGACGTTTACACGTAACATTACAAAACTCAATCAAAATTATTTTGCATGTATATGCATAGAAAAATGCATGAGTAAAGAATATACTCCCCCTGACTTTGTGTCACCTATAAATACGTTTTTTTTTTTTTTTTTTTGTTATATAAATACGTTTATTGATGTGGCAATCTGAAAATGTACATCAATCATTATTGTATGATCACACATGATTTGCTTTGTCTTAAATGTAGTAAAAACAATTATTTGATTTATCATTTAGGCGTTTAGTTGATTTATTATGTTTCAGTATATAATCATGTTCGAATTTATCAACCATATATATATATTAAATTATGTGTTTGTGTGTGAGTTTGTGTGAATGTGTGCGGATGCTTAGGCATATATTATAAAACATCAGTGAATGGTTGGTGTATTCGCTTAAATAGTTCAATGAAAACCTAATAACTAGCTTGTAATAGATATATATGTTGCATTTATTTTATTGATTATTACATACCTATTATTATATTTTTAGACATTAAGAAGTACGAGTATATAAAAATGCTGTTTATTTAAGACATATATCTATTAATATAGTATTGTTGTAAAGTGTTTTTATTAATTTCTTTACGGGAAAAATATGTTAAATTTTAAAATTGTTTTTTTTTTTTTTGCAACACATTGAAATATAATTGTTAGTGAAACTCTATCGGTTTCATTCCTTCTGTAGTTATGTAATAAAAACAAAAATGTATTTGGAAATAATATTTATAAAAACTTTATGTTTATTACCTTAAATCATTTGTACATACTTACAGTATTACGGTAAACAATAGTTGTCCAATACACCCTTATCGACCATAAAGGATATTATTTAGAAAATACTATTTCCTTCACATTTGCGAAAGAAGGTGAAACGACAACCATGTACCCGTTTTTGTTTATGATTACATGTAGGCACATATTTTTATTACTTTATTTAATTGTCAGATACATGTGCAATAATCTATTGAAATACGCGTTATCGTACTCGTTTCACTTTCTTCTATTGTATATTTCGTACGATTCAGAATAAAATATATTTTATTATCATCATAATGTTACACGGTGGTCTACCATACAAATATTCATAATGTTTATTACAAAATACATTTATTATAGACAGGCCTACTGGAGATGTACTTACATTTCAGCTTGCGGTATTAGTACCAGTTGTGTACAGTTATGTTCTAAAATTGCGGTTCTTAACCTGTGATCCGCAGCCCCTGGGAGGTCCGCATTACTCATTCCGAGGGTCCGTGGCAGCTTTATCACATAACATACGTCAATATGTGACATGAGAGCATTATTAAAATATTATTAGATTATTATTATTATTATTATCTTCATATATATATATATATTTATATTATTAAATTAGAGATAGACTATCTTATCTTTATTACACCGATGATGAGATATAATGGAATTACAATCAAATATCTACTATGTTAGATACTAGGCGTTGATTCTATAGCTAATAACTATTAATATTTATTTATACATTTTTCTTATTCGTGCAAAATATACAGGCATATAGCCTTATAGCCGTATAGTCGTATAGTCTTTAGTCAATAATCGACTAATTATTACTACTAAACGCTGTTGATCGATCGTACTGAATTATAGTTTATATTTATAGATAATTGACGTATACGTGTATGTAATTTACGACTAATGCGTAGATTATGTCGTTGATGAAGAAAAATCTCAAAAAAGAAAGACTCCCTGTGCGAAAAAAAAAAGTTGACAAAATTTCGTTAGTATGATAATATTTATTTATCAATAGATTTCACGTACAACAAATTTGAAGAAGCAAAACCTCAGTGTCTGATATGTTTTGAGGTATTATTCAGGTATTTAACGAGGCTTTAAAACTATCAGAACTAAAATTACATCTTAGCATAAACAACATGTCACTAAATCTATTGATTTTTTAAAAATAAAGAGTAAGAATTTAGAAAAAAAATATGAAATTTTACAGAAAATTAAAAAAATAATTAAAATTAAATTAAATAAAAAATTAAGTGTAATAAAAATAATAATTATAATTTTGGTTATGATAACACGAAATGTTTTGTAAAAAAAATGAATCAGAAGGTGGTCGCTCCGCGATTTCTAAAATCTTTCATCAGGGGTCCATGATCTCCAAATGGTTAAGAACCGCTGTTTTAAAATATCCTAAATTAATGCAACGTGTATTGTACAGACCGAAATTTAATGAGTGTGATCCGTTAAACGTATGAGATTTGCTTAAGTCTAAAAAATGTTAATGCTTCAAGGTTTTACCAAATACCACCTACCTATACAAATACATAGATAGACCCGAATTAATATACTTGACTCACTATTGAACAAAAAAAAAACCCCTCGTTTGTTAAATTTACAATCGTATATAAGAGTTAAATTATACATCAATCGAGATTACTACGATTACTATGACAAAATATTTGGCTGAATTTAAATTGCATGCCAAAATAAAAAATATCCTAATTGCATGCCACTTCTCAGAGGAGTCTGTCCGAATTGCATGTCATACAGTGAAACCTCTATTAATGGACACCTCTCAATAGTAGAACCTTCCCAATAGTGGACACTTCTAAATTCCCCGGCAAAAATGTATGCGTAATAGGTTTTCTCAATAGTGGACAACTCTCTATAGTGGACAATTTTTAATTCCCCGTGGCTGTCCACTATATAGAGGTTTCACTGTATAAATATATAAAAATGCGTAGTTCAAATTTAAATAACAGACGTCGGGAAATATTAGAAAAAAAATAATGTATAAGCTCAGTGATGATGGAATTTCAAAATAATGTAATAAATAGAGTTAAATATGAAAAAAAGTTTGCTTACGTGGCCTTACCGATTTTTTGATTTATTATACAGCGAAACCTCTATATAGTGGACAGCCACGGGGAATTAAAAATTGTCCACTATAGAGAGTTGTCCACTATTGAGAAAACCTATTACGCATACATTTATATGCGCATACATTTTTGCCGGGGAATTTAGAAGTGTCCACTATTGGGAAAGGTCCACTATTGAGAGGTGTCCATTAATAGAGGTTTCACTGTATTATGACGTTATTACGAGTATAAGCTATAGTATTAACTATAGCAGGGGTGGCCACTAACCTTAATTTCGGGAGCTGCAAATGTATAAAGTTAATTCGAAGTCAGCCACATAGTTAAAATGTTTATAAAATGAAGACACATTTTGCATTTTATTATTTTATTATATTTATTTATTATTATTAACGTTATTAGAAGAATTAAATATAAGAAGTGCTTTTTCGGGTATTCATTGTTCAGTGTTCATATACTCAGTACTTATAATATTACATAATGTCATTTAAAAAAATTAAGAATTATACATATAGTTGTAAAATAAACAATAACAATACAACAAATGTATAAATCTTTTCATTAATAATAATAATAATAATAATTAAATAAAATGTTTTTAAGTCGAATAAATTATAATAATTTATTCATCTTATTTGCACTGAGCCCTAACTAGGGCGTTTATTATCAAATAAGCAATTACGTACATGTATATTGTAAAACTGTAAAATATTATTCATCTACAATATATTACGTTATAGCCTATGTTATGTAAATTATAATGGAATTATATTTATTAACTTAACTTTAAGCTTGGTTTAAAGAGCCACACGAAATTGCTCAAAGAGCTACATGCGGCTCGCGAGCCTCGTTGTGCCAATCCCTGAACTATAGTCTTACAAAATGCTATTATAATAGTAATAGTAGGTATACTATTTTATTATTAAAAAAAAAAAAGATAATGTGTATTATTATTACTCTTATTATTATACATTTTCCATCTTTACATTTTATTTTATTATTATAAACTATTGAACTATCATCTTCATTATTTTTATTATTGTATATTGTCAAGAAAACTCCATTAAATTTTATAATATTATTATTTATTTTAAATTACATGTATAAATTTAAAATATATTCATTTGATTACCCTAAACCACAATCGTTTTATTTAATGTTTAATATTCACAGTGTTACCTTTTTCAATTTGGTAAAATGTTTACTCGGATACAAAAATATTTCAATCTAGAAACTAATCGGTTTCTATTCATACGTTTTTTTAAAACATTAGATTAAGCCAAAAATAAAGTTTAAATTGTACATATAAGTGCATGAAAAAGACGTGCCATGCAATTCGGACATTCCAATTCATGTTTATTTTTTGCCATGCAATTCGGATGCACCAAAAATATTTATGTTTCACATTAATTAAACATCTCAATGAAATAATGTATTTAAAAAATAATACAAAGGTATATCTATGGAATATATGTATAAATATTTTAGAAATATGATAGGTATTACCTATATTGCTTAACACCGTTCAGGCGTTCATTAATACCTATGCATACCATTGAATACATAAGACAAGATAAAAATAATTATGTACCTATACGATGATTTACTGTACGAATATTGGCACACGAAATAGAATCCATGTACCTGTGTGTAATGATTATACTTATAAGTACAATATATTTTTTAAATTCGAATTTTTACCAGATTAATGCCACATGACTTATTATACCCTTTCGTTTACGTTTTGTGATACAATCGGTCATATTATCTCTGTACGCTACGTCTGTATGATACGGAGAGTAAACTGGTTACGGATAATTGATATTCTTTAGATGGTGTACCTATGTTAATTTCACACATATTGCGGACTCACGGTTATATATTTTACGTTTTTCTAAGATTTGTCACTTTATTACGTATACTGTATTATATATTCGTAATCAGTGGCGTATTTCGGGTGATTTCTTGGGGGGGGGGGTGTCCAACATTCATTAAACCTCACAAACAACATTTTTAGAATTATTTACTGATGTAAAAAGCATTGATCTCTCTATTTAACAATTTACTATGTTAGGAATTGACAAAAAATTTTACATTTGAAACTCATGTAAATGGTCTAATAGAATGGTATAATTGTAGGTTATTATGATGAAACACCAATGTCCAATATATTAGGACATTTTTCTTAAATCCAGACATGGAAGACACTCCCCCAAAATACGCCACTGTTCGTAATTATGTTCAATAAACGGGTAAATAAAAACTTTGTTGTTCGAATGGCATTTAAAATACGCTGATAATATAGTATTAATCGATGGTATTATATTGATATTATGTGAATGTCGTATGCCGTTAGAATACGTATAACAGTAACTATAGTACGTTCGACATGATGAATGATGTAACAATATGATTAACATGATGTTGATTTATAATCAGTGACGGACAGAGGGGTTTTGGGATTGTACCCAGTGGTGTATTGAGGCGTATACGGGAGTATACGGCGTATACTCACTTCTCTAGTTTTTTTTTTATTATCTATTGAAAAATAGACCGACGACGATCGGTCGAAAAGGCCCATAAACTTCGACCGGTTTCCAGCACATCGGTGGCACGTACGCTACAGAGGGGGAACGATTCGCCGCGGACACCCCACACCGATCGCGTGAGACTCGGAAAATCCCCGGTGACGCAGACGAACCGACGGGAGCCCATCCGCGTTCGAACAAATACCTACATATAATTATTTTACAAATATATTCGCACTCACAGTCTTGATGCACCAGCTATTATTTTGGGTTTGCCTGGTTAAAATCTGATGCCTTCTCATTATTTGCTTTTGCGTACCGATATTATGAAAAAAACACGATATGAAATTAGGAACTTGTTATTTTAAGTTACAATTGTTGCTTAATGTCTGTCTAAATTTACCCGAAAGATGGCAACGATCTGCCACTTTATGATTTTTAATTGAGAATTTGTTTTTACATAAATTACATGAAGTAGAGATATCATGTGACTGACGCTCATCTTCATTAATTATAATTGGTACATTGGTTTTGAGTAGGTTTTTAATTTTTTCAGCTACTTTTATAACACTCTTGAGAAAATATTTTGATACGTTCTGATTATTTTGACTACCACGAAAAATAACTGACGCTATTGGTATATTATATTGTTCTAGTAACTCGGAACAAAGTTTGAGTTATATAGAGTTGGTATATTATATTGTTCTAGTAACTCGGAACAAAATTTGAGTTATATAGAGTTGGTATATTTAACGAGCAACGAAGTGCACGGAATCAGCTAGTATAAATACATATAAATATATATACAAATACTAGCTGATCCCGTGCACTTCGTTGCTCGTTAAATATACCAACTCTATATGACTCAAACTTTGTTCGATTCGTTATTTAATATTCGGTAGATGATGTTCTAGATTTATCTTAAGTTTTCTGTTGCCCGGAATAAAAATTCTGATTCACAGCAGTATATTATCAAGTAGGCAATCTATCTGCGGTAGATCGCGGACCTAGTGCTGTTTGTACGTAAGTGTATGATTTAACTCTAATAAAATTTCAAAGTTATATCAAGTTTGACATAATACGGTGGATTAATATAATCATTTATGTTTTTTAGATTCTGAACGGAGTGATGGAATCTATTGGTTTTACAATGATGTGTGTTTTTTTTTTTGTAAAAAAATTAAATGTTATTAATAATTAGTAATTACATTTGCCAATTACTATACTGTTATATAATTATTATACTGAATTATAAAACGTTTATGTTCATTGACGGTTCAGGGACTGGCTGGACTGGTTGAATTAAAACTGTTAACAAACATGTTAAATTATTTAATTATGTGTGCTTATAATTAAATTAATTCATATATTTACACTGGGAATTACACTGGATTATTAAATGTTTTCGTAAATTTTCGAATTGGAAAGACCTGCGGTTATTTGATAGTATATCATAGTATAAGGGAATAACACTGACGTCACGAACTATTAATACATCGGACCGTCGATGAATTGTAGAACGGTAAAAACATGAAATATTATTCGCTTTATTTCTAATAATTTGAATATTTTTAAAAATATAACCAAATAAAATCATTATTTTCAACTAAATGTGGTTATTTTCCAAATTATCTGATAATATACCCAAAAATAGCACTAAAAACCTTAAAATGGCAAAATAGCAATAAAAATCATAAATATGCAAAAAATGGCAAAATAAAATTTCGTGTATGACATCAGATATTTGTGAAACATATTTGTATCTTACTTTGGGTGTTCTAGGACAAACCAAAAAAAAATATGCATTTGCCACAACTTCCGAGCCCTGCTTATAAGATTCATTCGGTTATAAGACTCACATTGTGCTAGTCCCAAAGTGAGTCTTATAAGCGGCGTCTACTGTATTAGATATATATAATCTTTATTGAGAACCGGTGTTTTCTGGTCTGTGATAATTTTATCCCATATACGTACATACCAACACGACCGATTTGGTCGGTCAAGGGACAGATCCGACAGTGAAATTGTTTGTATATGGGTTGCTAATGTCTGACGATTTCAAATCACCCGCCAATGATGGGCGTGAACGCGGAGATTAACCGGGGCGCGCGCGCGTATCGCCGTTATCGCAACACGAACAAGGCCGTTTTTATCACGCTTCGATTCGTTGTCTACAGGGATTCAGCTTCAACGACGATGATAACAATATATTTCATCGCGGCCAAATTTTAACGGTTACGTAATCCGAAAAGCGGCGAAACGACGACCGTCGATCCGTCAAGTTGATTAACGTGACGCTGGACCGATAAAGCGTCTTGGCTGACCAACAGTTTCACGTGCCATTTGCCGGGGCCACGTTGTTCTTTCTCCGCGGCGTACCTACCCACTACGATAATGACCATAAATCTGGACATCGTGCTGAAGCGAACGAACAAAGTCTACCATGAGGGCGTAAGTAACATTTGAAACCGTTAGTACGTTTAAATATATTCACACCGTTTGCGCTAAACATAGGACACGATATCGGGCGTGATAACAATCGAGACGCCGACGGACGCCAAACACGAAGGCATTTCAATGACCATAGAGGGTGCAGTTGACCTGCAGATCAGCAATCAAAACGTCGGCGCTTTTGATGCTTTCTACAATTCCATCAAGGTACCGTTGGGTGTACAGTTGAATGTCGAGAACTTGAATTTCAATATATTCAACTTAAATATTTTTCGAGTTGAATAACTCGAATTTTTTAAAAATACGAAAAAATTCCAGTTATCTATTATTATTATTATTATGTGTGTTTATTAACTAAAATTACAATTGGAAGATTTTGTTACAAAATATGTATGATTCTTGCAATCTGGAAAAGATAAGAGTTTGATAAGTAAAACTACTACTAATTGTTTATCTTTTTCTTTTTATTGGTCATATATTGTATATTCATCGATATAATTAATCACTTAATACTCCAGTTTTATATACATTAGTATCTTTCAGTAAATCTGTGAATGTTCTAGTATATAATAATCTATGATCTGGTTCTAATTTCTGGTGATTTACTATAAATTTTCATTTAGAGCCTCCATCATTGCCTTCTACATTATTAAATTTGATATCTTTTTTCTTAGACAAATATTTTTTAAAAAATTTTCAACAATTGTTAATGTAACCAATTTATGTTTAAGAGACATAGCTACAAATTGTACATGGTAAACAATGAAGGTATACGGCAACTGTCGATTATTTTACAGCATAATAATAGTTTTATTTGTACATTTATGAATGTAAAACAATTTATTCTAATGATAAAATTTAAGATATATTTATCATAACTGGCTTTGAGTTATCTATGTTTAACAATTTTTACATTTGACTAATTGCAACATGTATTGCATTGAGTATATAGGAATTTCTTAGCAACAGGAAAATAATTCAAGTTATCGAGACTCAACTGTATTTTGCATACTGAGAACTGTTAGTCATTTAAAATGGGTTCCTATCTTATTTTCTACAACAAATTTTTATTTCTAGCCTGTGCAGTTAATGATGTGTACATTGGATGTAGCTCGTCCTGGCCGATTTACGAGTGGGATAACTGAAATACCATTTGAAGCGCCAGTTGAGCCACTTTTCCATAAAACATTATATGAGTCCTACCATGGTGTTTTCATCAATATTCAGTATCTTTTAAAAGCTGTGATTAAAAGAAATTTTTTGAACAAAGACATACATAAGACACTGGAGTTTGTGGTTGAAAATAGAGTGCGTTTTAAAAAATATGATGGATCATTACCCACAATTACCCACAATATATAGTAATTAGTCACCATAACTAATTTAATTTTTTCCAGCCAAATCTAGATGCGTTGATTACCAAGGTCGACAACTTTGTGATAAATCAAAATACTTTAGCTAATATCAATGATATTTCTGACATACCAAAGTTTCTCATTCTAGGAACGATTGACTCGGTCATCTGCTCAATTACTCAACCATTCACCGGAGAAGTAAATAAAACAAAATAAAATGTACGTTCTAGTCAATTTATAAGACTATGTTGGAATTCTAGTTGAAAATTGAACACTCTGATATCCCTATTAAGTCGATAGATATTCAATTGGTCCGTGTGGAGACTTGTGGATGCGCTGAAGGTTTTTCAAAAGATGGTATGTATTTGTTTTTTCAATTCAAATCAATTATAACATTCAATATTATTGCTTTTATTATTTTTAGCTACTGAAATTCAAAATATTCAAATAGCAGAAGGAAATGTGTCTACTGGTATCTCAATTCCAATTTATATGATTTTTCCAAGATTATTTTCCTGTTCCACGACCAAAACAGCAAATTTTAAAATTGGTAAATCTAAGTGTTATGTAGATTTCAAAAGATTAAATGTTCTGTTATAATTATTTCAACTCTGTGTCTATACGCCAGACCATGATCGGTAACATAATGTATATCCGACCATGGTCGTTAAGATAAGGAACGGCTGACCAATGATAATAACTTGGTTGTCATAACTTCATGTTATCAAATTTTAAATAGGTAACTTATAATGATTTTTATAAAATTAATTTCTAATATTTTTGTAGAGATACATTTAAAGATCGACAATCAGATATTGAAAAATTACAAAAAAAATGTATTTACATACACTTATAAAATTGTTTGAAAATCAAAATACGAAATATATGTTTGATCAACTTCCATCATATTCATATTAATAATTTAAAATGTAATATTAATAAATAATTAAAAAAAAAAAAAAAAAACATTGAATAGGAATTATTCATATTATAAACACCATGAAGTTTCATTTCAAACTTGTCAATTATTTAGTATTTATAGAAAGCAAAAAAAAATTCCTGATATTCAATTGAAGGCGCTTTTATTCATATATTCCTTATCTTAACGATGATAATCGGGTGTTCCTTATCTTCTCAACTATTGTCAGGCGTACATTAAATTACCAACCTTGGTCGGGCGTTTAGATACAACGTTATTTTAATCATAAAATATTTCAATTCACTGATATATAAATATTATGTTGTATATTTTTTATTTTAAATAGTTAATTTTAAAAACATGTAAAATATTGTGTTTTTCAGAGTTTGAAGTTAATGTATCTATTATTTTCATTAATGATCACTTGGTGACTGAAAATTTTCCAATAACTCTCTTTAGATAATATAGCATCTGTTTTATATCAAATATTAATTTTTGAAAAAATGTTTTGTTATTTTTTTAATAAATATATATTTACATTTGTTTACAATATTTTTCTTTTTTCTTACAATATTATTTATAATTTGTTACTTTTAACAATATTAATCATAATTAATTATTAACATCATTAATTGTAAATTGAATGAAAATTATAGAAGAAGAAAAGAAAATTGTATGATTCATTCGTAGAAAAAACATTTCATTAATGTTATATCAGAATTAAAATTTTATTGTTCAAATTAGTATGTATGTGGTTCATTATTTGTTTTAAGTTTAACACAAAATATATAGTAATATATGTGTTTCTATAATAAGGGTCATGTTAATATTCATGTTCTGAAGAATGTATTGAACATTTTTTTTTTATTCAACTTTGAACATTTACAATGTTTGTATACATATTTTTTTTTTTTTTGTCATAAGAAGAAATGAAATTTGAGTTGAATATATTCAGCTTAATATTCGGTGCATAATCTTATTTTAGTTATTTTTTATGTTTTACATTTTGAGTGTGATATTTTCTCATTTTATATCTTTTTTTTCCTTATGATATCACTATTGTAAACTGATCTTTAAGTTATTTTTTCAAATTTGATACAAATTTTAATTTTAAATATTTGTGTTTAATAATATTAAGTAGTTGTTATAATTAGTGCAAACTTGATTATGTTAAGTGATGAATACATATTACAGTGAAAAATTTACATATTAGCATTTGATATTTTATAACATACTATAGATCATTTACATTGTATTATCTCAAGATTTTTTCCACTTGATTTATAATTCTATATATATATATTGATTTTTTTCATTAGGTGTAATTTAAATACATATTATTTTGATGTTTTTAATGCATTTATCACCTGCCAAGGGGTTATAAGTTTATATATTTTCAAAATCCTTAGTTAGAACACATGTAGTCGAAATGTATTCTACATACCAATATAAATTTAAAACGAATTGTGATACAAATACATTATTTCAAGAGCTTTTTTAAATGTTCAGAAAATCCTCATTATCTTAGATTCTTCTATTTTATGTTATAAGCAAACATGAAGCTTAATTGTTTTGACTAATTTATATTGTGGTCTATGTTCTTATACCTATTATTATTATTAAATACTCATTTCTATAACATTATTACATTAAATACTATACACATTATTTTCCATATGCTAATAATTATGTATAATTTTGTATATTTTCTTATATGGCTTAGGTGTTTGAATATTAAAATAAATGTATACAATTTTCAGAATGTTAACTGATAATTGAACTTTGATGGCAATGTTTCGAACATGTAAACGTAATACCATGTTCGTAATTTATAGATTGTGGGTTGAAAAAAAGAGTGATTAAAACGATTAAATCAATTAATATTAATTCGTAATATTGGCAATCAATCCGTTAATCATTAAAATAATAATCAGATCTGGCAATTCAATTCGTAAATGCTTCCGCGGGTAAAAAACCAATATATTTTATTATTAATTTTTACTTTTTTCCTTGTATACATATAAATATGATATTTTAATTGTATTTTTTTTTTAATAAATTATTAATTAATATAATGTATTATTATTTATTATCATTCATGTTTAGAAACATAATAAAAAAATACTGTAATTGTTATTTAACTATGTTTAATTGAGGGGTAATTATTTCTGGCAACAAGTGATTTAGGTAAAATGCCGACAAATTAACTTTCATTTTGTTCTTCCAAAATGTATCATTATGCTTTATTTTATCAACATAAATTCCTACAATAATACAAGAATATATAATAATTTAAGAAAAAAAAAAGAACCGGATGGGCCTCGCTCTGCTGTACACTTGGGGGTGAAGTGAGATTCTTCATAGGATAGGTCATTATAATAGATTTGTTAAATTTGAATTCAATGATAGGTATCATTGTATACGAAAAACGATTCTGAACGGAGATGATATGTTTGTCTAGAATATAATACAATGTTATTTATAAATATTGTAATAAGTATATTTATTTTGAAACGAAAAATTTAGAAAAATCGAAAATTTAAATTGTCTATAAATAAGTCAAAATATTTTGAAAACTTAGCCATGTATAGAAAACGTCAATATAAAGATTTGGTGAAAATTTCAAGTTGTTGCGGTTTTTCGTTTTTGAGTTAGAGCACTTTAAAAAAACCGATATCATTTGTCAGTCTAGAATATTATACATTATATTATATTTTACATGTAATTTTATGTCAATATTCGCTGTTCAAACGCTTATCAAAAAAATTTGTGCCAATGACCGATTATAAAAAAAAAAATGTAAAAATATCGAATATTTTAAATCCCTATAAGTGGCTTAAAAATCAATATAATATTTTGAAAAAAATATGACATAAAGAAAATGCCAATCTTAACAGCTAGTAAATAAATCTGGAACTTATACTTTTTGAATTATAAAAAATATTTAAAATCGTTTGAGAATAAATCGCTATTTTATGCAATTTCGTAAATATTTAAATTTCAAACAGTCATAAAATGTTTTCCTCTAATTCCGGTAGAAATTTTTTTAAAGATTTTTGAAGAGTAGCTTATAGATAACCTCGTGTTAAAATTTTGAACCTTAAGTATGAACAGAAAAAATTTTATGAATTTTTATCTACAAAATAACTTGCAAATTTTCGCAATTTTTACATATTTCGTATAAATTGGAACTTTGAGCACTTATAAAAAAAAATTGTGACTTACGATTTTAGATTTTTTTTTATCAGTTAAGGAACAACTTATAAGAAACCTTGTATTAAATTTTCAAGATTTTCTGGGCGGCCAAAAAATTTTTATCGTTATTTTAAAAATAAATACTTAAAAAAATTGAAAATATCAATTGTCTATAAATAGCTCAATAAAAGTCTAAATACTTTGAAAATTTAACGGTGTATAGAGAACGCTCAAGTATTTACATCGATTAGTTTTTGAGTTATAGCAAAATAAAAAATTTGATTATGTCGAAAACTGGTTTTGCGTAAAAACTCCCGTTTTTCTCTTAATTTTCCCGTCGCATTTAAAAAATATTGAAAATTTTTTACTTTTGATCCCCCAAAGTACCAACTAGATTCACTTTCCTTTCAGAAAAGTTGCTACATAAGGAAATCGAAGCATTTTTACTGCCCCAAATGACACAAAAAAAAAAAAAAAAAAAAAAAAAACACACACACATCATTGCAAAATCAATACATACTTCACTCCGTTCAGAATCTAAAAAGTAGAAGATAAGTAACATGTCTACATAATATTATTAGAATGGAAATAACAATTTTTTTTAAAAAATACGTTAATTTTACCTTTTGGTGTCCATACAATAAAGTAACAAAATGTTCTATTAGTTATGTGAAGTTGGCTATATATTTAATAATAATAAATCACACATTTTCTTTAAAATTAAATTATCCAATTGTACTTCTATAAACTTAAATTTTTCTTCGTTATGTGCATCCATGGGCATTAAATTTATAGAAAAGGGATAGTTGGTTTCTAAAATTGATTCGTCTCCAACTAGTTCATCTGGGGAAGCTACTAAATATGGGATATATCGTATAATAAAACAACTTGTTCATTGATTATAGATACTAATCAATGATAATATCTTCATATTTGTCAAAAAACACGTATTTATAGTTATACATAGAAATAACGACAACGAAAACAATTTATTCCTGTTGTCGGCTCAATATTACGCACGTCGCGCGCCGCACGCACACTCATGCACATGTAATTTTATCAAAATGTTCTAATTCAATTTATGGACGTAAACTATAGCTGTACGACTGACAAAAATTATGGTACTTATAGTGGTTCGATTTAAAAAATGTTAAGATTTTTGAAATGGTAAACAAGTTTACTTTGCATCGGTCGGTGTACTTTCTTCAACTTTAACAAATTCTTTGTGAGAATAAATATTGTAAATTTTATAAATTTTACAATTTTTAATATTCAATATATTAAAAAATGTTTAAAATATTAAATATATGCTCCGACCGATGTAAAGTAGATTTGTTTACCAATTCATACATCTTTACATTTTTAAATCTAACCACTAGAAGTAGGTACCTTAAGTTTTGTTAGTCGCTAAGGTTGTTTTGATTAAAAATTAATCGGGTTTGCAGGGCCATGAGTAGCATTTCAAAATCATTACTGTTCGTTGACAAGCAATCTGAAAAATGAACAGCTTCGTTCATTCTTAAAACATATCAGTGCCACCTTAAACAACGCGATTTTTTAAAAAAAAATATCACCTACCCAAATTCTATTTTTTAACTTTTTTTTATTTATTTATTTTAATTTTAATTGTCGTAACAGTATACGCAAGCAGTACTAGCAACGATAATAGTTCAATCGTCAGCGTCGATCGTTTTGAACGAATAGAATTGGATAAACGCTCAAGGTTGAACGCCGAACAAGAACCGTGTGCGAGTTCACAATCATTGGCGGACAATGGTTAAACAAAAACCGCCGAACACGTACGTGTGTGCAGCATGTTGCGGAACATCAGATACGATTCAAGTGCGTGTGTGCTGTGTATACCACGTTTGCAGCTCTACGCGGACCCTCCGGGGTGCAAAAACCTCGCGTCTACAACGTCCTGTTACCCATAATCGGTAACCGACAAGCATCGTCGTGACGCACTGTACGACACGGGCAACGAACGATCGGTCGGGGTTTTTCTTTCTCGTCTCGGCCACGTCATTCCGCGTCCGCGCGCATTTTACACGCCCCGAACGTGTACGTCTATGCGCATCACCGATCGGTGTTCGCGCCGAGCGGGCGGTTCGGGTCCACGGGTCGGACGATCGCCGCCACTCGTTTCCTCCACCCGGCGCTGTGCGTATCACGTCCGCCACGGGGCAACGGGAACCGCGATAGCAGTCCGTTCGATGCGCGTGCGTGCGCGTGTAGAGGTGGACGGGTGAAGGGTTCCGTTAACAGCGACGTTGTTGGTTATGCCGGCGGTCGCGTCGTACATGATTTATTGAACGCGTTCGGGATCCCGTTCCGATTTGTTCGGGCCGCTCTTCGTTGTTCCCGCTTCACGCCGCTTGTAAGCCGACACGACCGTTGAACGCAGGACGCGCGGCGCACTGTTCAAACAACCGTCGAGATGATCCCGTTCGCCGATCTGTTCCATCGGGTCGCCCTGCTCGTCTTCACGCCCAAATGTTACGAGGTGCTGTTCATCCATCTGGACTTCTTCAACGGTGAGCGCGCGCGGTTTTCTGGTTCGTCTGAACGGAGCAGTTCTGTTCCGTCAAAGGCTTACTGTTCTCCAGATGAGACCGAACAGTCGTCAACCTTTCAGGTTTACGTCTATCAACCCTGTTCAATGAGCTCGCTTCTCGAATTCCTGTCTTGTAGACGGAGTGAATCACTTTTATATTTTTGACGCAGCAATGCGATTTTTACCGTTGGGATCTTGATAGTTTGGTATTTTACTTCTGTTTGCTCTCTGATGTAGACTATACTGCTGATTTACGATTTATACGTTTATATCGATTGCCTTGTCTTGGTAAATATTATGTAAAAAATCATTTCGCCCTTTATTTTCTGGTACTATACATTTATTTGAATAAAACTTTCAAGAAGTATACTTGAGCTTAGTTGCAAAATAATAAAGTGAACTGTGTATGTAGTATGTGTAATTAGAGTATTATAAAATCAATAAGCACGTTTTATAAGTTGAGGTTTTAAAATAATAATTTCTTAACCTTATTAAATCTTTTAGTTTTACTTATTTTTAGTGTTAAGTAGATATAGATGATCATAAGTATAAGTCTGCTATATTTTATTATGTTTTAATATATTTATAATTTTTAATTTTATTACTTGATTAATACACATTTCTAGTCATTCTTAACCTTTAATTTTAATAATTCTAATGACTAACTATAATTACACAAAATACTAGTGTAACTAGATTAAAGTTTATATGTCGGAGAACAATTTGTTCTGAAGCTCTTATAAGTTATATTAGCCTACAATAAATTAACTATGTTAAAAAAAAATAATAAAGCAACACTAATAGAATTTATTATTATTTATTATTTATTATCTACTTATTTATTGTTTTCATTTGAATAATATTGCAGTACATTTTTATTTTAAATTACACACTATGTCAATATTGTCTATGAAATGTAGCAATTTCAAGTTATCATTAGATAAGTCAAATGCTCTTCTTGCCTTGTAAACATGATTCTAACAATTACGAATATCATTTGTATAATTTAAAATAAAACATAACAAAAAAATTTTAATTATTTTAATTTCAGATTTTATACATATACATATATTTTACTTAAATAGTTAATTTCACTATTTGAAAAACCGCTAACATAGTATTTTTTTCATACAACATTCCTAAACGGAATTTAAATCAAATATAGGCTTTCAATAATTATTGGTATAAATGCTTATGCCTAATTATAGTTTTAAGCTTAATAAATAAAGTAGAACATTCTTTAGAAAATATTCATTATTATATTTTTTCCCTTATGCATTATTACCTCTTTTATCTACTTATATGTGTATCATGCTCAAAATATTTTTCAATCAATTAAATGTATTGTTAATTTTAAAACTACGAATCACAATTTATGGTTGATAGTTACAGCAATAATCGAGGTTATAACTATAACGCTTATATTGTATGTCTATGAATATTCCACAGTTATTGAAAGCACCTGACGAAGATGGCATTAGGGCAATTATACACAAGTACAATTTAATTTTATGGTTTATAAAAGTTAAAAAAAAATAATTAGTAAATCATCTAGGTCATAACTGGCTACTGTCTTTGCTATTTAGTATTACATTTTAAATGTATTCCATGTTTTAATACATTTAACTTAAATATTTAATGTTCTGTTTAAAAATTATATTACTATGATCTTGGTCAAAAATATTAATATGTTTTAATTATTTTTCAGGTACTTGTTTAAAATCTGCTCTCAGTAAAAGTCTTGGATTTGGAATAGTAGGTGGATCTTTGTTAGGTAAATATAATTATTTAAAAATGTTATACAATGTTTTATATTTTAAAATATTTTACATCTTGATTTATAAAATGTACCAACAACTTTTGTCTAAAATCATGAATTTTTATTTTTAGTCAAGCTTCCTCAAGTCTTCAAAGTATGGAATAGCAAAAGTGCAGTTGGTATAAGTTTGATAAACGTTTGTATGGATTTATTTGCTGTTACTGCAAATGTTGTGTATAGCTATTCAAGCCAATTTCCATTTAGGTAATACATTTTTATTAAAATTTAACATTTAATCTTAATCATTCGATTGAAATATTTTCTGTGAAATAGACTCTATTTTAATATTAAAAGTTATAAATAAATATTATTTATAATTTTAAACCTTCTCAATATCTCTAAAATTTATATTTTCTACAGTTAAAAATTAAAATTGTAAGGTTGCATTGCATAAAGATCAGTCTGTAACTTATTCATTCATTAATGTTTTAACGGAGTGTTGAAAAAAAAAAAAAAATGAGTTGCCTAAAAGATTTGTATTTTATTGATAACTGTGGTTACTAAATAAATTATACCACAACATTTTATTTGATTACAATAATTATTGATAATATTATATACTACTCGTATTTCAATTATATATGAAATTTAATATTTATTTATGAACACAAAATAAAAGTATTCTTTACAAGACTACATTCTTAGGTCAAAGATCCGGTTTAAATGCAGAGCATTACTATTCATAATATGTGAAAATAGTCAAATCAAATACTTCATTAATACCTAATCAACGTTTAAAATCTATATTATCATATTCTGTAAATTACACTTTAAGCACCTTAATGATAAAATCATCATCACTAGTTGAACCAAAATCAAATGAAGACATACTAAACGAACGTATTCTATGAATTTGAATGTGTATTTTATTATTATTTAAATATTTTTATAAAAAAAAAGTGTGTCTGATAAGAAATTATATTTCTTATCACCATATTTAACAAATCTTTAAACTCTAAACCAAGTGTAGCTTACTGGTCCAATAGCTGATAAATACAGGTATGTTAACGCTAATGAGCGTTCAAGCAACACCCAATTTTTTTTAACGGATCGTTAATACGTTAATAACTCTGTAAATTGCTAATGAACGTTTATACAACTCACCCTAATACTAAAATAATTTAATCAAATTAATGTTTAACCTTGATATTCCTAGAAAAGTTTTATTTAAATGAGATTAGTATATTTTTTTTTTTATTGTGTGTTTTATAATTAATATTTTTTTTTATTTTACAGTGCATGGGGTGATTCATTATTCATACTTTTTCAGACATTACTAATTGTGATATTAGTTTTGTATTACAACATATCTAAAAGGGCTGCTAGTTCTTTCACAACTATTTACTGTTCATTATTATTTCTCCTTGTATCTGATATTGTTCCAAATTCTTTCCTTTGGAATGCTCAGTTTATCAGTATTCCTTTAATGTTCTTCGGCAAGGTAAAAATAGATTTTTCAATATTATAATTAACCCGTTGTTGGTGTCATTATGAGCATTTCGCTCACATTATTGTTATTTTGGGAACCATTAGATTTAAAATATTTTGTTCATATTGATATTATTAATATGCTTATACAAGTTATTAATGAAGATTATATCGTAAAAATTATCTAATCTATGAATAAACTTTCCAAGTGATTTTTGTTCTATGTCGACAGTATCGTATTTGTTTGCGAATAATTGAACAAAAATGTTGAAATATTTTTTTTGTATTTTTAAATTTCTTACAATTTATGTTTTTATTTATATTTTAATATGCATAGATTTTAAACTTTGAACATTTTTTAATAAGTTGATTACAATTTAATTTATATTTTTCAAAATTTATTTTAATTGTTTTTTTTTTGAATTGTTAACAAGCTCTTGGGATTTTTTAGTAGCTACAAAATTTCTAAATTTAAGTATTTTGTGTTATATTATTTGTTAGAAGTATGAATATTTATAAATAAAGCAACAAAACAGTTTTTATTTTTCTCAAAATGATCTTATTTTATATGTGAGCAAAACGCTAACACGTCACTAACAATGTCAAAATATTAGCGTCACCAATGACGGGTTAAGTATTGAATAACACCTATAATGTATTTAATTTTTTGTTATAGATGGCTCAATGCTATGTTAATTTTAAAAATAAGAGTACAGGGCAGTTGTCAATGGCCACATGTCTTCTGCTATTTTTGGGATCATCTGTACGTGTATTCACATCAATACAAGAAACTGGAGACAGCCTTTTAATATGGAGTTTTGGTCTAGCATCTTTTGCCAACTTCATAATTGTTACCCAATTTTATTGTTTCAAATCTGGATCACCTGTTAAAACTAAAAAGAGAAACAAAAAGAATAAAAGAGCTTAAATATTATACACTTTTAAAATGCCATTTTTATTTACCAATTTTTCAAAAATATTTTAGTCCTAAGTATAATGCTCTACAATCCCAGTCTATAAGGTTGATAATATTTAAAAATTAATCATTTTAATTGTTTTTATAATCTCACTATGTTTTTGTTGTGAAATTCCATTTACATTAGTAAATATTCTTAAATTATTATTAATTTTAGATTGTGATTTTGTAATTTATTATTTGTATTAATATTTCTTTGTAAATTATAAGAAAATATTTTAAATTATAGCATAGGAGTGTTCTGAACCATTTTCTGAAATTATCTGTATTATATTTATTATTAATGGACGTATTATTAAAATTGTAATTTATAACTTAAAATTGGGGTCTCATATTTTATTGTAAATTCATTTAATTAACATAATTAATAATAAAGAAAAGAAAAATGGTTGTATAGGCTAGAACTCAAATTAAAATAAGTTATTGTAATCGTAACCTATTAATGTAATTTTTTCAACAAACCATTATATTTGTACTAATTATATTAGTGTACTGCATAGTAAGTTCTAAATTTATATTTATTTTTATTTTTTTGCTTTCATCTAGCAATATTATATTTAATTAATTTTAATATTATATACCATAAGTTATATTATATGTTAATTAAATTAAGAAGCCCACTATGAAATTGAGATAAGAAAAATTTATAAAATTGAATGTGAGGTATAGTTATAAGAATAAAAGAAATTAATGTCAGTGGAAGAAGAGGCTGAAAGTTTATTAAAAGTGGTTGAATAAGATTTAAAATTGGAGAAATAGATAAATATGAAATAATAGATGTTGCAGTCGGCTCCAAGTTAATAAGATTTGGAGGGGAATTAAGTGTAAGATAATGAGTGGGAAAGAAAAATATAATTGATTTATGTTTCAAGTAAAGGTAATGAATGATGTGAACGAGGAAATCCTGGTTTAAAAACCAAGGAAAATTAAAATTGGAGAATCAGCCCTATTTTACTAAACTTTTAAATTTATTTATTGGTTTGATTTACATAACTATTTATTAGTTTAATTTAGAAATATCTTAGTGACATAAGAACTTAAGGTTCAGATCATAGTGATTGACTAAAACTTTATTTGTATTTTTATTTGGATAAAGAAAATACCTTTTGTATTGATTGTTTATCGCAAATTTATCATCTTTATTCATACTTTAAAATAATATAATAACTAAAATACAAACTAAAGTGGAATTACTTTTAACCAATTCATTATTTTGAAACTACATTTCATAAAATTATTTATAGAAGTAAAGGAAATTTATATACATATTATGTTTGTTCAATCACAATTAAAATACTGGAAAAAACAATTATTTCTTTAAATTGAACCAAGTTTTGAAATTAAACTATTGTTTTTGAAAACATATTTGTTCATACAATTTGAATTTCACTATTACATAACACATTAATTTTAAATATCTTTTATTGTATGTCAATCAACTACTTAATACCAAATAATCTTAAAAGCAATCTTAATTATGTAAAAATAAAAAAAGTATAGAGTTTTACATCTTATTAAATTAATCATGACTTATGAATTACGACAAGCTCTTTTATAGTTATAACTGTTTTATGTCATAAACATGACAATATTACAAAGGAGAGTATAAAGACTAATCGTTCTAACTATAATTTGTAAATTATATTATACCATATTTAAATGAGTGTAAAACTTCTTATATTTCATGCTTAGGTACTTACAATACTAAACATATAATATATTCTTTTCAACATGAACAAAAAATATCACACATATTAATATACAGTAATAATCTCTATTTTCAATAAACAGAGATATAATTACTTTGGATGTTAAGTAACTCAATTGAATGTAATATTGAATTATAATTTTATGTATGTATTATTTTTATTCAAATTTATAGGCCAGTAGTTGAACTTAAACATTTTGTATTTTATAATGTATTATATTAAGTATTATTAAAAATATACTCTATTAAAAAAAAAAAAAATGGTATTTTATTTAAAAATGTAATATTTTTTTTTTTTTACTAAACGACTAAACGTCGTTTTGAGTTGATAAACCCCCAAAATTTAAATAAGGCGAATTAACAAAATTAATAAAAAAAAAAAAAAAAAATACTATTTTATGAATGCTACCTACACTTATTGGTTGAATAATCAAGTATTATGACATCGGTCATACTATTGATTTTAGAATATACAGATTATAGATACACCATTCTATTGTTGAATTTAAAAAGGTTATATGGTTGAAAATGTTTTATCTTAAGTCAAATGATAATACATATAAGTCGTCATTTTTTTATCAGCATGTGTCCATTAAACAAATAATAAAACATATAGTATTTAACAAAATATAATTACAAGTAATATATGAGTAGATTTTAAAATGTGACAAACGTTAAGTTTACTATTTCAAACCGCCTATACCGTTTGTTTATTCTATTATCAATAGTCTTACGGTATACTACCTACGAACTCGTAGCAAGAACTTATCTTTAATATTCAACTGTCGTTATAAATTATAGTTAGAAAATTTGAAATAACTACAAATATTTATGAATTATATTTTATTTTTAAAAAATTTCAGTTTGTATATAACAAACAAAATGTTCCCGTTATATGCACTATACGTATAATAGTTTACTGTACCAACATACATGGTTGGGTACTTTTTAATTACAGTAATTTAATTAATACTTAAGCAATTTGTAATTGGTATTTCTATACAAACTTTTGAATTAATTTGTAATTAATTATCTACAGTTTGTGTAATTAATAATTAAAAATTAATGAAATTACTTTTTTTTTTTTTAAAAAAATTGAATAAGGCAAAACTTCACTAATAATACATATAGTTTACATTAAGTTTATAATAAGTACAGAACAAATTTTTTATATTATGATTATCTTCATTGTCTACATGCTATAATTTCTGAAAACATTCGAGTAAACTCAAATTTTTGGACCCTATTAAGTCCTATTATGTATTACTTATAACCTTTATAACTAAAGAAATAACATATATATATTTATATACTTAACAGGAATTTTTTATCATCACTTTACTCAAAAATTGGTATTACTAAAATCATAATAATTGATTACCTATACAGTGTCTGATTAGAGAATATTTAATGATACATTTTAAAATCAGAACCACATCACAGATGACGAGAAAAATTTTTTAGTACCTATGTATGTTTCCAATGTTGGGTCAATCTTCTGTAAATATTTTTCAAAGCGGTATTGAATTACAACTAATGCAATTTTTTAATGATAAAAATAAAATGCTACAATGTTTGGATAACTATCCAGTTATTAAAGAATTATTTATTCATTTTAATACTGATCTTTGTTCGTATTAATCTATAGTAATATTATAAAGCTGAAGAGTTTGGTTGAATGCACTAATCTCAGGAACTACTAGTTCGAATTGAAAAATTATTTTGTATTGGATAGTCCATTTATCGAGGATGGTTATAGGCCATATGGCATCAAGTTACGACCAATAGGACCGTTATTTCAGAAACCATAACAATTTCACTGGCTTACTGTTATCTCGTTGACACAATGGCATTTCATTACGACTTAGGCCCTCATCCCACTAGGGCGATGTGACGCGACGCGATTATAAATAAATATCGGACGATAATCGTTTGTTTTAACATGGGTTAATGTATCGGAGACCTTCCATTGACGTGACCCGAAAGCAACTACCTATCCGTGAGCGATTGGTTCAGTCGCTTGATAAAAATTTTCAAGTCGACCACATTACAAATTGTTATAACGTAATAAATAAATAGGTATATTATATTGAATAACTATACTTTTTTACTTATTACCTATATAATTATTACAATTATATAGTCATGACAATGCAATATTTCAATATAATTATATTCAGTATTTTGTATAGGTACGTCACTTTAGTATATAATACCCTCTTTCTACTTTTTTTCTTATACCTATATTTTATATAATTCATATGATATATCTGTAATTTTGATTGTATTAAAAGGGCTCAGCCTGTATATATTCTTAAATAAAATAAAATAATCGGTCGAAATTAATTAATTAATATAATTAGAAGGTTATTAAATCTTAGAAAAATTAATTGAACTGTCGAAAATATTAATACATTATAATCATTGTGCATATAAAATTGCCTTATCGAGAATCATATCTTTATTTTGTAAGTTGAAAAACAATACCTATTTTATATTAATATACTATTGAAATATATTAATATACAATATATTTATCGTTGTCGTATCGCGTTAGGTGTGAATAACTGCCGTCGGAACTCCTATGTGTGTATGTATAGAAAATAAAGCAACAGAGCTCAATTGATGCATGCTTATAAGCTTATTATTCGGACGAATCTACTATGTCGTTTAAAAGGTCGGTTGAAGCATATCTTGGGCGATTTACGTAAAAAAACATATAGATGAGTTATATTTTCCGGAGGTTTTCGTTAAATCTTATCAGTTATAGTAAGAGGAACGAGAGCTAATGAAATCAATGTATCGAAAAAGTGGTCTTACATTTGACTAAACATAATTAAATTGAAATTTATAACTCATATCAGAATTTTATTATCTTAACAAAGTAATGGTATTTTTTCTGATGCTTTGCTTCGTGTTTGTAATGGTCAATCACCGATTATAAATGATAAAACTAATTTGACTGATATTTGATTGTTGAGGTCTTGCTTGGAGGACCTAGTTGAAAATGTTTACCCGGAAACATCTTAAGTTTCTACTAAAACGTTGAGTTGGTTTCAGGGAAGAGCAATATTGTCAACAACTGACGAGCAAGTCAATGAAATAAATTACACGATATTGTTAAAGTTCAACTCACTAACAAAAGTTTATTATTCAATTAATACTATTTTTGATAGAGAACGCAGTACATTATCCTACTGAATTTTTAATTCAATTTCTGAGTTTCCTCCGAGAACTCCACCGCACAAGTTTATTCTAAGGGTAGGTAAAAGGTAGTAATAATATTACTTCAGAACTATGTCCATCAACATTATGCAACAACGCCAGATTACAAATAAAATCTTTAAAAATTGTCTCTTTAAGTATATGATTTTTACTAGCTGTGGAACTGGAGAAATGGTCTTGATTCCTAGAATATCAATGATACCGACTAATCTACTATTCCTAACCTATTTATAATATATATATTTATATATATTTCCTAACCTTTGTAAACAGGAAATCAGTAAACTAATTCATGATTTAGAAAGAAAGTTTTAAATTAAGTAACGAATAAAAAATAATATAGAAATTTAAAGAAAAAATGTTTCCACTTCTTGGTTATTGAGCAAGACTTTTTTTTTTTTAAATTCAGCTCGTCTTATATTTAATCGTAGTTATGTTAAACAGAGTTTGAATTTTTTTGATAGTTAAGTCTATATTTTATTTGGTAATTCATCAAATAAGACCGGATCGTAGTTGTTGAAACTCTTCCGTCAAGAAGGTAATTTTCTGTTTTAAAATACACTCAATATTATCGAGTTGATGAAATCGAGAAAATGTATATATGCCTTAGATTTGTGAATATAATTATAAATTATTTTTAGATGTATGCAGATAATGACGTGAATTAAAGATATGATATGTAATATTGTAATATTGCGTTTCTAGTGTGGACAACATACAAAGCCCTTCCTGGCTTATTTTCCAATAATATTTTACACCCACTTCTATTAAAATGTTTTAAGAACGCCCCTAAAATTATATCTTTTTTAAGTTATCAATTGTGATATTTATAACAGCAACATCATTTTTATCTTATTACATTTTAATATTTTACTTACACATAAAAATATCCATTAGCTTGATTAAAATTTATCGTAACTTAAATTATAAATTAAGTTATGAAATTATGTTTTCCACTTACGAAATTGCTAAGAAAATACCCACCCACTCCTTCAACCATAGTATTTACACTATGATCATCGGCATCAACCGGGGGTAACCGTTTCAATGGTTTCAACCTAAATAAACAGTTTGAGTATTTTTCATTTCGGTACCGAGTAGTTTGACGTGATATTAATCCACGTGCGCTATATATCCTCGAATGCGTGTACAATAATATGCTAAGCGTGCGTGTCAACTTTAGTGTTTAATCACGGTCATTTAAAACCACGTCCACACGCGAGCAAATCACCAAGGGCCGACATGTAAAATTTTAGTCTGTAACACAACTTAACATGTGTCGAAAACAATTCGGGCTCGGGTTAAATTATCCCCGCAAAGCACCGTGTAAGTGTAATGTAGCCGAACGTAACTAAACTGCGTCATCCAGTGTTATATTTTCCGCCTAACCGTTATTTACTAGTCCCAGTGTTCCGTGATAGACACCTATAGGTACCTATACTACTATGTGGGCTTGACATTGTAATGTGTTACGTTCGCAACAATAGCAAGATTTTCTCCGCGGTGCTGAATCTTTAAATTGTTTGTGTGACTTAAATAATAATTATACAACCGGTAAAATTATTTTATTTTTTGAAACGCTACGCTTTAGTACGTGTAATTGCATTTAAACAGTGTTGGGAAATATCTAGATAATTGTATCTAGATAAGTTATCTAGATAAAAATTATTTTTATTTTATCTTATCTAGATAAATTTATACTCAGTTATCTTTATCTTCATCTAGATAAAAATCTTGTTATCTATGAGTACCAATCTAGATAATTCATTTAAATAGAATAAAAATAAAATTTGAAAATTTAAAATGTTTTTATATTTTAATTTTTAAGTTTTTCTGTGCATCATATTACACATCACCTATTACACAGATAATAACTGACAAGATGACAATCTTCTTATGAAGTTCATTTCAAAAATAATTATTTTAAATTTTATGTTTATTAATGTTTGAAATGAGTTTAAAAAATGATATTTATTTTAAAATGTTTTTAATTATGAATCTTTTACCTAATATCTGTAGGCTTAGTATCCTGAATATTTTCAAAATCAAATATGAAATTATCTCATATTTATCTAGATAAAAATGTACTTATTTTTATCTTTATCTAGATGAAACTTAGTATAACTATCTTTATCTGTATCTAGATAAGAATTAGTATAGTCATCTTTATCTTTATCTAGATAAATTATTTGTTATTTATTCCCAACACTGCATTTAAATGACTATAAATTAATTTTGAGCAATCACATATTTCCGATCAACAACATTTTATACAAACCTGATCAGATGGTAATATTCTAATGACCTACTACAAAATAATCAATTAGGTAGTTTATAACCTCTAGATTAAAAATATTTTCCAGAGAATTTTTTTCCCTTTGAAATGCAATAGATTTAATAAACTAAACGTTAATCAGTTAAAATACTGTTTAATATATTATATAATTATTTGTGATTTGTGAATTTGAAATGATTTTATCGAGTTCGGAAATGTCATAGTTTAGAAAAAACAGTGCTCTTAGAATTTAGTTCTTAGCGAGTAAAATATATTTAAGATATTTTAAGTGCTAAAACTAAAAAACACGAAAATTAGAGTATCTGGGTCACACAATGAGAAATAGCCAAAAATATAGATTGTTGCAACTTAAACGCTTAGAAAAAATAAAAGGTAGGTAAATAGTGTTGGAAGATGAAGAATATCGTGATCGAAAAATGTCGGTGACTTGTTTAACGCAACAACAAATTCATTATATCGTTTATCATTGAAAACAGAAACAGTACTCGGTATAATTTCCGACATCCAAAACGAATAGAAATTTCATGAAGAATAAATGCTAAGTAAAAATTAGTCATCTAGACTAAGTGGTTTAAAAACATTCTTAGCAAAAATGTTATCGTTCAAACAAAAAAACTAAGTCACCATATTTTGGGAAACATTCATTTGTAATTAACAGTGTATCGCTACTTCGCTGCTAACAACTTTTTTTGCAAGAGAAACTGTCATTCAATACACGACGAAAATAAAAATGTTTTAAATTGGGAAGGGAAAACTTTGGTCCCCTCTTTCCTCCTCGTATCGAGAACTTGACTCAATTATTCTAGATTCATTATTTTGTATAACCAACCGAAGCGAGATTCCTTCGACATCGGTACGAATATATTTATGAATTCAAAAAAAATAAAAATACACACAAATCATTGCAACAAAGGTAGGAATAATACCTTATTATAGAGAATTATAAAAATTGTACACATATATAAAAATATGATGATAACTTGTTAAATAAAAACAGTCCATAGGTATGTATCATTCAAACAGACACCGTCTAAATACTGCAGGTTATAAATAATCAAACGAATGATTGATGTTGAATTTTATAATTACCTGGAGTAAGTATCGCGTTGATAATAACGCACGAGTCGTATTCGTTCATTAAAATATTTTAGTGAGTTTAAAATCTTTAAAAAATAAAACGTTATGATTTGTTATTTTAAGTAAGAAAAAAATATGAACAAATATCAGTTACGTACTAGTACTTACAGATATTGCGATAATGGCTGTTACATAATATATAATATTCATTAAAGATTGATGACAAATGCAAATTAAGTTTTAAAAACCAGAAGTAATATACATACATAAACGTCAACGCTTTGAATATACTTTTATGAACTTTTAAAAATTGAATAATCGAATAAATATTTTGCCTTTAATTTGATATTTATTACTCAATATAATTAATTTCTTTGAAAGTTTAAACCCATTTTAAACCAAGAGTTTCTTGTTTTGGTAAATACAATTGCAAAATAAGAAATATTTTTTAATATTTTATGACGTGCCAAAGCTCTGTCGATATCTAATACTTTTATTATCTTTTACGAGAACAAAATATAGATATAAAGCTTTTTTATTTTAACATAATATTGAAGCTAAAATTGAAAACAGTAATTTTTCGAAACATTTCAGCTGATTTTTTAGCACATACAATTTTAATATTAGTGTTATGAAATGTTGAAGTAATACAAGAAGATATAATTATTATTAATAAATCTATTTCAATATTACACTTTTAAATTTCGATTTTTTTGACACAAAAACGTGCAGAGTAGTGATGGCAATAACAAGAATAAATCAAAAACCATTACTGAAATAACGGTAACAGTGATTTATCACAGATGTATTCAAAACAGCAATCACAGTCTGATATTCTCGTATGAAAATAGTGATTGCTAATTTTTGTGCTACTTCTACTTTTTGTAAATACTATTGATACTATCTTCTGTAAGTTTAAGATGTAATTTTGAATGTGAATGCAATTATATTTTTAACTACTACTTTAGTATTTTATTTTTGACATAATACAATTTTTTTAAATTATGAAACATGAAGTTTAAAATGATACAATAATTTTTTTAATATAACAATCACTATTATTTTTCCAGTGGGAGTAGCAGTTGCTAGAGATCACAGTTTACCATCAATATTTTATAGGTACATGAAGTAATAGTCATTGCTATTTTAATTGTAATTTTTTCAGTAGAAGTTGCTAAAAATCATAGCTTAACGTATTAATAAATACATGAAGTAGCGACCACTGCTATTTTCACTGTTATTTTTTTCAGTAGTAGTAGCAGTTTAGCATTACTAGTGCAGAACTTTCAAATGTTTAACAGCGTAGTAGTAGATAAAACACGAACGCGATATGTTTTGAACTATAAACGTACATTGTAACCCAAATGAAAAGTATTCCACAAACACGTATCACTCACGAATGAAAAAATAAAAATTCTATATCGATGTGATAAATTTAAACTAAAAATAACATTCTGACAATGGAATTAGTAGAATCGTGTTTTATAAGTAAGGTCTATTTATAAAAATAAATTGATTCACGTATTTTTATCAATTTCCGTGAACAGAAATAATATAAGTAATATGTAACAATATAATATTTTTATATTCTCTTTTTGTGTCCTTCTATACTTTTTACTATATTTATACACTTTTTTTGAGATTATACAGATGATACCGTCATTTATTTTTCGTCTCTGTACACAATTTAAACCATTCTTTGATTATTACAATCATAGAAAATGTTTTCTAGTTGGTACTTAAAGGATAGTAATTTAACGTATTTCTTGAGGGTTTTCTTAATAATTACGAAAAGTTATAAAAAACGAAAACATTTACGGCATAACATACAAAATCGAATTTTTATTTACATAATAATACAAAACATAACTATGGTAGACTTAAAATGTTCACTGAATGCTTTTATCACTGTTTGTATAGACTGTACAATTTTCAAAGAAAATATTTGAGTTATGTACAGATAGGTAATAGAATATTTCATGTTTTCTTAACTTTATTTCTTTAAAATCTCTTACTGATATATGAAAAAAATATAAGCTTAATTTCGATGCAAGTTATTTCACTGATATTCTATCAAGTACATTTATCGTAGTAACACTAATGACTCGATATATTTACTCAGTACTTAGACAAGCATTTTATGTTAAATACTAATTTAACGTCTTTACAACGAAATGTTATAGATTCGAAATATTTCAATTAAATTTGTGCTGTTTAAAAGCATGTGCAATTTTCGATTTTTCCTGAATTTGAATTGGTTATACTTTGAATGCTGAATAAAAAATCATTCACTTACCTTTATTTACTTTTTGCAAGAGATTGAACATCAAAAGTTCAACCTACATTATTGATACAGTTGGTGCTACTAATGCAACAACATTTAAAAATAATAACTGATCTTTTTTACTCAAAAACGGTTTTTCATTTAAAAAAAAAAAAATCAAAGGTAGAAACATTGGTTTCAAGCATAATAGACTAATACGACAATATCATTCATCTGTCCCTGTATCTCACCCCGAAGAATTTAACCATTTTTTTCTTATTAGATGTACCAGTTATATGTCTTATTTAACTGTACATAATATATTTAATGTAATAACCAACAGTTGTGTAAAACCGTAACGCAGATTATTAATGATTAACTTAAATTAAATTTAAATTAATGATTATTAACTCGAATGGCGATTAGCTTCCTCAATTTTTGTCACGTTGTTAAAATGTTACGCCTCCGAGTTGCTATTATAATTAATATATTTAATTTTTTTTATGAAAAGAATAACAAAAAAAACTATCGGAAAAGAAAAGTATCGAAATATCTATATTTATAAATTCGGTTCAATATTAAATTTTTAAAGAACTTTGATTAAAATTGAAGCATTTTTAAAAAAGTACAATTTAACTCTCGAATCGGAAAAACTAAGATTCGTAGTATTTTAATTTGTAAGTAATATTAAGTAATATATTTTATACCGAAATAGATTTTAAGAGGCTATATTAAAATGTTACATAGGTATAACATCTAGTATTTGGTCACACACACTACTAACTTCAACACATTTCCAGTAATATTTAAATAATAGTATAATCACCTCATGTGATTTTAAATAAAATATCTGAGTTTAAAAAATAATTTCCTAAAAATTAATTAACCGTAGACTCTTTTGCTTTTCGGTTTGCGATAGTTTAAATTATTCAGGTTATAATTGGGAATAAAGAAAAAATACACAGTATTATTTATTATTATATTAATGAGGTAGTATTTGATATTTTATTTCCGAATAAAATCTGCATAATTTAAAATACAATTCACTTCAAACATTCAAAAACAAAAGAAAAATAATTGCAATAAATAAAAGTAAAATTATAATAATTAATATACTATTCACTAAATCAAGTATTCCTAAAGACAAAACATTAGACTATAGGTATATAAATTTAATTTCTAAGTAATAATATTATATAGAGGTACAAACAAAAATTTTCATCGTCATCATACACCCAAAACCATATAACGTGTGTTAATCAAAAACTAGGAAAACATCGACAATGGAAATAACGTATATAAAGTTTCCAAACTTTTTAGACACACATATTACGTGATTTTAGAAGTTTTAAACAATGTTAAAATTTTATATTAACTACTTTAAAGATTAAAAAAAAAAATAATAATAATAATAATAATAAATATGATTTTTTTCATTTTCAAACAAAGATTAAACAAAATCAATGGAAATAAGAAGCATTTGATACTCGTACGAGGTTACATTAATGTTCACTATAAGAATATAATATATTTGCACCATCAGTTGAACAAGTTTACCCGTATTGTATAATAAGTTAAATAAATGCAAACAAATAATAATAAACATTTTTAACATACATATTTTTTTTTTTTTTTTTTTTAATAAAACTACTTATTAATTAAACGACAATTACATTACTAATGTCTTTTAAACATAAGCTATAAATAAATGTTTATTATATTCTAATAATAAATTTAACAACGTACTGTGTACGTTTGCGTAGTTGTATTTAAAATTACAGTATTTAAATTTTTTTTACTTAAAACACGGACATTTCTAGTTGATTTAATTTTCTCAAAACAGTAAACATAATAATTGTTCTATATTTATGTTTAGTAAACAACACAGTAGAGGTATGTACTAATTAACAAAGATTTTGTAGTAAGAACATTAAATTTATCATATTTTTTAAAAAAAAAATATAATTAATGCGTTACTATAGCTATTACAGAGGTATAAGAGATCCGAAATCAGTACATTTACGTCCAGTTCGTATCTATATGAGTTATATATGCATATAGAAATAAAAACAGTCGATGTATTTACATATTATTAAAAATTAATTTCGTATAATATTCATATTGTTGATTGATGCTGATATATCATAAAAAAATTTATTTATAACTAAATAAGTTTATAATAATACAGTAGACTCAAGGGTACCCCAAAATTTAAAAATTTAATAAAAAAACGCATCAAAAAGTTTAACGTATTGTAAAATATGAGATATCAAGACCAAGAGTCTACTGAATGATAAATAATATATGTATGTGTGTGTGTTGTGTAAATATCACGTCTTACCCACACATACATATTATATACACACATAATAAATATAATTAATTAAATATAAATTGGTCCTTAGTGAGGTCATCACTTTAGGATAAATGATTTGTACTGTTTTTTTCTAATAGTAGGCAATTAATATATAAGGCATACAAATGAGGTAGATGATTTACATTTTGTATTTTTATAATTATATTAATAATAGTTATGCTTAGTCCTTTAGTCCTATACACCTAGTTAAAAAAAAAAAAAAAACAATGAAACTACACAACTTATTGCATTTAGATAGTTCAAAAATGCAATTAAATATCAATAAAAGTTATATTGGCAAAACTGCTTGACAGACTTTTTGTTTCTCTAGCGAGACAATGTAATTAACTACTACCCGTATGATTTAATTATTCCCTATAAATATAAATATAGATTTATATAAATATAGAAATATAGACTAAAATTGCATTAAAAAAATAATAATAATAATGCATACACAGTATATTTTTCAATAGACTAAAAAAAAAAAGTCGTAAATATATACGAAAGGAACCTCCGAGGGAATCACACTCAAGGAATCGAAATATTTGTTAAAAAATAAATAATAATAATAATACAATTAGTTCTAAAACGTAGAAAATAATAATATATACTCCTGTTTTTAATAACAACTATTAGAATCCGCCTTGCTTCGTTCCCCCGATTTGTGGTTCAACTAATAATATTTTGGTAAATAAAGTATAATCATATCACAGATCCTAAAATAATAAATGATTCTTTTGTATAACACTAATGACGAAAAAAGTTATATTTAAGTTGACTTTTGTGATAATAAAGATAAATAATTAAAGATGTACGTTTCAAAAAAGATTTGGGACACTTGCGTGTGTAGTACGAAACTCCTACGTATATTATTCCAATATGAAATAATGATAATAATTGTGATATCATTCAGTAAAATAATATTAATTGTGATGATAATATTATATATTACATTGATGCTTTATTAGCGTATTGTATGACTGAGCTGTATCTGCTACATTGAGCTTCTTTCTTCGCGGTACTCTCCATGGATTTCAGTATCATTTTCGACCGTTTCCGTGGTGGCAAGCTCAAGTGGTCCCTGTCGTTCATAGGAGGTGGTGACGGTGGCGTCGGTGACGGCAACGGTACCGCGGGCAACGACACGACTGGCGGCATCTCGGTGACCATGTACTCGACAGGCGGTGACACGGCGCGATCGTGATCGTCGGATATCATCATGGCGTAGTCGACGTACTGTTGCTGCCGCAGCTGTTGCGCTGCTGTTTGCATGGTGTGGTACGACTGTTGGTGTTGTCGACGCGCAGCGGAAGACTTGGACGGCGACGGCGGAGACTCGTCCATAGTGAGAGCCATCGAACCCGAAGAGCTGCTGGCCGGACTCGGCGGTTGATCGCAATTGTACTCGTCATCGTCATCGTTGTCTTGGCGGTGACTGTCGAATTCGCCAACAGCGGTCACGTCGTACCCACTGCGTTTCCGGCCGCCGGGCAACCTTGGATACAAGTACTGACACAGTTTATTGAGTTCCGTGTTCACGTCACCCGAGCCCATCACCAACCCTCTGTCTTCGTCGTTCTCGTCTTCGTCCGACTTTCCATCGTCGTCTTCCACCATCGATTGCTGTCGATCACTGCCATCACCACCATGTTTAGACTCTTCGGACAGCTGCAGCAAAACAGCCGCGGCCGCGGCCGAAGCTGAATTGTTCTCCTTGTCGCTGCCGCACCCTGACGAGGTTTCGCCTTCTGATGCCACCAACCCGTCCTTGTTGTTGACGACTGTCACCTCGACGGTCATGGCATCCGGAACCGTCGCAGAGCTCGATGCCTGACTGCCGGACGCGGAACCGCTGGCACTGTTCTCCGAATGACTTTTAATGTGACTCTCCATAGTCTTTTTCGACGTGAACGTGCCGTTGCAGATGGTGCACTTGTATACCTTCTCGCCATAATGGGACACCTGGTGCAGCTTGAGTACGTGATTGTAGCCGAACGACTTACCGCAAATGTCGCACGAGTACGGTTTCTCACCCGTGTGCGTCCGCGTGTGCACCTTGAGCTGTTTGGAACACGTGAACCCCTTGTCGCACGTCTTGCATACGTACGGTTTTTCGCCCGTGTGGGTCCGTATGTGGATGACCAGCTGACCGCTCTGTATGAATGTTTTGTCGCAGAACGAACACTTGTGTGGCCGCTCACCCGTGTGTATGCGCATGTGACGGTGGAGCTTGCCACTGTGCTCGAACGCCCGTTCGCACACATCGCACTTGTACGGCCGTTCTTTGGTGTGGATGCGCCTGTGCACGCTCAGGTTCTCCTTGACCGAGAATGGCTTGTCGCAGTACTCGCATTTGTACGGTTTTTCACCTGTATGCGTCCTGTAGTGCCGTGTCAGCCGGGCCGGCACCGTGAACGACTTGCTGCAGTAGTTGCATTGGAACGGCCCGTCGGACGTCGAGTCTTTCACGTGAGATTTCAAGTGATTTTGAAACGCGTTCTTCTGCATGAACACTTTGTGGCACACGTTGCACTTTAATGATTTGTCTGTTGCCGCCTTGACGCCCGAGCCGGTCTGTGACGGCGGTACGTCCGGCGATGTTCCCTTCACCGCCTTGGCCGACTCGATAACCACGGCTGCCTCTTCGACAACTGGCGTTATGGTGAACACTGGCAGATCTGGGCTGCACACAACACGCTTGATCGTTGCAGCCGATCCTTCAGTAGCGTGATCCGCACCAATATTGGTCGAGTGTTGCTGTTGTTGTTGTTGTTGTTGATGATGATGATTATAGTGTGCAGTGGCGGTCGTAGACGTAGCCGCGGCCGCAGGTTTCAACGGGCTAAGCGTGCAATCGATGCCGACTCGAACAAAATCAGTAGATTCTCTTCCACTCGATGAACTCAATATGGGCATTTCTCCATTGATCAGTTCTACCATGTCTGAGACATGGTCCAAAACGTTTTCTGCAAACATAAAATTAAATAATAAGAATAATGGGAGATAAACAGATCTGATTGATTGGTTAATACGTTTCCGTCTCGATTAATTTATACCGTAACTTTCGAAGAACTATTTTTCATATGAGTGCTTAGGGAAGAGAGCTTAAGTAGTGAAATTGAAATTAACAGTTTGGTTTATGAAAAACGTGAATAAAACGCAGTTTATTTATATATATATGTGTGTGTGTGTGTGTGTGTGTGTGTGTTTGTGTGTGTTAATAATAATTAGAAAAAAAAATAATAACTTTTAATTTTAATTTTTTTTTTTAATGTCACATTTTGTTAATTACACTTTTCTATAATTCAAAATAGGTTTAGAGGTTTAAAAATAAATAAAATATTATTTAACTATTAACTTATTCATATACGTATTAATATTCTATAAAAAACTGGAAAAATCATAAATAATGAAATTGAACTTTAAAATAATTTGAATAAAAAAACCTCAACATTTTTATACTTCACATTAATATCACTCAAAAATGGTAATGGAATTTTAATCATTCGAACTTTCCGCTATAATATTTAAAAATATACGTGCGTGAGTAGTATTGAAAAATAAATTATTATACTAATAAATAAATATTTTAACTTTTTAATTAAATATTGTATTTAAATTTATTCTGAGTTGAATGAGAAATGTAATGGTTTCACCATGATATGTTTGTATGTTTTTTTGTAGTGTCAGTGAACGATTTTTTGTCCAAAAAGAATTTTTCACCACCAAATAAAAAGTAAAATATAGGAACTCTTTTCTAGCTGGTACTTTTGCTGAATCATTTTTAAATGTCTCAATAGTTATTTTACCAAATAACTGAACAAAAATGACGATAAAATACTTAAGATTCTGTATCTCACCCAACATGGTGTATCCGATCTAATAATCTAACCCTTTTTTTAATATTTTGCTTGAAGTATTATAATAAATATGAATATATGGTACGAGTTTTTTTAATGTGCCATACTCAATAAATACAATAAAAAATAACGCGAATATATCATAGATATATAATAAGCACCATAATGTACTCTATTTAGTATACATTCCTTTTAATTCATAATAGTTTTCAATAGGTGAGTTCATAAATTTC